>CM076570.1:67425330-67863372 GCA_034641835.2 Pinus albicaulis
ACCTTCAAATGCATATAGATATGGGCGACGATGGTCGATATAGTGCGACCAGAATTGGGACCATTACCTTTGAGAGGGATTCAGGTAAGCCATTTCTATTGAAAGAAGTTATGCATGTTCTAGTTCTGAAGAAGAACTTGGTCTCGGTCACAATTTTGGAAGACAGAGGTTATGCCATTGTTTTTAACGATGGAAAAGCTTTCCTGCAGCATAAAACAACGGGCCAAAACAAGAGGATAGGGATTCAAGCTAAGAATCTATACAAGCTGGATGTAGATGGCTGCGCTGCAATGATGGGCAAAGCAAAAGAAGTGGTGAGCCGGGATGAGGGCGAATTATGGAACAGAAGATTAGACCATCTTCACCATGGTGCTTTGAAGATTTTGTAGCAGATTTATACTGGACTTCCCAAGGGTACGCTTGCACAGTCACATTAGTGCAAGGGATGTAATATGTGTAAGTTTGTGAAGACCACCTTTCATGAGAAGGAAAACTGTGCTTCGATGATCCTGGAGAGAATTCACACAGACGAGTGTGGACCTTTCTCAGTTTCTTCAACAACAAAACATAGGTATTATGTTATATTTGTTGATGAATATTTTCGTAGTTGTTGGATCTTCTTCATGCAGAAGAAGATAGAAACATTATCAAAGTTCTGTGAGTTTAAAGCATTGGTGGAGAAGGAGTCGAGGAAGCAAGTCAAAGCTCTACAGAGCGATAATGGTGGTGAATACATCTCGGGCGAATTTAAAGACTTCTATAGCAAAGAAGGAATTCAAAGAGAACTCATAGCACCTCATAACCCACAACAGAATGGGGTCACAGAGAGGTAGAATAGAACAATCGTGGGTGCTGCACAAGCGATGCTGCATGACCAGGGCCTACTGATGCACTTGTGGGTAGAAGCATGCAACACTGCGGTTTATGTGCAAAACCATTGTCCTCATAGAGTACTTGGCATGAGTACACCTGAAGAAGCTTTTACTGGTAAGAAGCCTGATATTTCTCATTTGAATATTTTTGGCTTATCTGTTTACATTCATGTGACAAAGGATGCCAGGAAGAAGCTGGATCCGACTGCAGAAGTTGGGATGGGGTACATAGAAACACCCCATAATTATCATGTATATTTTCCAAATAGTCGAATGAATATGGTGCGACGGGATATAAAATTCAATGAGGTGAAAGCCATGAAGTTGTCACTTGAGAGGGAGCTACACTTGCATGCAGAGGAGGAACTTCTTGTTCCCAAAGATGAGCCTCTAGATGTGGATCAGCCACAGGAGGAGATTCATGGAGTGGAGGAGTCCACTCATGCAGAACCAAACATCAGACAAGGTAGAAAGCGTACCATAGAAGCTGAGAGACTGAAGCTTGATGCGACACAAAATGTAGGAGTCCCTACATCATAGCACAGACAAAGACAATCACTTGAATGATTTAATGGATACATGGCTCTTATGAGCAAGTGTGTCATGACAGAGCCATATTCTTTTGAAGAAGCAGTGTAGGAGCTCACATGGGTAGATGCCATGGTGGAGAAGTATGACTCCATTGTCAGAAACAGTGCTTGGGAGATTGTTCCAAGGCCGGTTGGTAAATCAGTTGTAGGATCAAGATGGATCTACAAGGTAAAGCAAGCTAATGATGGGAGTGTCGAGAAGTATAAGGCAAGATTTGTTGCCCGGGGCTTCTCACAGATTGAGGGGATTGATTATAAAGAAACCTTTGCATCTGTCGCACAGTATTCTTCCATAAGGACCATCCTTGCTCTCTCAGTGCAGATGGGTTGGCACAATCATCAGATGGATGTGAAGACTGTGTTCCTTAATGGGATCATTGAGGAAGAAGTGTACATTGAGCAACCTGAAGGATTTGAGATCTTCAGCAGCGAGTCACATGTGCAAAGCACGAATAGCTATCAGATAAGTGAAACAAGCACCATGCTGGGACACACAAGACGAAGTTATTTCTCATATCCATTTCACCAAGATTCAAAGTGTATTTGTATGCAAACCTGTACAAAATTGTGGTGGAGGGTAAGATTTTAATCATTGTTCTTTATGTTGATGATTTAATACTAACAGGTGATGAGCAGTTGATACACTCATGCAAGGAAGATCTTGCAAAGGAGTTTGAGATGAAGGATTTGGGCTTTCTTCATTATTTCCTTGGATTGGAAATATGGTAGCGGGAAGGTGAACTATTTGTGTCTCAAGGAAAGTATGCCCGGGAGATACTGGAGAAGTTTCACATGCAAGGCCGCAAGCCTATCGACACTCCACTTCCAGGAAATTGGAGGAAAGAGGATGCTACATCGGTAGAGGTAGTGGATGCCACTGTTTATCAACAGTTGGTGGGTTCGCTCATGTATTTAGTTAATACAAGACCAGACATATGCTATGCAGTGAACCAGCTTTCACAAGCGATGGTTTTAACTACCAGTTTCTTTTAAGTAAGGAAAGCATGTCCCGAGGTATCTCAAAAGTATCTTGAAAAGTGTTTATGGCACAGATAGATGAATGAGGTAGAAGCTGCATGGATTCATTGATGGATTAGAAGCATCCCACGAGAAAGAGCACATCAGAGGTTTCGTATCGCATCTACAATGTTTGCAGAAGAGGGAAACAAGATCCGCAGACTCTGGGTTTGGGCTGAAGGAAGACATATGCATGTTAAAGTCGTCAGTATGTGGAGGCTGGTCTTAGGAGGAAGATCCTGGTTGGTTTGTTTGGTTCACATTTAGATCCTACAGTGATACATTGTGATAATCAGAGTTGCATTAAACTCTCGATTAATCCTGTGTTTCATGATAGATCTAAACATATTGATATCTAGTATTATCATATTAGAGATTGTGTGCAGTGGAAGATCATGTTGTTTTAGTACATTCCTATGGAAGATCAGGATGCAGATATTCTGACGAAGGCGCTCACCAGGAGCAAATTCGAATACCATAGAGGCAAGATCGGGGTGAAGGATAATCCATATCTTGTTGAGAGGGAGTGTTGAGATTCAACAAGATGATGAGCTTAGTGAAAATTAGTTGTCTTCACTAAGTGGGACCGCAGGCTATTTTTAGGTACAAGTCTATTTTTAGACATGGTGATCATATTTCAGAAGTTGCAGGATGCTATTTGTGGATGGTTGGTCAAGTTGGAAAAATAGATGAAATTCTATTTTTAGAATATTAGGCAAAGTCTATTTATAGATCATCGATATAAAAATAAAAGTGTCGATTATTATTAGTTCTTAATAATAATCAGACAATAAACAACAGATTATTCTCTTAGAGCACTTAATTTCAGTGCACAGATTTGTCAAATCAGCGGGCTGAAGGAATTACGCAGTTCCTAGAGTTTACTAGTGGTTCATGCATGGAGGACTTAGTTAGAACTAAAGTGGCAAAGTTATGACAGAGTTGGAAGAGTATTTCATGGAGTTGTTATTTAGTTTAACTCAGTTGAGCTAGTTGTATCTATTCTAACTGAATGATACACTAGTGAGAGTGGAGTGAATTAATTAGTTAATTAATTCGTAAATAATAACTCATTAATCAATTGAACAAATACAACAGTTAACTATAGTGCATGTCAGTTCCAGTGGAGACCCAGTAGAGAGATAGGTGAAAGGGCAAGATGGACTATATGTTGTGACTATAGTGATGCATTGATTGCACCACACACACATTGGAGTTGCCAATGAGGATTGCACAGTCAAAGAAAGGGTAATTCGAATTCATTCAGAGTTATTCTTCAGTAGGGATTGCACAGTGGAGGCAGGCTCTTAGGTGGCAAGAAATCAGTGCATGGATTTGTAGATTTCTTCAGATTAGTGTGTGACGATTGATTGTACTGAGAGCTTGATGTACTAAGCTTTGTATGATATTGTTACATGATCTCCATGATACATAATATATGATAGTTGGGGTTTTCAGCTTCAGGCTTTCCCGTTAAACAACTGTGTTATGTGCGATTGTTTTTATTTGCTTCATGTGTTTGTGATTGATTTTAATTTTCGCAAAAGATTAACAGTGGAAGGATTCTGTATTTAAAAAGAAGATAAAATATTGTTAGATCAGGAGAACCTGGATATATACATGCATCATGTATATAATTTCTACATCTCGAATGTTAGAGAACATGAGAGAATTAGATAGTTGAGAGATCATAGAGATTGAGAGATTTGAGAAATTCTAAATTAGGAATTGGTTTCATGATTTATGGGATTAGAGAGGATCCTTAGGGATAAAAGAGATATTTTAGGAAATTAATGAGGACTTAGAAGAATTAGGGATTTGTTGAGAAAATTAAGGATCTAAACTAATTTTGGTTTGGAATCCTTTTGTATATAATTATAAGCATAAAAGACATAAGAGAGAGATATGAGAGATACAGGAGACGAGAAGTAGAGATAGAGGAAGCAAATTGGGAAAAACAGAGTGCAGAAAACTTATAAAATCAAGCCACTGCTAAATATCTGTAAATTACATTTTATAAGTAATTGATTTTAGTTGGTTTTTAGATTACGTTCCGTTATTAATTTGCGTTGGAAACCCTATGAAAATTTAATACTAGAAATACTGGAATCGTTCTACTCTTTCTGAATTAGGAATTGGATCATATTCTTTGTTATGCATTAATTGGAGTCATGCGTTAAATGGAAGAAGTGGGATTTAAATTAATATTGAAGGAATTATGCATTTAAGGATTTGATTGAAAATTTGTGTGTTTAAGTCTAGAGCAAATGCAGAGTTCAAATTATTCTGGGTGACTGAAATGTTAAAACAAAGTTACATTGTAACCCAAGCAACATTAAAGGAGAGAGGATTAAAGAAATGTGACGGTTTTAATAAAAGAGAGCAGATTGCCACATAAAGGAACTCTGAATGTTAAGACTGTGTGAATGATGGCGTTAAGGTTAGTCTGAGTGTTGTAAAGAGGTAAGTCTAGATGGAGCATAGTTCTTTATTGGATTGATTCCTGTTCCAATGAATATTCTCGGATAAAAATACTGCCACATGTCTGATCATAATATCAATAGCTATTGTAGTATTTAGATCGTGGGTCAATGATGGCTTCTATCAAATTGAAAGACTAAAGGCTGAATCATTTTTTTTAAGCGAATGCAATTTGTTTTAATGCCGGAAAAAAACTGTGGCTCTTAGACAAAGTGTCTATTCTGGTGGAGTTGAAGAAATGGAAATGCTATAATGTTGGTTAAATTGATTATTGTGTGGATGTTCCTTTAAAATTCTGTGTTTATTTTGAAGCCAACACAATTCAATTTTATTGTTAAAGAAATGGAATGGAAATTTTTATACAAAAATCCGTGAGTTCTTAACTAGAATACCAAATATGGTAAGTTAAAAGAATGAAGTTGCTGTAGCTTGTAAAGAGATTACAGTTTAATTGTAGAAGTATAGAACTGGTGGGGTTGAAGAAAATAACAACACTGAAATGTGTAAGGAGCCAAAGAAAATCCTTACCATTGAATTGAGATCCAACGGGAATCACATTTTAAATTGCACAATGTTTAACCATTAAAATGAACGCAATAAATTTATAATTCCGATTTGATAATTTAAATCAACTGTCTAGCTTAGATTTAATCCAAGGGTGTTTGCATCTTGCTCGAAGATCTAATGAGCATCGCATTCCAACCTGCATGGTGTTTAAACAGAAACATGGATGCGATAGTTTATAAAGTGGGTCTTAATAAGTGTTGAAATCCATGGTGATTTAGCTTAAAGAGAAAACTCATTACGTTAATGGATTTTGATTTATGTTTCTGATATTTATGAAGAATTAGAAAATGGGTGTCAAAAATATTGAAGTCCGTGGGTTTTGAAAATGAGAAAGTTTGATTTTGGGGCAAATTTATAAACATACATTTTTATGCATAATGTAGGTAAAGGTGCAGTGTTGCTGCACCATTAGTGGTATCAGAGCCGAAATAAAATTTTCTTTTTAAGTTAAAAATTGAATTGTGAAGAATGCAATTGAAATTGCAAGAAAGGGTAAGAAGAAAGGGATTATGCGTGCAACTGAGAAAAGTATGAACATATTGATATTTGCATCAAGACAGTGAATTATTGCAGCCAGAAAAAGTTTGAGAAGTTTTTATATTTACACAGATTGCATGAGAAAGAAATAAATTGTGTTATGATTGGATATTGCTGGTAAGGTAGATTCTTATAAAGAAATTAAAATTCCGTGTAAATTCTAATCCAAAATTGATGTGGATTGAAGTCTTGTTCAGAATTAATTGTTGAGACAACAGCTGTATGTTGAAAGAATGCACAATGGAAGCATCGAGACAAAACTGCAGAAACAGATTCACAGGAAAGTTAAAGGTCAGCAAATAAGGAGATGACAGGTGATGTTGGGAAGATGGTATGCATAAGTTTTTATTAATTGATGATATTTTACAGATTGAATAGATCAAGGGAGTGCAAAAGTTGCATGTTTGCAGGAGACAACCAGCTGAGACATAATTTAATTACAAAAGTATGAAATTTTGCAGCAGTTGAATGAATGGAAAAATTTGGCACGAGACTATAGCAGTAAAACTGTAGAAATAATTTTTTAAAGTTCTTAAGATTGTAGTAGAACCTTATTCTAGCTGAGGCTTGGAATAGATAAGGACAAAAGAGTCCTTAAGAGAAGTGAGTGTAGCAACCAGTGAGAGAGAAAGATTACTCAGTGCAAGTTCTAAGGAAAGAGGACTTGGAAACTAGACAGAGGAGAAGTTTGGTGAGGTGATAAACTCAGAAGGAAGTTGATTGGTTGCAGGTGTTGAAGCTCACACATAAGTGAAGATGGCTATGGGAAGTCATAGAGAAGGTTTCAAAGAAAGCTACAAGGTGAAGGAAAAAGGTATTAAAACAATCCTCAAGAATCAGATGAGTCAAAAGGAGTTTGACAAAGAGTTAGCTGAAATAAGCAAAGAACTCGATGAGTTAACAATGCTG
The DNA here is from genome assembly GCA_034641835.2 of Pinus albicaulis. NCBI lineage: Eukaryota > Viridiplantae > Streptophyta > Pinopsida > Pinales > Pinaceae > Pinus > Pinus albicaulis. The sequence continues at coordinate 67,432,304 of CM076570.1, forward strand.
CTAAAGGAAAACCAAAGACAAGGTTGGGTCTTGAAGAAAAAGACGATAAAGTGGTCTAAGTTACAGAGAAGGCTACAACAGAGACAAGTGAAGTGGTTGGTTGAAAAACTTAGAGAAACAGAGTAAAAATGGAAGTTTCCTTTTGTGGACCGGAACAGGGTGAAATTCTGGGTGAAGAGGACAATGAGAAAGATTCCATGGACTATTGGAATAGTCGAGAACAATTTGAAGATATGCTGACAAGAGAAGTAAATGAGGCTATAGAGCCTTGTGTTTTCAAATCTCATGGTTTGTACATGTTTGCAGGATGTGCAGAAGATGATGGACAGTCTGGTGAAACTGTCACAAAAATGAATAAAACTCTTGAGGTAAAGTATTATGGAGAATGTTTTTTAGAAGAAGAAGATATTGATTTATTGTAGTAGAAAGAATTCATAGATGAATTTCTGTTTGGTAAAAGACAACCAGTTAAAATTGTTATGGAGTAGAAGCATAATGAAAATGCCGCAGTAATTTTCCAAGGAGGTAAACAAATGAATTTATTTAATGAAATTGATGAAATAATTTTTCAATGTGATGATACAGAAAACATGATAATTCAAGAGGACTGTCAAAAGAAGAGTGAAACTGAGAATGAAGGCTGTGATGAAATGTTGGAAAGTTCTCACATGGAAATAGAATGCTTGGAAAGATGGCTTAAGGAACCTGAAGAAGAAATGAAACTTAAGCAGATTATAGATGTTCAATTGAGGACATAAAAGCTTAAAGGAGTGAAGCTACAACAAAATCGAATTTCTAGAAAAGGACAAGTTTTTTTTGAACTTGAAAAGGGAGCAGTGATGTTTGAATCATCAGTTGAGGAAACTGAGCCTTATGATTTTGAAATTGACAATTTGTATATGTTTGCAGATAATGTGATGGAAGAGAAATAGAATTTAAGTTTTGAGAAAGTTCATACACAATTTGAGGAACATATTATTTTTCGTCATAATGCTAAATTTGAAAACAAAGGAAGTTTGGCTCACAATGATGATCAAAAGCAAGAAGAAGCAGCAAAGGATGTCAAGTATTCAAATGATATGCTTGAGGAAGTTGAGATGGAGACCACTGAAGATTTTCTGATTCATATAGAAGAGTTGGAACTAAAAAAGGATTTGATGACAAAATCATCAAACAAAACTATTGAGTCATGTGATTTTAAAACTGACAATCTGGGGCTGATTGCAGGTTTTGAAAATTTTGCAGGTGATAGAAAGTCACTGGAAGTTGTCATAAAGATGAAGGAAGAAAAAGAAATGTACACAAACATTTCAAAGAAGCAAGATCAAAATTATATTTTGATAAAGGATAAGAATATGATATCTGATGAAGATCGTAAAATATTTGCAGTAGTGGAAGACAGTGTTACTACAGTTAAGGAATTGAAGATAAATTTATTTTTTGAAAGTAAAATTGCAGAACAACAATTGGATATTGCAAAGGGTAATATCTTCAAATATATTCAGGAAGTTTGGGAGGCAGCAATATCTACAACGATATTTGGAATAATCTAAAAAATGATAGCAGAAGTTGAAGAAAAAGAAGGCAACAAGAGTTTTGATACTCATACACAAGGGAAAGGACAACAACAACAAAATAATTTGGATAGAGAAATAGAAAATTTGATGAAGCTGACAGAAAATGAACACAAGGAAAGGAACCGTAGACAAATAATCACGTGGATACAAATCTGGACTGTAAAAAACATTGAAGGGAAAGTGAATGGAGTGTTACAAACACAGATATGACAACTAGGAGAAGCAAGAAATGACAACAAAATATTTAAACATAAATTGAAAGAAGCAAGGAAATTACTGGAGAACAAAGTTTGGAATCCTGGAGGTAGCAAGTCATTGAGACTTGTGACTGTTGCATTATTACAGAAAAGCAACAGGCCTCATAGAGAGGAGTCTATGAAAATTTTCTACATGGGGAGTCTAATGCAGGAGCATCCTGCTTAAATGTAAAATGTTATTGGGAGACTTAAAAGGTTCAAATGTTTTCAAAGAAAGTTGGTTCTCTAAATGTATTTTAATGCTTTGAGTGATTTAGAATAAATTAATAATTGTAAGCATAAATGTAAATTTTCTCAAATGTTAGAGAACATGAGAGAATTATATAGTTGGGATATCATATAGATTGAGAGATTTGAGAAATTCTAAATTAGGAATTGGTTTCATGATTTATGGGATTAGAGAGGATCCTTAGGAATAAAAAAGAGATTTTAGGAAATTAATGAGGACTTAGAAGAATTAGGGATTTGTTGAGTAAATTAAGGATCTAAACTAATTTTAGTTTGGAATCCTTTTGTATATAATTATAAGCCTAAAAGACGTAAGAGAGAGATATGAGAGATACAAGAGACAAGAAGTAGAGATAGAGGAAGCGAGTTGGGAAAAAACAGAGTGCATGAAATTGATGAAATCAAGCCACGACTAAAACTCTGTAAATTCCATTTTATAAGTAATTGATTTTAGTTGGTTTGCAAATTATGTTCTGTTATTAATTTGCATTGGAAACCCTGTGAAAATTTAATACTAGAAATATTGGCATCTTTCTACTCTTTATGAATTAGAAATTGGATCATATTCTCTGTTATGCATTAATTGGAGTCATGCGTTAAATGGATGAAGTGGGATTTAAATTAATACTGAAAGAATTACGCAGTTAAGGATTTGATTGAAAATTTGTGTGTTTAAGTTTGGAGCAAATGCATAATTCAAATTATTCTGGGTGATTGAAATGTTAAAATGGAGTTACATTATAACCGAAACAAAATTAAAGGAGAACGGATTAAAGAAATCTGACGGGTTTAATAAAGGAGAGCGGATTGCCACATAAAGGAATTCTGAATGTTAAGACTGTGTGAATGATGGTGTTAAGGTGAGTCTGAGTGTTGTAAAGAGGTAAATCTAGATGGAGCATAGTTCTTTATTGGATCGATTTCTGTTCCAATGAAAATTATCAGATAAAACTATTGCTACATGTCTGACCGTAATATCAATAGCTATAGTGGTATTTAGATCGTGGGTTAATGATGGCTTCTGTCAAATTGAAAGACTAAAGGATGAATCATTTTTTTAAGCGAATGAAATTTGTTTTAATGCTGGAAAAAAACTGTGGCTCTTAGATAGAGTGTCTATTCTGGTGGAGTTGAAGAAATGGAAATGCTATAATGCTGGTTAAATTGATTACTGTGTGGATGTTCCTTTAAAATTTTGTGTTTATTTTGAAGGCAACATAGTTCAATTTTATTGTCAAAGAAAGGGAATGGAATTGTTGATACAAAAAGCCGTGAGTTCTTAATTGGAATACCAAACATGGTAATTTGAAAGAATGAAGTTGCTGTAGCTTGTAAAGAGATTACGGTTAAATTGCAAAAGTATAAGACTGGTGGGGTTGAAGAAACTAACAACGCTGAAATGCATAAGGAGCCAAAGAAAATCCTCATCGTTGAATTGAAATCCAACGGAAATCACATTTTAAATTGCACAATGTTTAACCATTAAAATGGACACGATCAATTTATAAGTCCGATTTGATACTTTAAATCAACTGTCTAGCTCAAATTTAATCCAAGGGTTTTCGCATCTTGCTCGAAGATCTAACGAGCATCGCTTTCCAACCTGCATGGTGTTTAAACAGAAACATGGATGCGATAGTTTATAAAGTGGGTCTTAATAAGTGTTGAAATCCATGGTAATTTAACTTAAAGAGAAAACCCATTACGTTAATGGATTTTGATTTATATTTCCGATATTTATGAAGAAGTAGAAAATGGGTGTCAAAAATATTGAAGTCCATGGGTTTTGAAAATCAGAAAATTTGATTTTGGGGCAAATTTATAAACATGCATTTGTATGCATAATGTGGGTAAAGGTGCAGTGTTTCTGCACCAAAATCCATATTCTTTATACATTATTTTTCAAAGTCAAATGTGAACTGCCTTGGATGCATGGCATTTTTATTTAATCCGAACCATGACCACCATTCTTGGAGCCATTGGGGTTGATGAAAGACTTGTGTGATGAAAGTGGGTCCAAATTTTATTAATGTGTAATTGGTTTCATTTACTTTCTCTCTACATAGTACATCCCACCATAATTTTTTGTAACCTGAAAAATCATATATGGTGTTAGGAAAAATAAGGTTAGGGTTATGATTTCGCCACATTAATCTGTCAGGAAAATCAGGATCCCTTGTTCTGTTGATTACGTAATACTTATGAAAAGTATTATATTTTGAGCTTCCTTCATTCCAAATTATTTTCAAATCATGGAAGCTTTCTATTAATGCTTCTTTAGCCAGGTGAGAAGAAAGTATGGAATGTTTATAAACCATGTCGTGTATCCACCGGCTAGACTTAGGATACACTCTTCGTTCTGGTACGAAATACTGGATAACAGTATGTGGTTGTAGATTTGCATCAAGGACTTTAGTATTCCTTAATTTCCAAGTTGGCTTCCATTGTTTTATATAATCAAACCAACAAGCATTATCAGGGATATTTCTGTAGGCTTCAATTTGTGCATTAGGATCCCATTTTGTAAAAATGACCAAATTTTTTTCTATTTGTTGCAAATTTTCTCTGCTTAAGAAATATGGTAAGAAGTTTCTTGACCCCTTGATGTGTTCTACTTGGAAATACAAGTTAGAAAAAAGTTCTTTCCATCTAGCAAAATTTTATTCTCCAGCTTTCTTTATATGCTTTGCTAAGACTTTCTTTAGTTCTGAAGCATTAGTTCTAAGATTTTTTTTTAATGTAAAAGATGTATGTTGAACTTGTCAATACAATTTCAGGAAGCCTTTACTTCCTTCTCAATTGTAGAATAATTATTTTCAGAAGGAATCCATGTTCCTGAAGAAAATTGGACTACTTGTTCTTTTCCATATTTTTGTTGTTTTAATATTCCACCCCACCCTAGATTCCTGGCATTAGATTCAACAATTTTAAATAATTCTTCATCTACTAGGTGTAGGATAGGTAAAGTTTTACCTTGGATTTTATATTTCTGACTGCAGTAGTGTGTGACTTTGTCCATGGCTTTGGCTCTTTTTTCAATATTTGATTCAACGGGTTTCTGTCGCTTGCACATCCTTTATAAAAGGTATTGACATAATTAAAAATCCCAAAATTTCTTGTAACTGTGTTTTGTTAGTAATTATATCAGGGAATTTATCAACAAATTCCAAACCATGTTTTTGCATATTGATCTGTCCATTTTTAATGGCATGGCCTAAATTTTTTATTTTTGTTCTGAACAATTCTAACTTCTTTCTACTCAAAACCAAAAAATTATTCTTTACAACCTGTATGAATCTCTGTACATGCTTTAATTTTTCTTCAATACTCTTGGAGAAGATCAGGACATAATCAATGTATATTATTAACCAATCAAAATAGGGATTAAATACTTCATCCATTACCTTCTGATATTTTGATGGAGCATTTTTTAACCCAAATGGCATAAAATTACACTCATAATGTCCCGAAGGGACACTGAATGTAGTTTTGAATTTGTCTTCTTCTTTGATAGCAACCTTCCAAAATCTAGACTTCATGTCAAATTTAGAAAATATTTTAGCTCCTGCTATTCTTCTTATCAGGCTACCCTTATGGGGAATTGGGTAGGTGTCATCTGCTAAAACTGCACTTAGGGGTCTGTAGTTTATGAGTAATCTAGGAATCCCCCTATTTTTTTTAGAATGCTTATTCACATAGAATGCATAACAGTTCCAGGGACTGTTGGATTCTCTAATGAGCTTGCACTGCAAAAGGCGAGAATTATATTTTTGACAAATTTTTTTGTATTCATTAGTCATCGAGATTGCTCTACTTTTGCATGGCTTACCCTCATATTCATCTTTGTAGGGAAATTATAATTTATATTGTTTTCTATGCTAGAAATCATTAGGATCTTCTGCACAACACTGTTCTTCTAGTTGTTTCTTTAATTCTGCAATTCTTTGCATAATATTGGGGAATTGAAGTTGTTATTGAGTCCTTAGACAAGATTTAAAGTTTTTTAATTCTTCTATCCTTCTCTGTTTCAGAATTACCTCTTGCATGGCCTAGACCATAGTAGAATATATTGGTGTTGAGACATATGGCAGAGTAATAATCTGAAAATATTCTCTATTGTCAGGAACATAAATAAAGTATCCAGCTAAACCATCAAGCAATCTAGTTGAACCATGTGGTTCTACAAGAAGAAGAAAAGCATTTCCTAGTATACAATCAACAGGAATATTGCCAACTGCAAATTTCAAGTTCATACAATGTTTTTCAAAAAAAATTGTAGCTTTAGAAACTTCATATTTGAATTCTTGGGTTCCTAATCCTGTGACTTCTTTATGTGCTGTTGTCTAGTATTTTGCTGGGATCAAATTTTTATTCAAAACATTAATATCCTCTCCCAAATCTATCAATGTTCTTAGAGAAAACATTTTTCCCTAAATGTTTACATCTAACAACACATGGTGTTGTTGATATTGAATAGTCATTATATTCATGCTTCCAAAGCCTAGGAAGTCTTCATGTTTCTTTTCATAGATCTCAACAACGGGATTTTTGAATAATTTTGAATCTTGTGTTATGTTCCCTTTTTCTAAGGTGGAGAATTTTTTCTTCAGTTATGTTATCTCTTTCTTTAGAATATGTATTTATTGGCTAACTTCACCTAGAGTCATGGGTCTAGGTTTTGTAGACTATTGTTTTCTCTGTAATGACTTTGTATTTTTCTCATAATAAGCATCTACAAATAAATCTTTGGATGAAGTAGATTTAGAGGTACTTCCTTGAGCTTTGTGCATAGTCTACAGAAAAGTCTTAGGGAGATTTTATTTCATTTCTCCTTATTCTAGCATATTGATGCTAGCCAAGAACTTTGCTTCTTCATCATCAATAGTGTGGGCCATACACACATTCTCTTTTGGAGGCAACTTTATTGTTTCTGGTTCTTCAACTTCTGAACTAGAGTAAAAAATGTCCTAAAAAAGACTACAATGACAGTCTTCTGAATCTGTGCAGTCACATTCTCTGATATATGCATTGAATTGCTCATTTGAGTATCAAGTATCTGTGTCTGTTTGGTCATTGCTTGTTGTTGAAGATGAACTGCAACGATTTTGTTTCATCAGGTGCACTTCTTCTTTGAAAGAGATGTTGGGGAAATTTTCTGTTTGATGGAGTTTTGCTCCGCAATTTGTACATTGTAATGAGACTATATGTCCTCTTTTTCTGGCATGTTCTTGAGACTTCTTGCCTCTTTTGGCCCTTGATTCTTAGCTTGTGGACATTTATTTGCAGCATGTCCCTATTTTCCACAAAGCTAGCAAGTAATCATGCTATTCTTTTGGGATTTCAGATGTATATCCCTGGGCTCATAATAGTGTGATCACGACACATTTCTATAGTATCCCTTTTGGTAATTCTTTTTGATCTTCTTAGGGCGTTCCTTGTGAGTTTTACTTTTTTATTTTTCTTTTGGTGTTTTCTAGACTTCCTTTTTTGTACAACAGGATCATCAATGGATAACCCATATTTATTACAAATTGATTTGCTGTTAGGAAGCCTTGAAAATTTCTGCAATGATTTGTTTAATTTCAATCATGTACAGAAACCAATCAATGTTTTAGTTATATTACAATAAATTTCTCCCCATGTATAAGTCTCAATATTGGGGGAATATTTCTTGGTGCTGAATATACTTCATGAATTTGGAAGGAGGTGCTGCCAAATATATTTGTTTCCATAAAGAATTTTGACTTTCTTTAACTTCATATATCCTTTGTGTCCAATCTCTGTGGAAATATTCATACTGGGAAATGTTTTTTCATTTAAAGTTCATAAGAACCATTTCATGCTTGTTAGCCATTTCTATTGTTGTCCCACACTAGTGTTCTAAAATAAAAGAGGTTGATGCTCCAATCATATTGTTTTGAGGTGTACCATCTTCATTGTGAAATATATCACCTCCTTCATCTTTTACCACTTGTTTTTCCATATATAAATGAAATAATCATAAGAATGAATGTAACATATGTACATGAGAGAGAATAAGTGGAGGCTCTTTAATCATGTGAATATGAATGTGAATTCTATTTAAATGAGAAATCAATTAGAGTTGAGTAAGCATGTGAATATTATTATATAAATTATAATATTATATTTGAAGAAAGTGGAGTAAGGATGTGTTATTAAAAAGTAATAAATTTATGATTGGAATAGAAGTTAATTAAGGAAGTCATAAGATGGTTGATTTAACTATAAAGTGTTGGGTATGTTTTTAGAATTTGTTGTAAAATATGGAAAGTAAAAAAAGAGAAATGTAGGTATATGAACATGTTAGGAGTCAAGGGTGATAATTTTATGAGTCGAGAGTTAAATTTAGAATTAAAATTTGAGTTATTGTAAAAAAGGGTGAACTCTCGATCACCCAAGGTGCATTAAAAGTTGATGTCAAATTAAAAGTGTGGAGTAAAAAATTTAAAAAAGTCAAGTCAAAAGTGTAAGTCATTGAATGTAATGGGTTCATGATCGACGGAGCCCAACACCCAAAATCTGGTCAAAATATTGTAAGGATAATTTCAAGTGATACGGTAGTTGTTCTTTGCAGGAAAGAGGGCCAAGTAGTGCTCAGAAAGAAGATTAAAATCAAAGTGAACCATTGGGAAAGTTTGGAGGAGACAACTTGATAAAGTAATATTTAAATTGCAAGTTACGGTGAACAAGGTGAAGTTCAAAAAATAAGAAGATGCAGATTCTAGAGAAAGGCCATGATGATGCCATAACAGTTGGCATTGATGATGAAGAGAAAGAGATAAATGGATTAAAATAAAAATTGGACGTGTTGCTAGATTTATTACAAAGACAAAGACATGGATGGGTGATAAAGAAAACAATTAAATGACCAATTAAATAGTTGATGGAAAGAAGATTGAAGCGAAAATTGAAAGTTTTAGAAGCAAAGAAACTCTAGACAAAAGTATACATTTGTGAACCTAAGAAATGATCATTTCTTGGTGATGATGATGATGATGTGGACGTGGGTTCGATCCCCACAGAAGGCGCTATATATTGTTTAGAAGAACAACATGAAGACTTGAAGATAGATTCATCTGTAAAACCTTATGTTTTAAATCTAAAAATTGGTTTTTGGATGCAGGATATGAAATGGAAAATTATCATCAAATAAATGGGTCAAATGTCAACATGGAAGATATTGCAACATAATTAAAATTCCTAGAAGAATGGTTGGATAATCTGAAGATAGAATATGACATACCTTCAAATCAACAAATTTGGCGAAACTGAAGCATAGAGATGGACAACAAAGATCAACAAAGAAACAGTAATGTACACCAACAAGATGTAATATTCCCAATTGGCCATGAGCTAGTTGTAATATTAAATTTTGTTTTTGCTTTCTTGTTTAATGAATAAGAGGATATGGAGATCCATAAATCTCCTTAATATGAATAAATTCAATGCCAATGTGAAAGGAGAACATCTTGGTAGCTTAATTAAGAACCCTTGTGTGTGAAAAGGGGCTGGAACACCTTTACTGGGTCAACTTTGACCAAATCAACAACGCTGTCATGGAGTAGTGGCATTTAATGAGGGACAACGTACTTTTAGATGGAAACTCATTGCATGAAAGTAGTGTCATTAATGGATGGGGATTAGGGTTAGGAAGATCATTTCTTATATAAGGAAGAGGATGGCAGCCATATTATTCAGATTATGATATGTTTATGTTTTGATATATGGTATGTTTATAAATATAGCTTTCTTTGGCTGTTTAGCTAAGATTGCAGTGTTGTTTAGCACAGGGTGTTCCTGATCGGGAATCCCACATATTTCCTTGAGACACCTCTTGGAAGAGTTTGCACTACATTCCACTATCATGAATTTGGCCAAATATTTAGTCTTAATGTACAGCGTAGTTTTTTGTTGAGAGGTTGTGTTGTGTTGCAGGGCAGAAGTTGTGGAGGTTTGATTTGGGAGATTTCTGAGCTAGATCTCATTGGAGGGAGTTTCCTTTCTCTTGGGAGACTAGTAAAGAAGGCCATATAGCTATATTGACACATTTAGCATCAGGTCATAGTATTTTTATACCGTACAACGCAGTTCTAGTCCATGACTGCGTTATTTTAGTGAGCTGTTGTAGTGGGCAACCCAAAAAGGGCTGAAAATCCAAAGTTAAAATCTGGCCAAACCATTTCTGGGTTTTTCTGGGTTTTTTGAGTAGAAGCCATGGTTAAAATACTGGATTATTCTGAGCACTCTAATAGCCTTCTGCACATGGTTCTTCTCCTCAGTAGCAGTAGTTTCCAGTAGCAGCAACAGTAGCAACACAACATTTCTAGTGCTTGGTTTCTTTAGTGTATTTCAGCCATATCGTGGCTTGAGTGTATTAGTTTTGGAGCACTGTGCACATTCATATTTTCTGTTGTTTATAATGATCTGAATCAGTTATTTCTGCTCATAGTTATAATTTCTTGATGTAAATTTCAGTAGTAGCATATTTCCGGCATTTTCCAGATCTTAGTGCTACAATCTTGTTTTGATTTATTTGTAATGCTTCATTTTTTCTATATTCCTATTTTTTCCATTTGGGAATATTACAGTGGTATCATAGCATAATCTTGGCTCAGCCTGTGTACTTCAACCATTATTTCATCTAAGGAGGCTTCTCATATAAAGGAGAATATTTGCAAAAGAGATGAAGGTAAAACCCCATTATCAGGAGGGAAGGAGTTCTCAAGAATTCTTCTTCAAACTATGCAGGGAATTAACCAAGACATCATAGAGATGAGGAAGGAGAGATATATAGATTCTCCAAGAGAGCTTGTGCATAGAGAAAGCTCCATATTTTCACATTATGGGCGTGAGCATTCAGCTACACCATTAGATCTACAACGTGGTACCATGCCTAAATTCTTGGAAAGAGAAGAAGATGGAGGAGAAACACCAAAGGAGGAGACTCTTGGTGACTATCTCCAAGAATATGAATCTTAGTATAGAAGATTCAAAGAGCATCTAAGCTTCCAAGGGTTTTGTCAACTCAAAGAAGATAGAAGACCCAGTAACCATAATAGAAGAAGAGGGTGCATGCAACACACTTTGGGTAGATTCTTTCTACCTACCTTTCATGGGTCACCCAAGAGCACAACCAAGGCTTGGGTAAAGAAACTAGACACATATTTTCAGCGACATCAAATTTCAGAAGAGGAAGCCATTAGAGTTGCAGCGTTGCACCTTGAAGGTAAGGCTTATCCCTGGTGGGTTTATGAATCTTCTTCATTAAATAATGCAAATATATCTACTTATGAAAAGTTCACTAGGAGGTTAGTGAAAATATTTGATCTAAAGCATTCTGAAACTTCCTTGGGAGAGCTAACCAAGCCCAAGAAATCAAAACCTTTGCATGAGTTGGAAGGATCCATGAAACCAAATCTGTTTCAGAACATTGTTGGGGGGGTTAAAGATCTGCAACCTATTTTTCCAAGGGAAAAAACCCCACTTCAGTAAGAAATTTATTCTCAAGAAGAAGACAGGAGGATTCCTCCTTCAAGAGGAGATCAAGCCAAAGGATCTCTTAATGATGAGGTATTCCCCAATGATGAGGAGAAGGAAGAGGAAGAGCTAGAAAGAGCCTCCAACGCTGTAAAAAAAGAAGGAGATCTACCACCATTTGGAGATGGAGATGAAGCCATTGCTTCAACTAGAGGAGCTCTTGTATCTTTGCAAGAAGTTCCCAAGGATCTTACATATGAAGATTAGGAGCAACATGTGTCTATGTTGATAGGAAATGAGACAAAACAATGGAGGAAGTGTGTTCCAACATTAAATATAGTCTTGGGGACACACACTATGATAGATCATTCCCTTGTGATCAAGACTTTTGATACCAATTAGATGTTGGGTGTACATGGGTTGATTATATTTGAATAAGACACCTTAGACTATGAGATCTTGCAAAAGGTAGGAGAAGATGATAAGGAGGGCCAACATCAAGTGATTGGGAACATACACACCCATCCTTTTTAGGAGGTTTATGCACAGAAGCAGGAGGATGATTTGCGCAGTGAGGGCAGGGACAAATCAGTCCACTCACATATACAACCTGTTATAGGCCTTGATGTTTCATTAAATGAAGGCATTCCACCAGGGAGACCCCTTGATTGGAAGATGAGCAAAAAATTCTCTCAATATGTTGCACCTCTCATAGATCCAAGAGGAGTGGGAACAATGGGAGGTCATTGTACAACGTTGAGAGAATTGGGTAGACTCAAGGAGGAGGGAGACATTCTCCCCACATCATCATTACCCATTCTCATTTCAGATTCTGCGCTGAGGAAGGAGCAGCATGGGAAGAATATCAACCTTCCTACATATGACTTTGGCATGGGATATGTCAAAGAGAAGGGCAGCCATATGACATATGTTCTTTGTGATAGATCATCAACGCTGTCACTATGGACGATAGATCCATATTGGAAATCCCAGCTGTTGGTGGATTATTCCAAGGATATTTTTACATGAATGATACTTGATGACCAGCTGCATGAAGAGGGATATTCAGTCCAAGATGAGGTCATTTATTATCATGGTAGGATCTTCTTATCTAGAGCTTCCAAGCTCAAGGAGAAGTTACTGCAATGAGCACATGAAGATTTTATTTTCAGCCACACTTATTCAATGAGAGCCTATAACACCATCATGGAGGGATATACTTGGGAAGGCTTTGAAGAGGAACTATATCAGCATTTGAAAAGATGCATGAACCATGTGGATATGGGAGAGATACATAACTCTATGGAAGAGTTATCACAACCACCTCTTTCCTATTTTGGAATGAGAGGGGATCTATCTATGGACCACTCCATTTGTATGATCAGAAATTATGGTAAGGAACATGTTTATGTGCATGATGTTTTACTTGATGATTATTTACATTCCTTTACCATGTATATGCAGGCCATTTCTCCAAGGAAGAGCATTCTTCCATATAAAATTCATGGCCAACTTTGGGCCATAAGCATTGCTGAACATGGCCACTCCCTATGAGGATATAGGCAGACGATTTACCACTCTGGGTGCACTGCAAAGGCACCAAACATTTCTCACCTTTTCAGAACATGTGAGAAAACTTGGGCAACAAGTAAGTGGTGGGGAAACCACTTACCATATCATTATCTAATGCAGTCATGAGACATACTACATTGGTTCCATATGTGGGACTATGACCCACCTCCATTCTTGCATATTTCTGTTCCTATGCTCTTGGTTTTGATCCCATACATAGATGTTTTTCTTATTATTTTTATGGGAATGATTAGAGGGTGGATGGAAGGATTGTACATGCCCTTTGGGAGAGATACTCTCCATGATTCTTATGCTACATATTTCAGGGAGAACCTTGGGCAAACCATGATTGTTTCATTGGATCTATTGTTTCCTTGTGGGATGAGTCATTTACATCTCGTGAGAACTTGGGAGGAGCATTTCATGGAGGGATAGATTGGGAGAAACTTGGCTTATGAGGGAAGCTTATCACATGGAGGTGTCACCAATGGAGGAGGAGAAGAGTTGTAGCACTCACTTTTTTAGTTGCTTGAGGACAAGCAACATTTGGGAGGGGAGGACTGTAATATTCCCAATTAGCCATGAGCTAGTTAGAATATTAAATTTTGTTTTTGATTTCTTGTTTAATGAATAAGAGGATATGGAGATCCACAAATATCCTTAATATGAATACATTCAATGCCAATGTGAAAGGAGAACATCTTGGCAGCTTAATTGAGCACCCTTGTGTGTGAAAAGGGGCTGAAACACCTTTATTGGGTCAAATTTGACCAAATCAACATCGCTGTCATGGAGTAGTGGCATTCAATGAGGGACAACGCAGTTTTAGATGAATACTCATTGCATGGAAGTAGTGTCATTCATGGATGGGGCTTAGGGTGATCCGGATTTTATGCAGGAACGCAACAGAATACAGAAATAAACATGAACATAGAGATGCAGTGGAAATAATGATTCATTTCATTAATATCAAATAACAAAAATATGCGTACAAGCATAATGGAAATAAAATAGCTAGGGTGCTGGTAGCGAATATTTGAGAAGAGATGTGATGGCTACAGACCTCTAAACTGTGTTACAATGAGGCTCGAGGGCCTATTTATTGTTGAGAAACAATGTAGAATTCGAAACGTCCAAAAAACCTAACCATAGGAGATGAGGCGCCAAAACTATGGGCGCCCGTTTGGGTAAATTGGTGGTTCCACTTCCCGGGGGCATAACTTTGGCACCCGATCTCCGTTTGACGCGCTCAATAGCTTGTTAGAAATATCTATCCGAGGAGTACAACTTTTGGACGAGAAACATTGATCCGTGGACCCATTTTTCTCTCCGTTTTCCCAAAAAACGTTGTTTAGGGCCTCAAAACGACTCCGGAAGTTCAAGACCCAAAAAACTGCTAAAAATAGTAAGTTTTGTTGCAACTTGAAAATTGAAAGAATTGATGGTGGGGGTTCAAATGCAATAGGTGGGTGGCCAACAATATCCACCTAGATCATTAGGGCCCCGAAACGGCTCCGGGAGTGGAGAACCCGAAAACCTGCTAAAAATAGTAAGTTGTGCTGAATGTGAAGAGCTGCAAGAATTGATGGTGCTAGTCCAAATGGAATAGGTGGGTGGCCACCGATATCCACCTGGATCATTCCTCCCTCCTTAGGAAGCAATGGTCCCCATTGCGTTGAGATCCTCCACGAGATGAGGCAAATTCTGTTGAATTGAGTATTAGATGTGTTGAAGATGTCATGGACCTGTGGGTGGACAGGCTGGATGCATTTAGTAAATTTGGTTTCTTTATCAGCCTCATATAGTACATGTTTGGATTCTGTATGTGTAGTTGCAGGATTTATGGCAACATCAGGCGGTGGTGCGTTGGAAGTCAGATCACTGGAGTGGTTGTCCTGACAGTGTAGCGAAACCTCTATGAGTGAGGATAAAATGTCCTCATATTCCTCCATGACTTTGTCCATCTGCTGCAGCCGTGCAAGGGAGCCCTATTTCGAGGTTGTGGCCACAATATTCTTCTTTCCCTGTGAGTGAGTTGTAAGGAAAATTAATTTCCTGGTTTGGGAAACAATCTTACTGCGTTGTTTTGCAGTAGTCAAAGAGATGACTGGAGGTAGTACTACCTTCGGTATCCTGTACAAGTTATTTCCCAAAGTAATAATAACAGCACGAGGCCTAGACTCATACACAGCATGTCGCCTCCATAAGTATGGTTGGCCCAATAATACATCAGCTACATCAAGAGGAGCAACATCACACAATACCTCATCTGTGAATGGCTTGATACTGTATGGGAGGCGGCACTGCTGGCGGATGCAGAGATCTCTCCCTGGGTGGAGCCACCCGATGGTATATGGCTGCGAGTGTGCTATGGTTGGTAGGCTGAGCCGCTTCATGACCTCTACTGAGATGAGGTTCTTTTGGCTTCCGCTATCGACGAGAAATTGCAGCGGAGAACCCTTTACCCACATCTGCGACTGGAAGAGGCGCTCCCCCTCCTCTGGATCCTCTGGACCCTCCCTCTGGATCTTGGTGGTGGCAACAATGGCACTGGGATCTGCATCAATGATCTGCTTCCCTTTTTCATTGCCTTTGTCTGGTTCTAACTCAGGATCAGAAAATGCATCTGATTCGGGTGCCTTTAGTTCGGTCACCAACTACTGTTTGGCCCGACACTCGTTTGTGCTGTGAGTGGGGCTGTTATGAAATTCACACCACTTCCCTGTGTCCTTCTTTGGGTTTTTGGTGTTGTTTTGAGTCGCATTGCTTTGGCCTTACCCCTTGTTCTTCGGTTCAGGGGCACCTTTCGGATTCGCAGATCCAAAGTCTCGCTTCTTCTACTTAAATTTCTGCTCGATCTTGGCGGCATAGCGATATGCCGTGCCAAGCGATGTAATGTCGAGGAACTCCATTTCCTCTTGAATGTGTTTGTGTAGACAACCACGGTACTTGAGCACCAAATTTCCCTCTGAATCTTTAATACCCAACTTTGTGCGCAGGGTATGGAACAGATTCATCAGTTCGTGCACATCTTGATCCTTTTGTTGCCGCAACGTGGTCCATTGGATGTATTTGTCCTCATAGCTTCCCACGGCGTAATATTGTTCCTTGATGCTGTCTCGAAACGAATTCCATGTGGGTGTGGCCGAGAACAGAGAGGGTTCCCCTTTGCCCTCTTGCTCGCGGTAGGTTTCCCACCAGTCTTTGACAAGGGGGGCAGCTTTGAGGAGTGCAAAAATAATCTTTTCTCGGTCAGAGAAGTCATGGACCGAGAAATACCCTTCCAGCAAATTTAACCATTTGTCTACAATGTCTGTATCTATTTTTCCTTCAAATATAGGAATGTCAAAGTTTACCTGTACCTTGAAGGGAGTGGCACCTCCAGAGTGGCTGTTGGATGCAGATGCGCCATATGTGGGCAGTCGTTGAAGGATTTGAGCAAAGTTATCCATCATCGCGTTCCTTTGTTTCTCGAGGGCCTCCTCGAGCAGTATTTTGATAAGATCTCCTGCTCCCTCGTCTTTCTTTTTTTCCGCCATGGGAGGTCGTTGGGGTTTGCGAGGCTGATCTTGCAAGGGTTCAACCAGATCGAGCCTTAACTCCTTATACCCTGACCGCGTTGGGGACATGCAAAGAAAAACAAAGAAAGAGCATACCCGCTCTGATACCACTGATCCGGATTTTATGTAGGAACGCAACAGAATACAGAAATAACCATGAACATAGAGATGCAACGGAAATAATGCTTCATTTCATTAATATCAAATAACAGAAATATGCTTACAAGCGTAATGGAAATAAAATAGCTAGGGTGCTGGTAGCGAATCTCTGAGAAGAGATGTGATGGCTACAGAACTTTGAACTGTGTTACAATGAGGCTCGAGGGCCTATTTATTGTTGATAAACAATGTAGAATTCAAAACGTCCAAAAACCTAACCGTAGGAGATGAGGTGCCAAAACTGTGGGCGCTCGTTTGGGTAAATTGGTGGTTCAACTTCCCGGGGGCGTAACTTTGGCATCCGATCTCCGTTTGACGTGATCAATAGCTTGTTAGAAAGATATATCCGAGAAGTACAATTTTTGAACGAGAAACTCTTTGTTTTCCCAAAAAACATCGTTTAGGGCCTCAAAACGGCTCCGGAAGTTCAGGACCCGAAAAACTGCTAAAAATAGTAAGTTTTGTTGCAACTTGAAAACTGAAAGAATTGATGGTGGGGGTTCAAATGGAATAGGTGGGTGGCCACCAATATCCACCTGGATCATTAAGGCCCCAAAACGGCTTTGGGAGTGGAGGACCCGAAAACCTACTAAAAATAGTAAGTTATGCTGAACGTGAAAAACTGTAAGAATTGATGGTGCTAGTCCAAATGGAATAGGTGGGTGGCCACCGATATCCACCTGGATCATAGGGTTAGGAAGCTCATTTATTATATAAGGAAGAGGATGGTAGCCATATTATTCAAATTATGATATGTTTATGTTTTGATATATGGTCTATTTAGACATATAGCTTTCTTTGGCTGTTTAGCTAAGATTGCAGTGCTGTTTAGCATAGGGTGTTCTTGATTGGGAATCCCACATCTTTCCTTGAGAGGCCTCTTGGAAGAGTTTGCACTACATTCCACTATCAAGAATTTTACCAAAGCTTCAGTCTTAATGTACAACGCAATTTTCTGTTGAGAGGTTGTGTTGTGTTGCAGGGCAGAAGTTGTGGAGGTTTGATTTGGGAGATTTCTAAGCTAGATCTCATTGGAGGGAGGTTCCTTTCTCTTGGGAGTCTAGTAAAGAAGGCCCTAGAATTTTATTTACACATTTGGCATTAGACCATAGTATTTTTATCCCATAAAACGTACTTCCAGTCCATGATTGCGTTATTTTAGTGAGCTGTTGCAGTGAGCAACCAAAAAAGGGTTGAAAATCCAAAGTTACAATCTAGCCAAACCATTTCTGGGTTTTTTTGGGTTTGTTGAGTAGAATCCGTGGTTAAAATATCAAATTATTCTGATTATTATAATAGCCTTCCGCATATTTTTCTTCTCCTTAGTAACAATGGTTTCCACCAGTAGCAGCAGTAGTAGCACAACATTTCCAGTGCTTGGTTTCTTTAGTGTATTTCAGCCATCTCATGGCTTGAGTGCATTCCTTTTGGAGCACTGTGTACATTCATATTTTCTATTGCTTATAATGATATGACTCAGTTGTTTCTGCTCATAGTTATACTGTCTTCATGTAAATTTCAGTAGTAGCATATTTCCGGCATTTTCCAGATCTTAGTGCTATATTCTTGTTTTGCTTTATTTGGAATGCTATATTTTTTCTATATTCCTGTATTTTCCATTTGGGAATATTACACAAGAAGACAAGTTGGGCATGGCAATTGAAGGTATTAGAAGATTGATGGTGAAAGTGTCCCAAAAGAAACATATTGCAGGAAGTATAGAAGATGGCAGAAGCTTGTTGATGACAATAGAAAAAGCATACATCAACAAGGAGAAGGAACACCTACAACATGAAGTTTGGAATCCTGGAAGACATAAAAGAACAAACACAGAACATCAACAACATGACAGAGTAATTGATTTACTTCAAATGAAAGGTTGGGATCTAGGAGGATTTTTATCATTGTATGAGGAGTAATGGTTGGGAGACCATGATTTTCATTTATCTTGGGATTCTGATGAAGGTGCATCTAACCCAAGTCAACTATTTACTAGAGGAGTTAGTTTGTAAAGTGAGGATTTAATTATTTAATGGATTTTTCTATATTTTTTTAAGAGAGAGTGATAATTCTTGTAAATAGGAGAAGATTCAAGAGTATTGTGGAAGGTTTGAGAGGATTATGTATTAGTTAGCTTTTATCTAGGGATAAAGGGTTGAATGAGAGATTTTAGAGATTAGATGAGAGATGTTAGGGATTAGGAGATATATTTTGGGAGTTAGCTTATGATCTAGAACCTTCTTGGGTTCTAATCCAATTGTATAAATAGATGTGAGACTATGAAGCATGAGGCATGTCAAAATTCAGTAGATGGGTGTAGAGTTAGTGAGTGAGTGTGAGGATTGATGGCCAAGCATTGGGACAACATCTCTCTCTTGTAGTTATTTTATGAATTAATAAATTCTGATTTTATGTGCATACTTATCGCGTGGTTTTGTGTTGTGTGTTTTTTAAATTAAATTAAGTACAAACCCTATGGCCTATGCTATCAATTTTCATATGTGAATATTATTTATATGGGAATCAGAAACAAGTAAAATTATCCTTTGGTGCTATGAGGTTAGAGGTAATATTATAGTTGGTGCACAACGATGTGTTTGGACCTATGTCAATCCAATCACTGGGATAATGTGTACTAAGTCTCATTTATAGATGAATTATCAAGGAATTCATGGTTTTATTTCCTTAGGAATAAATCTAAAATCCTTGAAAAATTCAAAGAGTTTACGACTTTTGTGGAAAATCAAACAAAGAAGAAAATTAAGGTGTTGAAGAAAGATAATGGGGGATAATTTTGTGAGAATGATTATAAATAATTATTTAATAAGTATGGTATCTAAAGGAAGAATACTACACGATGCACACCTTAGTAGAATGTAATTTTTCTAATGTTGGAGACCCAGCAATATGCAAACATAATAATGGAGCAACAACAACACTCAACTCATAGAAACATGAGAGAAATCCATAGCCATCTTATTATATAATAGCAGCAACAAGAGAATACAAGATCTTGAGGAAAATGCTACTCAAGATAAGCTATATCTAGCCTCAAGAAACAAGTACAAGAAACATGATAAAATCATTGCTACACATGTCTGATCAAGCTATGATAGCGCATTTTCATAGAACAACTGCATGCTACATATTTCAAATACATAGATATATCAATACATGGCTCAATACAACATTGGGAGTGAATATCTCATCTCCCAAAGGCTACCTCATGTCAATCTTGGAAGGATTGGCTCTAGAATACAAAATCTGCAAAATGCCGGAGTTGCTGGGTAGCAGCTGCAACTTAGAAATAGAACTGGATGGAGAAGAATGAAGATGCTGCAACTAATGACAAGATCTCCTCCAATGGATCTCTAGAATGAA
This sequence comes from Pinus albicaulis, assembly GCA_034641835.2. Classification (NCBI taxonomy): domain Eukaryota; kingdom Viridiplantae; phylum Streptophyta; class Pinopsida; order Pinales; family Pinaceae; genus Pinus; species Pinus albicaulis. The sequence continues at coordinate 67,452,536 of CM076570.1, forward strand.
AGGCTGATCCTCTCACCTAAGATCTCACCCTTCAAAGATATCTGCAAAGCCCCACTACAAATGCTCCACTAGAATAGCGCAGTCACTGGATGAAACTACACTGTAGGGCTAGGGAATGTGTTGGCCTTGATGCCAAAGTCTACAATAAGCTCTGGAATGCCTCCAATCTGATCTCCCAAGGAAAAGATAGACTCTCCCTCTGAAAAATAGTTGATGGAGGTGGTGTAGTGAACCCTCACTGCAACACCCAACAACACAGTATTATTCTGCTGCAGAAATAACGCTGTCTTGATGGAGGATGCTTGCCCTCAAGCCTAGATGTGAGGAAAATGAAGAACAATCCCTCAAGAGGCCTCTCAAGAAGGATAAGGAATCCTAAACAGGAATTCCTCCTGGCAACTCTTGCTAAACAACAAAGAATGCACAATTGTTTGAATAGACAATGAGATGAATAATACAAGCATGATAAATAATGGTTGCCTTGCCCTCCTTTTAAACAAGTGAAAGCTATTTCTCCATGGGCCCCATCCATTAGGGTTTCCTCCACCAAATATCCCTTTCCTCATTCATATTGTGCTGTCTTCCAAAGTAAGCCACTCCTCCTATGGCAGCGCTGTTGACTTAGTCAAACCTGACCTTGTCCACTTGAAAATAACCCTGTTCACACATGAGGGTGTGAAAAAAAGCTCCAATGATGATCCCCATTCATAATAAGAGTGATTTTATTGAGATTATCACTATGAATGGGCCTCCTTACCCATTTATTCCTCTCCTAGGTGAAATCAGTGAAAATTAATATTCCAAATTATTGTTGGAAAATTTTGGAATATTACAGTCCTCCCCCCCCAAATGTTGCTTGTCCTCAAGCAACTACAAGGACAGAACTGGAAAGCCTCCTCTCAAGGCATGGAGTCTATAGTGTGTTTAGGAACACCTCCCTCATGTGGATCCTCCATCCCCCAAGCAATCATCCATGCAAAATGAGTTACCTCCCAACTAGGAAACTCCTGGAAACTCCTGGAAACTGTCCTCCACCTTTGGCTCCGGAAAAGTAGGTGGGATGAAAATATGCTCATGGTAGACAATGTAGCCTACCCCACGCTTTCCATCTCTCCACTCATGACAAGTGTAGAGAGAGTGCTGATCCTGGGCTGCAAAATACTTGCCCTCAAGTGGCAAGATGAAGACTATATCTCCAAGGATCTCTCCTCCAATGCTGAAAATCATGCTGGCCCAAGTATCTCCATATATGATGAGTTGTAAGTCATCATCATATGGCATCTCCTCCATCATATGGCTCACCTCACTAAGTGACAAATGTTTTGTTAAGGTAACCATATCATGTCCCATGTTCCCCTTAGAACAGTAGTGCAAAAAGTGTGAGGCATTTCTCCCTCAAAGGACACATTCACCCAATGTGTCTCCCTCCCAATCATGCTCCCAAGAAAGGCTTTAGCAATATCAACCAAGGGAACCATAAGGAGAATCATGTTGGCTGCGTAGCCAATGCAGTTTGACTCTCCACTGCCATAGAAAATAAAATGATGGGTGCCCCCCCCACCATTTTCTTGCTGCCCTGGTCTCTTCACAAATCTGGAGAATGTGAAGGATGTAATGTGCAATGTGAGAACATTATCCATGAGAAATATCCTCCCCATATCCACTTAGGGAGTGATCACCCATAATGGTATTATGTATACCATCAAATCTAGAAGGACGAATATCCCTCCTTTGAGCAAATCCCTGCACATACATGGTTAAGATATGCATATATATAGACAAATCATTATGCAAATCAACAATACTCTCACCATATGTTTTTCTCATATAAATGGAGTGGCTCATAGATGAGTCTCCCCTCATCCTCAAAGGGAAAAGAGTTGACTGTGCAAACTCATCCATCTCCTCATGATCCATGGAGTGCCTTCTCAAGTTATCCAAGTGGTCCCTCCCACAAGAAGAAAGGAAATGTAATGTGGCCTTCATGGTTGGCCCATGGTTCCTCCTGAAATGTACAACATGTATAGTAAGGAGAATCATGCTCCCAATGGGCATCCTCAGTCTCAAGCCCACTCTCTAATAAAATCTCCTCATGAACATAAACATATCAGCAATACACGGAAGCATAGTACAATAAGAACAAGTTGCCAAATGACAATCGGAAAGTGGATCAAGGTCCCACACAAGGAACCAGCGCAATGCATCCCTTGCCTGCATCAAATCAAACAAAAACAAGTGTTCTTCCAGCCACTTGTTTGCTGCTACAATCATTTTACAAGATAGAAATATGAAAGTACAATTTGGTGCCAATGGTGCACAAGAATCATGTGGCTTTCCACACAAACCACCAATGAGATAGCCAATCTCAATGCTACAAATGCCTTCAAGTACATCATTATACAATATTCAAGAAGGAATAATCCTACTTGGTACATTATGCTTCTCATAAAAATACAAGAAGTACAAAACATAAGGTGAAATTGTACATTCTCCATTATGTACTCGAAGACTTGAGTTGAAATGGCTCAACTGATAATGCTCCCTCACTCCCAATGAGTAGGAAGGTGGCTGTGACATCCTATCCATCATCATCCAGGCTTTGCATCTCTCCATATGCTGAAATATGTCTTGCTGAATGCCCTCCCAAATGAACTCCTTTGCTAAGGCAAGATATGCATCAAAATGCATGGAAAATAAGTCCTCATGTGTTGCATGCAACAACTTCTCCTTGAGACTAGAATATCTAGTCAAGAAGACTCTACCATGTGAATAGATGACCATATCATCCACCATATACTCATCATCTCTATCCAGGTCATCGAGAATCATGCATGCACTAAGATCCTTGGAGTACTCTACCAAGAGCTGGGATCTCCAGTAAGGATCAATCCTCCTAAGAGACATTGCTGGTGATCTAGCATGTGAAGCTCTCCTCCTACTGTTGTATGCTACTTTGACATCCCCTATGCCAAATTTCTCCTCCAAAATCTCCACCTCTCCAAAATCCAAGAGCGATGAATCCAAAGACAAAATGTCTCTCATCAATGATAGATCTGGTGGCCTCCCTGGTGGAATGCCTCTATGCTGTGAGACATCAATGTCAAGAGTGGACTGTATATATGGTTGGGCAACCTTGCCCTTGCTCTCACAGCACAATACAGTCTGCCTCCTCTTTGCACTAGCTCTCTGAAATAGAGAAGGGTGTGTGCTTCTCATCACATGATGTTGCTCTTCCTCCCTTCCTCCTTCTTCCAGCTGTAATGCTGCACAATCATGCTTCTCACTGATTGTGCTTGGACCTCTATGTATGAGATCCTAGGGACTTTCTTGCAAAGCTGCAAGAATCCCTCTAGTTGGAGCAAGAGCTCCTCCTTCCTCTGCATGAGGTGCTAGATCAACTCTAGAAATGACAGTGCTGTTGCCCTTAGCCTCCTCAACATGAGTGGGAAACCCTCCAATGATTGGATCCTCTTTTGGAAAAGGGATCTCTTTTCCTCCTTGTGCCAAAATACAAAATGAAGGTCTTGCCTCCGACAAAGTAACATGCAAGATATTAGCCTCCTTCATGGTTCTCTGAAGTGTTTTTGAGTCTATGGTTTCCTCCATCACATGCAAAGGTTTTGTTTGTTTGAATGTGTTTGTTTCCTCCACATGTGTTTCAGAATTCCTCCTACCAAATCTCTTCATCAAAGTTCTAATGAAAATTGCATAGGAAGAGGTATTTACATTTTTGAAAGTAAATGACTCAAATAATCACCATGCATAGACCTTACCTCCCAAGTGCAGCGCTGTTACTCTGATGGCTTCATCTTCGGGAATCTGATGCTGCTGCAAGAAGGTGTCTAGATCTTCTATCCAAGCCCTGGTTGAACATGTAGGGGAACCATCAAAGATATATAGAAGATACCTATCCTCATTATGCTGCTTTCTCCTCCTCACCATGATCTTTCAAAACTCCGGAAAAGTAATGTGATCTCTAAACTTCTGAGTTTGAGATTCATACTCATGCAAGAAACCACTAAGAGTTCCTTTCTTCGGCATTCCTCCTTCTTCTTCCTTCCTTATGGAAAAACTGGCCATATGACTGTGCTGTACCTTATAGGGTGTAGCTACATGCTCACATAACCCACAAGAAAAACTAGAGTTTGACTCAGTTTCAAAACCTCTTGGAGATCCTATACATATCTCCCTTCTTATCTTCTCGAATTCTTCATGAATGCTCTGTACAGATCTTGGAAAAAGCTTTGTAAGCTTATCTTCATTTTTCTCTCCACACAGTGGAGTCTTCATCTTCTCTCTCTCCTTGATAGCATGATGGTTGAGATCCACCGGCTAAGCTAGAGATCATGCTTTGATACCATTGTAATGTTCCAAATCAGGAAAATGCTACAACAATGAGAATATCTCAAGATATTCTAATGTTGGAGACCCAACAATATGCAAACACAATAATGGAGCAGTAGCAACACTCAACTCATAGAAACATGAGAGAAATCCATAGCCATATTATTATATAAATTAGCAACAAGAGAATACAAGATCTTGAGGAAAATGCTACTCAAGATAAGCTATATCTAGCCTCAAGAAACAAGTACAAGAAACATGATAAAACCACTGCTACACATGTCTGCTCAAGCTATGACAACAAAAATTTATAGAACAACTGCATGCTACATATTTCAAATACATAGATATATCAATACGCGGCTCACTACAACATTGGGAGAGAATATCTCATCTCCCAAAGGCTACCTCATGTCAATCCTGGAAGGATTGGCTCTAGAATACAAAATCTGAAAAATGCCGGAGTTGCTGGGTAGCAGCTGTAACTCAGAAATAGAACTGGATGGAGAATACTGAAGATGCTACAACTAATGACAATATCTCCTCCAATGGATCTCTATAATGAAAGGCTGATCCTCTCACCTAAGGTCTCACCCTTCAAAGATATCTGCAAAGCCCCACTGCAAATGCTCCACTAGAATAACGCAGTCACTGGATGAAACTGCGTTGTAGGGCTAGGGAATGAGTTGGAATTGATGCCAAAGTCTACAATAAGCTCCGGAATGCCTCCAATTTGATCTCCCAAGGAAAAGATAGAATCTCCCTCTGAAAAATAGCTGATGGAGGTGGGGTAGTGAACCCTCACTGCAACACCCAACAACACAGTATTATTCTGCTGCAGAAATAACTCTGTCTTGATAGAGGATGCTTGGCCTCAAGCCTAGATGTGAGGAAAATGAAGAAAAATCCCTCAAGAGGCCTCTCAAGAAGGAGAAGGATTCCTAAACAGGAATTCCTCCCGGCAACTCTTGCTAAACAACAAAGAATGCACAATTGTCTGAATAGACAATGAGATGAATAATACAAGCATGAGAAACAATGGTTGCCTTGCCCTCCTTTTAAACAAGTGAAAGCTCTTTCTCCATGGGCCCCATCCATTAGGGTTTCCTCCACCAAATATCCCTTTCCTCATTCATACTACTCTGTCTTCCAAAGTAAGCCACTCCCCCTATGGCAGCGCTGTTGACTTGGTCAAACCTGACCTTGTCCACTTGCAAATAGCCCTGTTCACACATGAGGGTGTGAAAATCAGCTCCAATGATGACCCCCATTCATACTATGAGGGATTTTATTGAGATTATCACTATGCATGGGCCTCATTACCCATTTATTCCCCTCTTAGGTGAAATTAGTGAAAATTAATATTCCAAATTATTTTCGGAAAATTTTGGAATATTACATAGAATGGAGCTATAGAAAGGATCAAAAAGAATTTAATGGAGAAATAAAGGAGTGTGCTTAGTGGTGTTAGGTTAGGACAAAAAAATTGGGCAAAGGCAATGGACACTTCATGTTACCTAGTAAATATATCATCATCATCAACATTAGATGATAATACTCCACATGAGGTATGGATTGGTAAGAAACCTTCTCCTAAACATCTTAGGGTATTTGGTTGTGATGCTTATGTACATGTTCCAAATAAGAATATGAATAAGCTAGATAAGAACATTAAAAAGTTTATCTTTATTGGATATAGAGATGGCTTGAAAGATTACAAGTTTTGGAACCTACAAAATAAAAATATTGTGTATAGTAGAGATGTGGTATTTAGAGAAATCAAATAAGTTTTTAAATAGGGAGTCCTACCAAAGGAGAAAGAACCAGAAAAAATAGAGTTTGAATGTAATATCCCAAAAGGGAGATTGCAGTAATACTTAAACACAATATAAGAACTGCAACTAAGTAAACAATAAATCTCAAGTCAACATCAAAATTTACAGAGAAGATGAGCCATTTTATTATATGGAGATGAATCAGTTACACAATGTACAGAAAATGAGTAGATCTAGCCCAAGAGATGGTCTAGAATCACCCCACAATGGTGCTGCAACTAGCACTACGTAACTAGTTAGCTTACAAGAAGAAATACTACTTTGTCCCTTTTACTGAAGATATGCATGAAATTATAAAAAAGGAAATGTAGATCTAGGGAGCTCACGAGCTCTGATGATGCCAAGATTAAAGATCTGGCCAATGTGATGAGAACCCAAGATAACCCAGAAAGGATTTTCCAGATCTACAACTTTGGAAAATCACACTCCTAGGGTTTGATCCTTTATCTGTTGGGATTACAGATTTGAACATAGATCTGAAAAATAGATGGCTGAAGTATGTCACAAGATCAAATCTAAGATTGAAAGGCTGATCCCTCCTTCAGATCTACAAGCTAGAAGCTCTAGATCCAGCTTCTCAATCCTCCAATGGCGATTGCAGATGCTGCAACACAACTGCTCATAAAAAATGTGCTGTAAGGGAGAGAGAGGCTCTATTCCTACTTAAATATGCTACAATAGACTCCAGGAAAATGGAAATACTGATGGCAAGGTGAGGGTATGATCCCTCACAAGATTACTAGCTAAAATGCTAGCAACTTCCTTCCTCCTTTGGATCTGCAATAATGGACAGTGTAATTCTGGATGGAATTACTGCTGATAGGAGGTCAATAACTTTTGGCCTGATGCCAGATCTGATATGAAGCCCTGGGAATTCTTATATTCAAGTCCAAGGTGATAGGAATAAACCTTCACTGGTTCTCCAGCTGAAATACGGAAGACAACCTCCACCTTCTAAACTGATCTTCAATAATTGCGTAATTCATGAATATGTATGTTCCGCAGATGATGGAAATAATAAGTGGCACCAATGCCTGATGTATAATGAAGTACAAACCTCTTCCAAGATATCACTCACTGAAAGAGGAGGGATTCCTGACCAGGAACACCCTGTGCTAAACAACACTTTCACTCTTTGCTAAACAGCCCAATAAATCAATGGAATGTCACATGACAATTCTAGATCTAAACAGACCTCAAAATCAATAATCAATAGCCTTCCTTCATTGTTGTCTTCATATTTTTTATATAGTTTATGAGCCTTCCCATGCCTTGGCCCTCATCTAAACTACGCTGTGCATGTGGACAATATCCTCCATGTTTGACTGTGCTGTCTTTCCAAGTCATCCACCATGTCTAGGTGCAATGTACACCCTCTCCATCATGTGTGCATGAATCGCACAACTTCCTCAATCATATCATCATGAATGATCCATGATATTTTGTTTGATCCCTTCCAAGATCTTAGTTGACTGTATCAACCTCCATGATCTATCTCATTAATGAGAGAAGACCTCCAATTCCATTCACATTAACAGTGGCTCCACCACCTCATTATGTAGACCTAGGCTTAATTAATCCACATTCACACATAAAAAGTAGATATTTATTCATCTTGAGGATTATGGGTCCCTCCACCCTTTTAATTACTTAATTGTAGGTTTTAACCCTGAACAGAAATTATCTACACACGAATCTTATAACAGAAAATAAAAAATAGCAAGAGCATAAAACAGATAAACAAAGAGATTTTCCCCTGGATCCCAAATTGGGACGACAAGCTTGATTTTTCATTATATTCCTTTTAGTGTTACAACACATATATATACATGCCGAACCATACATAAACCCCAATCCATTAACCCTGGATTAGAACATAACCGTAGTTCCCTTGACTGGATATACAAAATACCAGGGGTCGAAAACCATCGTACCCCAAAACCATGTGCAAAATCATGTCCAAAACATGGGTGGGTCCGCCTATGAGTGGGACTGCATACCAAAAATGTTTTTTGCCAGGGCGCTGCCCCAGACCCCGATAGGGGGGGCTGCTGCCCCCCCTATTACCCCCTTGCTGTGCCTGGCGCAATGTACAGCGCGTGGGGCTGGTCGTGGAAAGAATATAACACATACCCAACATTCTCCCACTTGTTGTTTTCTTTCCACAAGGGGCCATAGGAGAGCTTAGTCATTGGGCCAATTCTTCAACACCCATTATTTCTCTACACCAAGAGAACTTCTGAGTGCTCACAGACTTCGTCAATGCATCTGCAACATTCTTCAAAGTGTCCACCTTTACTACCAACACCCTTTTAGCCTCAACCATATCTCTAACAAAGTCATATTGAACATCAATGTGCTTTGTCTTTGAATGATAAGCAGGGTTCTTAGCCAAGAAAATTGCACTTTGGCTATCACAATCTATCCTTATAGCTTGCTGTACCAACCCCAAACTTGAACACAATCTCTGCAACCAAACTGCTTTCTTGCTTGCATGAGTGGCTGCTATGTATTATGCCTCTGTAGTTGAAAGCGCCACTACAGACTGTCTTTTACTCATCCAACTAAGTGCGCCTCCAAATAGGCTAAACACATACCCACTTGTAGATCTTATTTGGTCCAGATCTCCAGCTCAGTCTGCATCAACAAAACCACGAATGTCCAACATTCTTTCCAATCCTGGTCTTCCCTGGTAGCACAAGCCATAATCACTAGTGCCACGTAAATATTTGAAAACCCACTTCACTGTTGTCCAATGCTCCTTCCCTGGGTTTGACATAAACCTGCTCAATACTCCCACTGCATGTGCAATGTCTGGTCTAGTACAGACCATTTCATACATCAGGCTACCCACTGCACTTGCATATGGAACATGGGACATATCCTCCTCTTCTTCTTGTGTCTTGAGACACTGTTCAACAGATAGCTTTACACCTACAGGAATAGGAAATTTCACCGGTTTACTATCCTGCATATTGAACCTCTGCAATATAGTCTTGACATACTTCCTCTGGTTTAACCAGAGCTTCCTCTTTGCCCGATCTCTCTTAATTTCCATGCCCAAAATATAATTTGCAGCACCCAGATCCTTCATGTCGAATTTGGAGAATATTTGGGTCTTCAAATCTTGGATAATTTCTTTGTCATTTCCAATCAACAACATATCATCCACATACAAGACCAAATAAATAACACGGTCACCAATTAATTTAAAATAAACACGGTGATCCTCCTTGCTTCTGGTGAAGCCAAGTCCCCATATATAGGTATCAAATTTTTGATACCACATCCTTGGTGACTGTTTTAACCCATACAGAGACTTCTTCAACCTGCATACCAGTTCTTTCTTACCCTTCACCATAAATCCTTCAGGTTGCTTCATGTAGATCTCTTCTTCTAGATCCCCGTGAAGAAATGCTATCTTCACATCCATCTGTTCTATCTCAAAATCAAATGCAGCAGCAACAGATAAAAGTAATCTAATAGAAGTAACTTTGGAAACAGGAGAAAAAATATCACCAAAATCAATTCCCGACACCTGTGAATAACCTTTTGCTACCAATCGAGCTTTTTGTTTCTCCACCTTGCCTTCTACATTAATCTTCTTTTTAAACACCCATTTTCTCTTGATGGGCTTCCTTCCAGTCTGCAACTCCACCAGATCCCATGCCTCATTTTTGTGCAAGGATGCCATTTCATCAACCATGGCCTCCTTCCAGAGTTTTCCATCCTCTGAATCTACTACCTCCCTGACAGTTCTGGGATCATCATCAGTTATAGTTAAGGAAAAACCTGAACAAAAAGCAGATGGACTATACCTTTCTGGTTGCCTTATTTCCCGAGTTTATCTTCTCACAACTGGAGTTTGTGGCTCTTCCTCTTCTGAGTCTTCTTCTGTTATAGAGTCTAATTCATCCTCCTTTAGCTCAAACTCTATCTTCTCAGGTTACTTTGGTAGGACTTCATGTGTAACAACATATTTCACCTCTCTAAACACCACATCTCGGTTGTACATAACCTTCCTTGTTTCTGGGTTCCAAAGCTTGTAACCCTTTAAACCATCCTTATACCCAATAAAGATGCACCTTTCAGATTTATTATCCAACCTGGTCCTTTTATTCTTTGGAACATGTACATATGCATCACATCCAAATACCCTTAGATGTGAAGGAGAGGGTTTCTTACCATTCCATAGCTCATGTGGAGTGTTATCCTCCAACGCTGATGAAGGTGATCTGTTAACTAAGTAACATGCAGTCTCCACTACCTCTGCCCAAAATTCTTGTCCTAACCCAGTACCACTAAGCATGCTTCTTGCCTTTTCAATCAACGTTCTGTCCATTCTTTCTGCAACTCCATTTTGCTGAGGTGTGTATGAAGTAGTCTTTTGCCGTGCTATACCACACCTCTTACAGAACTCTTCAAATTCCTTCTTGCATAACTCCCCACCATTATCTGTCCTCAATGCCTTTATCTTCTTCTCTGTCTGGTTTTCCACCAAAGCCTTAAATTATTTAAATCTGTCAAAGAATTCAGATTTCTTCCTCAAGAAATATATCCATTTATTCCTTGAGAAGTCATCTATGAATGAAACATAGTACACATAATTTCCCAGTGATGGAACTGACACAGGTCCAAACACATCACTGTGCACAAGTTCTAATATCTTGTTTGCCCTCTTAGCACTAAAAGGAAAACTCACTCGATTTTTCTTCCCATATACAAAATGTTCACAGAAATCAAAATCCAAAGAGAAATTAGACATACCTTCTACCATACCATTTCTATGCAGTATCCGAAGGCCCTTCTCTCCAATATGTCCAAGCCTTTGATGCCATAGCATGGTATTTTCTCCAGAGAACCATGACTAGCGACTTTCCGCTCACTGAGAACAAAGCTGATTGCCTACGATAACAATGCTTGTAGCTATTACATGATTCCAATGCGAACTCGCGCATTAATACCGATTATAAAATTTATCTTGCGAGTCTTTCTCGAACACTGTTTTTACACCTGCATCATCCATCTTGCTTACAAAAATCAGATTTCTGGCCAATGCAGGAATATGCAGAACACCGGGAAGTGTTCTAATCCTTCCACCTTGTAGGTTCAGCTTGACCTTTCCACGTCCGACAATTCTGGCCTTCCTATCATCCCCTAGGAAGACATCACTGCCATCATATTTCTCATACTCGTAGAACCACTCCTTATGGGGAGTGAAGTGAAAGGATGCACCTGAGTCAATCAACCATGACTCGTGATCTACATGAGTACTTGAAGAAGAAGCCAAATACGCATCCCCACCTTCATCCGAGGTTGTTTTTGCCTCTGCAGAAGGAGCATCATCAGATCCCTTTCCTTTCTCGGGAGCTTTAGATCTGCACTCCTTTTTGTAGTGCCCTTCCTTTCTGCATTTCCAGCATACCTTTACAAACTTTCCAGGAGATTTAGATCTCCCTCTAGATTTAGATCTCCCACTCGAAACCTTATTCTTGTTTCTGTTTTGGGACCTTCCTCGTACAGATAAGGCATCTCCATTCTGGCCCTCCATATTTCTCTGTCTCATTTCCTCCAACAACAAGGCTGAGCCAATGTCATCAAAATTCAAGGTAGTTGTATTGCTACCTATTGCAATAACCAGACTGTCCCACGAATATGGTAGAGAACACAAAAAACTGATGCACTTATCTTCATCTGATATTTTAATATCAACAGATGACAGCTGACTTACCACAGTATTGAAGGCGTTCAGATGCTCTGTCACCGAGTCTCCATCCTTCATCCTCAGGTTATATAGCTTTTTCCGTAGGAACAACTTATTCACCAGAGACTTAGATTGGTACAATGTCCCAAGTTTTTCCCACAAACTCTTTGCCGTAGCTTCCCCAGATACATTCAACAATACTGAATCTGAGACACACGACCGTATTGTGCTCTTAGCCTTTCGATCCAGTTTCTTCCAGTCTTCATCTGACATTGCCGTTGGTTTAGTACCTGGATCTACCACGATCCACTGATATTTATCCACCAGCAGATCCTCCATCTTGAGTTTCCAAAACTCAAAACTTTGACCATTAAATTTCTCGATCTCTATCTTTTCGCCGCTCGCCATCTTCTTTCACCGCAAGAATCGATCCCGCAGATCTCCCATTGAATAGGGTCTACCTCAGGCCAGAGAAAAAAACCCTCAGCAGCAAAGACGTCCCCTTGAAGCCGAAACAACTCTGATACCAAATCTAGGTTTTAACCCTGCACATAAATTATCTACACACGAATCTTATAACATAAAATAAACAATAGCGAGAGAATAAAATAGATAAAAAAAGAGATTTTCCCCTGGATCCCAAATTGGGACGACCAACTTGATTTTTCATTATATTCCTTTTAGTGTTACAAAACATATATATACATGTCGAACCATAAATAAACCCCAATCCATTAACCCTAGATTAGAACATAACCGTAGTTCCCTTGACTGGATATACAAAATACCAGGGGCCGAAAACCATCGTACCCCGAAACCATGTGCAAACTCATGTACAAAACATGGGTGGGTCTGCCTATGAGTGGGACTGCATACCAATTTTTTTTTTGCCGGGGCGCTGCCCTAGACCCTGATAGGGGGGCTGCTGCCCCCTCTGTGACCCCGCTGCTGCGCCCGGCGCAACGTACACCGCGTGGGGCTGGTCGTGGAAAGAATATAACACATACCCAACATTCTCCCACTTGTTGGTTTCTTTCCACAGGGGGCCATAGGAGAGCTTAGTCATTGGGCCAATTCTTCAACACCCATTGTTTATCTACACCAAGAGAACTTCTGAGTGCTCACAGACTTCGTCAATGCATCTGCAACATTCTTCAAAGTGTCCACCTTTACCAGCAACACCCTTTTAGCCTCTACCATATCTCTAAAAAAGTCATATTGAACATCAATGTGCTTTGTCTTTGAATGATAAGCAGGGTTCTTAGCCAAGAAAATTTCACTTTGGCTATCACAATATATCCTTATAGCTCGCTGTACCAACCCCATACTTGAACACAATCTCTGCAACCAAACTGCTTCCTTTCTTGCATGAGTGGCTGCTATGTATTCTGCCTTTGTAGTTGAAAGCACCACTACAGACTGTATTTTACTCATCCAACTGACTACGCCTCCAAATAGGCTAAATACATACCCACTTGTAGATCTTCTTTGGTCCAGATCTCTAGCCCAGTCTGCATCAACAAAACCACGAATGTCCAACATTCTTTCCAATCCTGGTCTTCCCTGGTAGCACAAGCCATAATCACTAGTGCCACGTAAATATCTGAAAAACTTTCTTCACTGCTGTCCAATGCTCCTTCCTTGGGTTTGACATAAACCTGCTCAATACTCCCACTGCATGTGCAATGTTTGGTCTAGTACAGACCATTGCATACATCAGGCTACCCGCTGCAGTTGCATATGGAACACGGGACATATCCTCCTCTTCTTCTTGTGTCTTGCGACACTGTTCAGCAGATAGCTTTACACCTATAGGAATAGGAACTTTCACCGGTTTAGTATCCTGCATATTGAACCTCTACAAAGCTTCCTCTTTGCCCGATCTCTCTTAATTTTCATGCCCAAAATATAGTTTGCAGCACCAAGATCCTTCATGTCGAATTTGGAGAAAAGTTGGGTCTTCAAATCTTGGATAATTTCTTTGTCATTTCCAATCAACAACATATCATCCACATACAAGACCAAATAAATAACACGGTCACCAATTAATTTTAAAAAAACACAGTGATCCTCCTTGCTTCTAGTGAAGCCAAGTCCCCGTATATAGGTATCAAATTTCTGATACCACATCCTTGGTGACTGTTTTAACCCATACCGAGACTTCTTCAACCTGCATACCAGTTCTTTCTTACCCTTCACCATAAAGCCTTCAGGTTGCTTCATGTAGATCTCCTCTTCTAGATCCCCGTGAAGAAATGTTGTCTTCACATCCATATGTTCTATCTCAAAATCAAATGCAGCAGCAACAGATAAAAGTAATCTAATAGAAGTAACTTTGGCAACAGGAGAAAAAATATCACCAAAATCAATTCCCGACACCTGGGAATAACATTTTGCTACCAACCGAGCTTTGTATTTCTCCACCTTGCCTTCTACATTCATCTTATTTTTAAACACCCATTTGCTCCTGATGGGCTTCCTTCCAGCGGGAAACTCCACCAGATCCCATGCCTCATTTTTGTGCAAGGATGCCATTGCATCAACCATGCCCTCCTTCCAGAGTTTTCCATCCTCTGAATCTACTGCCTCCCTGACAGTTCTGGGATCATCATCAGTTATAGTTAAGGAAAAACCTGAACAAAAAGCAGATGGACTATACCTTTCTGGTTGCCTTATTTCCCGAGTTGATCTTCTCACAACTGGAGTTTTTGGCTCTTCCTCTTCTGAGTCTTCTTCTGTTGTAGAGTCCGATTCATCCTCCTTTAGCTCAAAATCTATCTTCTCAGGTTCCTTTGGTAGGAATTCATGTGTAACAACATCTTTCACCTCTCTAAACACCACATCTCGGCTATACACAACCTTCCTTGTTTCTGGGTTCCAAAGCTTGTAACCCTTTAAACCATCCTTATACCCAATAAAGATTCACCTTTCAGATTTATCATCCAACTTGGTCCTTTTATCCTTTGGAACATGTACATATGCATCACATCCAAATACCCTTAGATGTGAAGGAGAGGGTTTCTTACCAGTCCATATCTCATGTGGAGTGTTATCCTCCAACGCTGATGAAGGTGATCTATTAACTAAGTAACATGCAGTCTCCACTGCCTCTGCCCAGAATTCTTGTCCTAACCCGGTACCACTCAACATGCTTCTTTCCTTTTCCATCAGCGTTCTGTTCATTCTTTCCAAAACTCCATTTTTCTGAGGTGTGTATGGAGTAGTCTTCTGCCATGCTATACCACACTTCTTATAGAAATTTTCAAATTCCTTCTTGCAGAACTCCCCACCATTATCTGTCCTCAACGGCTTTATCTTCTTCTTTGTCTGGTTTTCCACCAGAGCCTTAAATTCTTTAAATCTATCAAAGAATTCAGATTTATTCCTCAAGAAATATATCCATGTATTCCTTAAGAAGACATCTATGAATGAAACATAGTACACAGAATTTCCCAGTGATGGAACTAACACAGGTCCAAACACATCACTGTGCACAAGTTCTAATATCTTGTTCGCCCTCTTAGCACCAAAAGGAAAACTCACCCGATTTTGCTTCCCATATACACAATGTTCACTAAAATTGAAATCCAAAGAGAAATTAGACATACCTTCTACCATACCATTTCTATGTAGTATCCGAAGGCCCTTCTCTCCAATATGTCCAAGCCTTTGATGCCATAGCATGGTCTTTTATCGAGAGACCATTAGGCTTTCTGCTCCACTTTCAGGAACCATAAAATTGTTGCACCCATTAATAACAATGCTACCCTTAAGCTTGTACAGAGTTCCAATCCAAACTCCCCGCATTAATACCAATGCTCCTCGAACCATCTTGCAGGTATCTTTCTCGAACACTATTTTTACACCTGCATCATCCATCTTGCTTACAGAACTCAAATTTCTGGCCAATGCAGTAATATGTAGAACACCAGGAAGTGTTCTAATCCTTCCACCTTGCGGCTTTAGCTTGAATTTTCCACGTCCTTTCGTTCCTCGCCTTCCTATCATCTCCCCTAGGTAGACATCATCACCATCATATTTCATACGTAACCACTCCCTATGGGGAGAAGTGAAAGGATGCACCTGAGTCAATCAGCCATGAATCATGATATACATGTGTACTTGAAGAAGAAGCCAAATAAACATCCCCACCTTCATCCAAGGTGGTTTTTGCCTCTGCAGAAGGAGCATCATCAGATCCCTTTCCTTTCTCAGGAGCTTTAGATCTACACTCCTTTTTGTAGAGCCCTTCCTTTCCGCATTTCCAGCATACCTTTACAAACTTTCCAGGAGATTTAGATCTCCCTCTACATTTAGATCTCCCACTCGAAACCTTATTATTGTTTTTGTTTTGGGACCTTCCTCGTACAAATAAGGCATCTCCATTTTGACCCTCCATATTTCTCCGTCTCATTTCCTTCGACAGCAAGGCTGAGAAAATGTCATCAAAATTCAAGGTAGTTGTATTGCTACCTATTGCAATAACCAGACTATCCCACGAGTTTGGTAGAGAACAAAACAAACTGATGCACTTATCTTCATCTAAGATTTTAATATCAACAGATGACAACTGACTTACTACAGTATTGAAGGTGTTTAGATGCTCTGTCACCGAGTCTCCATCCTTCATCCTCATGTTATATAGCTTTTTCCGCAGGAACAATTTATTCACCAGAGACTTAGATTGGTAGAAAGTCCCTAGCTTGTCCCACAAGGTCTTCGCCATAGCCTCCCCAAATACATTCAACAATACTGAATCTGAGACACACAACCGTATTGTTCTCTTAAGGCTGCTGATCCAGCTCACCATCCCATCAAATTACCGTTGGTTTAATACCCGTATTCTATATCATCCACCGATCTTTATCCACTAGCGTATCCTCCATCTTGAGCTTCCACAACTCAAAACTCTAACCATTAAATTTCTCGATCTCTATCTTTCCGCCATCTTCTTTCACTCAAAGAATCGATCCCACAGAGATTCCCTCTCGACTGTATTCAACTCGTGCCCGAGCAAAAAACCCTCAGTAGAAAAGGCGTCCCCTTGAAGCCGAAGCAGCTCTGATACCAAATGTAGGTTTTAACCCCGAACATAAATTATCTACACACGAATCTTATAACAGAAAATAAACAATAGCGAGAGAATAAAACATAAAATAGATAAACAAAGAGATTTTCCCCTTGATCCCAAATCGAGATGACCATCTTGATATTTCATTATATCCCTTTTAGTGTTACAACACATATATATATATATACATGCCAAAGCATACATAAACCCCAATCCATTAACCTTGGATTAGAACAAAACCGTAGTTCCGTTGACCAGATCTACAAAATACCAGGGGATGAAAACCATCATGCCCCAAACCATGTGCAAACCCATGCACAAAACATGGGTGGGTCCGCATATGAGTGGGATCGAATACCAATTTTTTTTTTTTCAGGCGTCGTCTCTGCATCTCGACAGTGGGGGCCGCCACCCCCCAGACTTCGCGTGCCCTGTAAACGTAGAGTGCGTGGGGCTAGTCGTGGAAAGAATATAACACATGCCCAACATTCTCCCACTTGTTGTTTTCTTTCCACAGGGGGCCACAGGAGAGCTTAGTCATTGGCCCAATTCTTCAACACCCATTGTTTCTCTACACCAAGAGAACTTCTGAGTGCTCACAGACTTCGTCAATGCATCTACAACATTCTTCAAAGTGTCCACCTTTACCAAAAACACTTTTTATCTCAACTACATCTCTAACAAAGTGATATTGAACATCAATGTGCTTTGTCTTTGAATGATAAGTAGGGTTCTTAGCCAAGAAAATTTCACTTTGGCTATCACAATAGGATCTTTATAGCTCGTCGTACCAACCCCATACTTGAACACACCAACCAAACCGTTTCTGTTTGCATGAGCATTTATATTCTTCGTAGCTGAGAGCGCCACACTACAGACTGTCTTTTACTCATCCAAATGACTCCACCTCCAAATAGGCTAAACGCATACCCACTTGTAGATCTTCTTTGGTCCAGATCGTCAGCCCAGTATGCATCAAAAAAACCATGAATGTCCAAATTTCTTTAAAATACTGGTCTTCCTTGGTAGCACAAGCCATAATCAGCAGCTTCAATGTAGAATATTTCATAATTTAAAAAAAGCTGCTTTCGGCAATGTCCAATGCTCCTTCCCTGGGTTTGACATAAACCTGCTCAATACTCCCACCGCATGTACAATGTCTGGTTTAGTACTGCATCATTGCAATACATTAAGCTACCCACGCACTTGCATATGGAATTTACATATCCTTCTCTTCTTCTTGTGTCTTGGGACATTGTTCAACAGACAGCTTTACACCTACAGGAATAGGAACATTCACCGGTTTACTATCCTGCATATTGAACCTCTGCAATATAGTCTCGAAATAATTCCTCTGGTTTAACCAGAGCTTCCTCTTTGCCCGATATCTCTTAATTTTCATGCCCAAAATATAGTTTGCAACACCAAGATCCTTCATGTCGAATTTGGAGAACAGTTGGGTCTTCAAATCTTGGATAATTTTCTTTGTCATTTCCAATCAAAAACATATCATCCACATACAAGACCAAATAAATAACACGGTCACCAATTAATTTAAAATAAACACAGTGATCCTCCTTGCTTCTAGTGAAGCCAACTCCCCGTATATAGGTATCAAATTTCTGATACCACATCCTTGGTGACTGTTTTAACACATATAGAGACTTCTTTAACCTGCATACCGATTCTTTCTTCCCCTTCACCATAAATCCCTCAGGTTGTTTCATGTAGATCTCCTCTTCTAGATCCCCGTGAAGAAATGTTGTCTTCACATCCATCTGCTCTATCTCAAAATCAAATGAAGCAGCAATAGATAAAAGTAATATAATAGAAGTAACTTTGGCAACAGAAGAAAAAATATCACTAAAATCAATTCCCGGCACCTGGGAATAACCTTTTGCTACCAACCAAGCTTTGTATTTCTCCACATTGCCTTCTACATTTATCTTTTTCTTAAACACCCATTTTCTCCCGATGGGCTTCCTTCCCATCGATAACTCTACCAGATCCCATGCCTCATTTTTGTGCAAGGATGCCATCTCGTCAACCATGGCCTCCTTCCAGAGTTTTCCATCCTCTGAATCTACTGCCTCCCTGAAAGTTCTGGGGTGATCATTAGTTATAATTAAGGCAAAACAGAAAGAAAATGGACTATACCTTTCTGGTTTTCTTATTTCCCGAACTGATCTTCTCACAGCTGGAGTTTGTGGCTCTTCCTCTTATGAGTCTTCTTCTATTGTAGAGTCTGATTCATCCTCCTTTAGCTCAAACTCTATCTTCTCAGGTTCCTTTGGTAGGACTTCATGTGTAACAACATCTTTCACCTCTATAAACACCACATCTCGGCTGTACATAACCTTCCTTGTTTCTGGGTTCCAAAGCTTGTAACCCTTTAAACCATCTTTATACCCAATAAAGAAGCACCTTTCAGATTTATTATCCAACTTGGTCCTTTTCTCCTTTGGAACATGTACATATGCATCACATCCAAATACCCTTAGATGTGAAGGAGAGGGTTTCTTACTAGTCCATAGCTCATGTGGAGTGTTATCCTCCAACGCTGATGAAGGTGATCTGTTAACTAAGTAACATGCAGTCTCCATTGCCTCTGCCCAAAATTCTTTTCCTAACCTGGTACCACTGAACATGCTTCTTGCCTTTTCCATCAGCGTTCTGTTCATTCTTTATGCAACTCCGTTTTGCTGAGGTGTGTATGGAGTAGTCTTCTGCCGTGCTATACCACACTTCTTACAGAACTCTTCAAATTCCTTCTTGCAGAAATCCCCACCATTATCTGTCCTCAATGCCTTTATCTTCTTCTCTGTCTGGTTTTCCACCAGAGCCTTAAATTCTTTAAATTTGTCAAAGACTTCAGATTTCTTCCTCAAGAAATATATCCATGTATTCCTTGAGAAGTCATCTATGAATGAAACATAGTACCCAGACTTTCCCAGTGATGGAACTGACACAGGCCCAAACACATCACTGTGCACAAGTTCTAATATCTTGTTTGCCCTCTTAGCACCAGAAGGAAAACTCACCCGATTCTGCTTCCCATATACACAATGTTCACAGAAATCGAAATCCAGAGAGCAATTAGACATACCTTCTACCATTCCATTTCTATGTAGTATCCGAAGGCCCTTCTCTCCAATATGTCCAAGCCTTTGATGCCATAGCATGGTCTTTTCTCCAGAGACAGCTAAGCTTTCCGCTCCATTTTCAGGAACCACATAACTGTTACACCCATCAATAACAATGCTACCTTGTAGCTTGTACAGAGTTCCAGTCCGAACTCCCCGCATTAATACCAGTGCTCCCCGAACCATCTTGCAGGCATCTTAGAACATTATTTTTACACTGCATACGTCCATCTTGCTTCTGAGAAATCGAGATAAAATCTTCCCGAACACATCTACTAATGATAAAATCTAGACCTGTTTTGTATAACTCATTAGCAACCCATGAATATTTTGCACTGTCATAAATGATATTTCTTTTTGTTTCTTGCATTCATTATTGAAGGAAATTTCCCTGAAACTAAATAATTAGCAATGTCAACAAACCAAGGAGTTTGAGTAGAAATTGCAAAAAGATATTCATCAGGGAATTGATCTTCAACTGGAGTATTGTCTTTGATGTTTTGGAGTCTAGATAGGAAATCAGCTACTGTGTTTTGTTTTCCAGGCCTATCTAGAATGGTAATGTTGAATTCTTGTAAAAGCAATAACCATCTTATGACTTTGCCATTAGTAATTGATTTGTTCATTAAGTATCTAATTGCAGAATGATCAGTGTGAACAAAAGTTTCATAGCCTGTTATATAGTGTCTAAATTTTTTTATGGCATGAACAACAGCTAAAAACTCTTTTTTAGTTACAGCATAGTTTAACTCTGCAGGAGTCAAATTTTTACTGGTATAGTAGATGGCATAACGAATCAAGTCTTTTTGTCCCAATACTACTCCTAGAGCTGTATCAGAGGCATCTGTTGAGATATGAAAAGGTAACTTCCAGTTAGGTCCCCTTAAAATAGGTGCTTCATAAATTTTGGTTTTCAGGGTCTCAAAGGCTAACTGGCAATCAAAATTCCACTTGAATTCACAGTCTTTGGTAAGTAATTTGAAGAGTGGATATGCTATCTTGGTGAAGTTTTCTATAAACCTCCGATAATATCCTGTAAATCCTAGAAAACTCCTAACATCTTTTTGACAACTTGGAATAGATAAGTTAGAGATGACTTCAACTTTTGACTCATCAACTCTAATCCCATCCCCTGAAATGTGATTTCCTAAAACAATTCCTTCAGTAAACATCATAAAACACTTCTCATGACTAAGTGAAATATTTGCTTCTTTACATCTCTTTAAAAAATTTTCCAAGTTTGTTAAGGCTTCTTCAAATGTGTTTCCATAAACTGTGAAATCATCCATATATACCTCTACACAATCATGTATTAGATCTGAAAAAATTCCTAGTAATTCCCTTTGAAATGTTGCGGGTGCATTGCATAGTCCAAATGGAAATACTCGGTAAGCATAGGTATCCCAAGGACAGGTAAATGTGGTTTTGTCTTGATCTTCAAGTGCTACTTGAATTTGGTTATAACCACTAAACCCATCTAGAAATGAAAATTACTTTTTGCCAGCTAATGTATCTAACACCTGATCTATGAAAGGTAAGGGAAAATGATCTTTAAGAGTAGCTTTGTTTAATTCTCGGAAGTCAATACATACCCTCCATTTACCATTTTTCTTTGGCACAATTAGCAAAGGAGAAACCCATTGACTATCTGAAATGGGATATATAATGTTAACATTTAATAATTTCTGCAATTCTTCCTTAACAATCTCCCTAAGATTTGGATTCATCCGTCATTGAGGTTGTCTGATTGGTTTACAATTTTCCTCTATATAGATGTGATGAGTGAAAGTCTTGGGGCTTATCCCTTTCATATCAGTGTACTCCCATGCATATGCAGAAGAATGTCTCTGTAATATCTTGACTAGCTCTTCTTCTTGAGATTTCTCTAGGTTCTTGTTTAGGTTTAAAGTTTTTCCTGGAAATATCTCAATTGTAGAGCTGCCAAATTTATCCATGGAGTAAAGAGATATCTGTCTTGATGATAAAAACTCAATGTTGGATTCTTCTTGAAATTGTTCATGTTTGTATTTCGAAGAGGATTCAAAGTTTTCTAAGGTATTCGGAATCTGGCTATCTTCACTAATTTCTGAAATTGTGAAGAGAGGTTGTAAGTCTTCTTCATCCTCTATCCATTGAGTATCATCTAATTCTGTAATTGTTTTTGCTGGAGGATACAAGGTAAATTTCTTGGTTGAACTACCATCAGAGATGTACATATCACCAGATCTACAAATAATGAAAGCATCAGCTGTAGCTAACCAAGGTCTTCCTAATATAAAAGGATGCCCCCCTAGATTATTCTTAGGAGTTAGGATCATAAAATCCACAGGATATTCCCAAGAATCTAGGGACACTGGAATGCCTTCTATTACCCCATCAGGTTTGATCACAGATCTGTCTGCTAATTGTAATAATGTGGGTGTAAAAAGAAGATTAGGAAGTTTCAGTTTATCCATGATTTGTCTACTCATGATATTGATTGCTGCTCCTAAATCAATAAGCATGTTTTGGATCCTGGGTCTAGATACTTTGGAATAGCAATCTTACCCATCATGATATCTGCTATTTTTCCTGCCAGTTGAATTTTCTTTATCTCTTTTATTCTTTTTCTTGTTTTCTTCATGCTCAACTCCTTTATTGTCTTTGCTAAGATTGGAATTTCCTTGATGGCTTGTAATAATGGGATCTTAATACAAACATTTCTTATCTCATCTAAGAAATCATAATTAGGCACCATAATTTGTTTTTCTACACCCTTATCAATTTGTAATATTTCTGGAAAGGGAGGTGTAGAAGAGGATGTTGATGGCTGCTCTAATATAAGAGTTGAAATTATTGGTTCTTTTTGTTTTGATTTTTCAATGTTTGAGTCTTGGAAAGTTGTGTTCTCTTCAAGACTTTTATTTACCCGTAGAGAATCTTCATCAGAATTGTCTTGCTCTTGTATGATTACAAAAGGTTTCCTCTTTTCAAGTATTCTTCCAGACCTAAGTTGAACATCACTAAGGTCTAAAGGAGTGATCAAATAAGTTGGAAACTGTTGGCCTTCTATCATGTATGTGTTCTGAGGATTTTTATTTTTGGGGTTTGGTATGGGTTGGGCAGGCAATTGATTTGTTTTCTGAGGAAATGGTAATGGAAGTGGTTGATTTTGATGTTGTGGATTTTGTTAAAAATTTTGTTGAGGAGGGAAATGTGGATATGGTGGATATTGATAATAATGAGAGTATCTTCCATAGGGATTTTGTGCTCCTTGCACCCAAGTTTGTGATTGATTTTGAAATTGGGGCCAAGGTTGCTGCCAAGAATTCCAATTTGGTGGGGGTTGATTATACAACTGATCATGAAATCCTTGTGTTTGAGGTCCTTGCCAAGGCCTCCTGGAGACAAAATTGAGAGATTCTGTGGAACTTGTAGAAGTTTATTCTTGAAAGACAAATTTAAGACCAGGAAGTGAAGGAAAACTCTTGGTCTCATGTTTTTCTGAACAAATTACACAAGTCTCTACAAATTTTGCATCCAAAGGGCACTCTCTCAAGGCATGTTTCTTTCTACATTTGGGACAAAAGATTGCTAAGGCATCAGATTCAGCTTTTTGCTTGTTTTGTAACTTAAGGGTGTCTATTTGTTCACTAAGACTCCCTAAGATATCAGATTTGAATTCATCAAGCATATGTCCTATTTCTGCCCTACTTAATGTCCCGGAAGAAGACTTACTTGCCCTTGCAAGAGCAGGGTCTCTTGGTCCTTTTACAGTTTTAGATTTCCCTCTTGAAAGGTTGATACATAATTCAACTATTTCAGGTAATGTGAGCTGAGATATATCCCCTTTTCCCATCATGTTAAGGATATCTAACCATTCATCCCTAATTGTCTTCAACAAGAGAGCTTTCAAGGTATCTTGGTCTAGGTTTTCCATTTTTGCTCTTTTAATGTTGTAGTTAAATCTCTCCAACAAATCTTCCAAATTTTCATCCTCTTTTTGTAGAATTTTAAACACTTCCTCCTTATGGTTGACTGGCATACAGTATCTAAATACCTCTCTAGAAATGCTTGTTTCATGTCTTCCCATGTCCTAATAGAACTATTGATCAAACTTATAAACCACTTCAATGCTGCTCATTTCAATGTTGAAGGAAATAGTTTAAGTTTTTGAGCATCTTGTAAGTAGTCATAGGTTCTACATAGGACTTCAAATTCAAATAGGAAGGTTTCAGGATCTTCAGTTTTAAGTCCATAAAAGTTTGGAAGGACAGATGGTGAAATGTTTTTCATAGTTGCATTGGTTTCTTCATCTACTATAGAAAACCCAAAAGAGCTTCCCATTTCTCTTCTACCTCTTCCTCTGCCTCCTTCTCCTTCTACACCTCTACCTCCTTCTCCTCTACCTCTACCTCTACCCCCTCCAAATAGTGTGTGTTTTCCATTAAAGACTCCTCCTCCCCCTTCTTCTGCCATAGTTGATTCTTCTGTGGAAGTGGAAGAGTTTGTGCCTCTAGCAGGGATCCTTGAATATTCTTCTAAGAAAGGTTCAGTGGTTAAAGTGGAAGGTCTTTCTAATGGAATATCTGATCTTAAGTCCTCTGGGAGTCTAGTAAAGGATGGAGTGTGGGTTTGAGTTGGAGGTGTGCTGGCTCTTGGTCTTGATGAAGCAAGTGGTGTCCTAGGAATCAAGCTTCTGCTTCTTATGAATCTACCCCTTGAGTCTCTTTCTCTATGCATGTCATTGTTTTTGGGAGGTAAGAAACAAAAATACCTAGTTTTCACTTCCCCGGCAACGGCGCCAAAATGTAGTGCTCAACTTAGTGTTCCTAAATTGAGGTCATAAATTGTCAACCAGGGCTAGTAAACTTCTAAAGTGAGGTGCACTATATGTGCCTAGGTATCTGTTTCTCACTACGTTGTGTTTAGTGTTTTTTCTGATGTTTTTGGTTTTATGGTTTTATGTTAAAAGGAAAAGAACTAAGTGTTGGTAAAGAGAAGTAGATGGTTACACTAAAACAGAGCAAAACCTATTCTAAACTGTGTATGGCACTAAAGAACAGAAAATGCAGAGTTTGATAATGACTCATAGCAAGAGAATAAATCACAACATGAACTCAATAACTCATAACACGAACTCATCCAATTCATTCATTAGAAATATGTTGGAATAGCTTGAGAAAATGACAAGTTTAGTGCAAATGAGGTTCTCCTAAATAATGAATCATCTTACAATATTGCAAAGAATCTCATCCATGGCTAGAAGTTTATTGGAACACAATTGGAAAATATTATTTGTAGCACAATAAGATTTCTACTCTGAATTAACTTGTAATGCTAAGATTAATCCATTTTGCAGCTCAACTTGTCACTACTAAGCCTCATCCGAAAGTTAGATATTTTCTAGATTAGTTTTGGAAAAAATCTTATTTGTGAAATTGCAAAAGATTGCAGAACAATCAAGGCCTTAAACTGATATCACTAATTCCTGTTCATATGATGATGCATTAATAGAAAGTTAGAAAAAGAGTAGTTTGTAAACAATGAAGGCCGTGAAGTCTAATTTTGATAGTTAATACAACCTAAAGAACAATGGATAACACTGAACTAGAATGAAATTGATCAAAATTGAAACACAGTGACCACAACTAAACTAGAATGCCATTAACCTAACTTGAAATACAATTAACAGAGTTGAACTGGAGTGCCATTATAAAACTTGAAATATAGTGAAAGAATTAAACTAGAGTGACATCTACCTCCGGAGTACTACAACTAGACTAAAGATGCAACTAATCACTGAAGTGTTTCAGCTCTATCTCATTCGGAGTTAGTGGTATTTCGGAATAATTTATAGAACAGGACTGGCTACAACATGTTATGTAAATGAGCATGAAAGCATAAAATTCAACAAAACACAACAAAGCTCTAAAACACAGCAACTATGTCTCATCCGGAGTTAGTGATATTTTGGAAGAGATTAATCAGAACAAGACTAGCTGTAACAACTGATGTCATTGAGCAGAAAAAAAACATAAAGTTCAAGGAAATGCAACTAACTCCTAAAATACTACAGTTATATCCCATCCAATGTTAATGGTATTTTGGAAGAGTTTGTAAGGATAAGACTAACTGTGGCATCCACTGCAAGTAAGTATAAAAACACACAGTTCAGAAAATTGATTAAGCTAAGAATGAAACAAGGCTAAGTTACTTATCTAAACCATATGAACAAAGCTTCTCGGGTAGCAGGGGCCCTCTACCACTGAATTAGCACGCAAATCTACTCAAGACTGACTCAGCTTTTTCAATAAAGTGATGCTTCTTTCATTAAAGGAGAAATTCTTCAAAACAGAGTATTACGGTCTTCTGAGATATAACAATAAAACATAAATCTAGCTAACTGTCTCTCGATCTCCCGAGCCATACTTATAACAAAATTACATAACTGTATTTGAGATAAAATAGGAATAATTGTCTTTCCCGACTAAAATCAAACTAGGACTCTGGTGGTGGCCTCGTACTATGATTAAGGACATCTGTACAATCCTTTTCCTATTAGAAGTCTATCTCCCAGTTTTGGTTTCCCAGGTGCATAACCACCTGTAGACTCGAGCTCAGAATTTGTGGAGAGCAAGAAATGATGGGGGAGTGATGTGGAATATGACCATATGTGTTTTTCCTTGAGGTGACACCTGGAACCTGCGTAAACATGAAGATAGCTGCGGAATAGGCGACTGGCTACAGAATGACTGCGTTCTGTAGCCGAGTCCAGTAAAAAATTGCTACAATAAAAAAATCATGAAAACATAGCAAGTTAGTCATTATATACATTCTTAAAGTAATCCGAATCAAACCTATTGATCATTTAAGCCTGTAATTGATGAGGGACAAAGAAAATGAAGTGAAATGTGGTGGAAAAGAAGGACATCTTTGGGGCTCAACATACCCTCATTGCAAGGCTTTTGCATGTTCTCATGCAACTATTCCATGTACTCTGAGACCTCTGATAGGACATCTAAGCCTCTTCTTCTGCTTTTCCTGACAGTCAATGGCCTTCTGGGCTTCCTTATGACTAACTTGAATCTCAAATTTGTAAGTGCCCTGCTTAACTTTTTGTTTTTCTTCTTCAATCTTTCACTGGCCTTGTGCAACTTTTTCATTTGTAGAGACAGAGTTGTATTCATATCGCCTTTCATCTTAACCTTCTCTCTTAAAATTTCATTCTCATTCTTGATATGCCTATTGAGTACTTCTAACTCATATTTATCTCTTCTTAGCATATCAATTGCAGATTTTGGTGGACTAGGAGTTCTGTCTCTACTTTCTGAAGCTCTCTTCTCTAGTGTCTCAACATAATTGTAAATTTCTTGTTGTGCTGGGTCTATTTCAGGAGCTCCTTCATCAAAATCCTCCTCATACTGATACTCAGGTGATCTAGCAGTAGGTTTTTCTTCATCCTCAATGCTTATGATTCTAGTTTGTCTAACCTCTGTTTTCTTTAGTATACCTCTAAGCCTGTGGCTCCGTCTCGGTTGATATGGCCCTTCTCCTCTGTCTTTGGCATATTTTCTTATTATTTTCTCCTTCTTAAGCTGCTTCTAAATTTGAGCCAATTTCTCAAAAATCATCTCTTCACTGTCCTCTTGTATTGATTTACCAGTTTTAGTTTCAACAGCTTTGGAAATTTCCTTTCTCCTGCTTCTTCTTGTAGGTTTGCCTTCAGGTGGAGATTCCTTGGGTTCTTGAAAGTGATTCCTCACTAGAAACTCATCCCAATTATCTTCCATTTTTCCCAAATGATGTTCAATTAAGATTTTGACTAACCCATGGTGATACAAAGTGGTTTCTAGAAATTGAACCCTTTTTTGAACATTAGAGGCCATTCTTTTCAGACTATGAAGTAGGAAAAAGGGCAAATTGATTTCTTCTTCTAAGAAATGCATCATTAAACCAATATGATAAACATAGAGGGTACCAAATATTCCTTCACAAGTTATAAATTTTTGCAAAATGAGCAACATGTTCCTCCATTTATTCTTCAGTGCCGAGTTAGGAATACCTTTCTTAAAAATGGAAACATCCATACCTAGTGTTTTGAGTATTTGCCTCCATGCCTCGTTATGAAATTCCCTATTTTTGAATCACTTTTCTCCTTGCCTGGGTAATTTCGTTGCTTCTGCAATGAAAGCCTCTGTAATGGTGAATTTAACATCTCCTATTTCGACCTCCGCTCCATTGAAGGACCGTGAAAATGTTTTAGTCACTTCTTTATGAAAACCATTAAATTTTTCCAAGAATTGTAACCACCTAGCTTGCTGTAGCATTTCTCTGATTTGTGGATAGCATTCCAAGTACTTGGTTCCAATTGGTTCAATTCTTACTATGAGACCCATAACTTATATTTTCAACCTTCAAATTACTGCTCCTCTGCTCACGGTGAAAATGGCTGTTAAAGAGATGTTTTTACTCCACAGATGTTTCCTCTGTTTTACAGACCAGAATGGCTAAGAATTGGCTACGGAAAGAAATGATATGGAGTAGTTATGAAATGAGTATAATGCGGTGATGGTGATTCACACGGATTAATGAGTTGAGAGTTATCACGGAAGAAAATACTGCGGAAAAAATTCTCATGTAATTTCAAAATCATCACTTAAATGCTTCGGGCTAGTGACGTGACTGCTTAGGTCACTTCAGTACTTAACCGTTTAAGTTTTAAATGATGTTTTGGAATGGCGGAGTGAAAGGGATTTTGTCCAAAGTTTTTATGATAGATTTGATAAGCATGATCAATACGACTAATTAAAACAAATTTTTGAATCATACATGACTTAACTATGCTAAAACTTTCATGATCTGTCACTATAATAATTTCATAACTTTTACCTTTGCCTTTCCTTTGATTTTTTTTTTTTTTTTGGTTTTGATATGCCTTGTCCTCCTTTGAAAATCATTGATCTTCTGTCCTCATAACTCCTTTGATTTTTCTTGTTGTCTTGAATATGCAGGATCAATTTGCTGCTAGATCAAGTGATTACTGGATAGTGCCTTCAGTAACTCTGGCTGCAGAATGTCTGACTGGCTGCAGAATGTCTGACTGATTGCAGAATGTACCTGTAGAAGTCTTGAAACATGAAATGGAATGGTTTGAAGCATGAATGGAATGTTGTATGAAATGAGTTAAAAATGGATAATGAAGTATGGTGTAATGGAGTATGAGTGAAGTGAATAACGGAATGAAATGAATCTCAATTATGAAGTGGAGTGAAGTATGGAAAATGACCTGCAACTTATGATTTGTATTATTCAATTGCAGCAAGTGATCAATCTTAAAACTTTGAGATGAAAATGAGGTGGACCATGGAATGAAATGAATGAAGTATGGAATGAAGTGGAGTATGGATGAATGGAATGAAATGAAGTATGGATGAATGGAATGAAATGAATCATAAGTGAAATATGGGTTTGCACTTATGATTTTGTAATAGTTGCTTGCAGAAAAAGAACAAATGTTAAAAGCTGAAGTGCCAGAAAGATTCTGATTTTCACTCAATATTCTCTGTATAAACATGCTAATCAGTGATTAGTTTTCATGTTTATACTTTATTATTATTATTTTTTATTTTTATTTTATTTATTATTATTATTATTATTATTTTATGCTTTTGAATTCAGAAAATTCAACTAAGTTGATGAAGAAGAAAAAATGTTCTTCATTTTCTTCACATCACTGTTTTCGTGAAATCTCTTGACAAATTCTTCTCTTGAAAGTGGGTTGTGATACAGCTTCAATCTATGACCATTTACAAGAAAAGTGACCTTCTCTTCATCTATTGTCCTGATTTTTATTGCTCCATTGTCAAAAATTCTTATAATTTCATATGGCCCAAGCCAATGTGTTTGGAATTTACCTTGAAAATCCTTGAATTTTGAATCAAACAAGAGAGCCCAGTCACCTTCTTTGAACTTATTTTCCTTGATGTACTTGTCATGCCATCTAGTCCTTTGCTATTGGACTATACTTGTTTTCTGAACTGCATCTTGTTTGATCTCATCCAATTCATTAATCTGCTCCAATCTGTGCTTTTTTGCCTCTATTAGATCAAGTCCTAGCTGAACTTCCATTTTGAAAGTTTGAATCTGGAACTCTATGGGAAACAAAACTTGCTTTCCATAAACAAGTTCATAAGGAGTATGGCCTGTTGTGCTCCTCCATGTAGTTCTATAGGCCCACAAGGCTTCAGGAAGCCTATCTGCCCAATCTCTTCTATGCAAATGAATAGTCTTCGTTAGGATCCCTTCAATGACCTTATTAGTAGATTCCACTTGACCATTTGCTTGTGGATGATAGGGAGTAGATTTTCTGTGTCTGATTTTGTACCTCTCCATCATTTGTTCCACTAGCTTTGATGTAAATTGAGCTCCTTGATCTGTAACAATTTCCCTTGGGACACCAAAACGAGTAAAAATCTCCTCAAAAAGAAAATTAACTACAGATGCTTCAGTAGCAGAAAGTAATGGCTTGGGCTCTACCCATTTGGTAACATAATCAGTGAAAAATAATATATATTTCTTTTGTCTTGATGGAGGACTAATAGGTCCTACAAAATCTAAAGCCCATTTTTCAAAAGGTTCAATATGTACCTGAGGCTGCAATGGCATCTCACCTGAAGGAGAAGGTTTCCCTACCTTTTGGAAACTGTCACACCTTTTGACATACTCTTTAGCATCTTTAAAAAGGGATGGCCAATAATATCCTAAATGAAGGATCTTATAAGCTATTATTTTATCAGCAAAGTGTCCGCCACAAGGTTCATCATGACATGCCTCGAGGATATCAGGCATTTCATCTTCCCGAACACATCTCCTAATGATAAAATCTGGACCTGTTTTGTATAACTCATTAGCAATCCATGAATATTTTGCACTGTCATAAATGATCTTTCTTTTGTCTCTTGCATTCATTATTGAAGGAAATTTCCTTGAAACTAAATAATTAGAAATGTCAGCAAACCAAGGAGTCCGAGTAGAAATTGAAAAAAGATATTCATCAAGGAATTGATCTTCAACTGGAGTATTGTCTTTGATGTTTTGGAGTCTAGATAGGAAATCAGCTACTGTGTTTTGTTTTCCAGGCCTATCTAGAATGGTAATGTTGAATTCTTGTAAAAGCAATAACCATCTTATAACTCTGACATTAGTAATTGATTTGTTCATTAAGTATCTAATTGCAGAATGATCTGTGTGAACAAAAGTTTCATAGCCTGTTATATAGTGTCTGAATTTGTTTATGGCATGAACAACAACTAAAAACTCTTTTTCAATTACAGTATAGTTTAACTCTGAAGGAGTCAAATTTTTACTGGTATAGTAGATGGCATAAGGAATCAGGTCTTTTTGTCCCAATACTGCTCCTAGAGCTGTATCTGAGGCATCTGTTGAAATATGAAAAGGTAGCTTCCAGTTAGGTCCCCTTAAAATAGGTGCTTCAGAGATTTTTGTTTTCAGGGTCTCAAAGGCTAATTGGAAATCATGATTCCACTTGAATTCACAGTCTTTGGTAAGTAATTTGAAAAGTGGAGATGCTATCTTGGTGAAGTTTTCTATAAACCTTCGATAATATCCTATAAATCCTAGAAAACTTCTAACATCTTTTTGACAACTTGGAATAGATAAGTTAGAGATGACTTCAACTTTTGACTCATCAACTCTAATCCCATCCCCTGAAATGTGATGTCCTAAAACAATTCCTTCAGTAAACATCATAAAACACTTCTCATGACTAAGTGAAAGATTTGCTTGTTTACATATCTTTAAAACTTTTTCCAAGTTTGTTAAGGCTTCTTCAAATGTGTTTCCATAAACTGTGAAATCATCCATATATACCTCTACACAATAATGTATTAGATCTGAAAATATTCCTAGTACCGCCCTTTGAATGTTGCGGGTGCATTGCATAGTCCAAATGGCAATACTCGGTAAGCATAGGTACCCCAAGGACAGGTAAATGTGGTTTTGTCTTGATCTTCAAGTGCTACTTGAATTTGGTTATAACCACTAAACCCATCTAGAAATGAAAAGTACTTTTTGCCAGCTAATGTATCTAACACCCGATCTATGAAAGGTAAGGGAAAATGATCTTTAAGAGTAGCTTTGTTTAATTCCTAGTAGTCAATACATACCCTCCATTTACCATTTTTCTTTGGCACAATTACCAAAGGAGAAACCCACTGACTATCTGAAATGGGATAGATAAAGTTGACATTTAACAATTTCTGTAATTCTTCCTTAACAATCTCCCTAAGATTTGGATTCATCCGTCTCTGAGGTTGTCTGATTGGTTTACAATTTTCCTCTATGTAGATGTGATGAGTGCAAGTCTTGGGGCTTATCCCTTTCATATCAGTGTACTCCCATGCATATGCGGAAGAATGTCTCTGTAATATCTTGACTAGCTCTTCTTGTTGAGATTTCTCTAGGTTCTTGTTTATGTTTAAAGTTTTGCCTGGAAATATCTCAATTGTAGAGCTGCCAAATTTATCCATGGAGTAAAGAGACATCTGTCGCGATGATAAAAACTAAATGTTGGATTCTTCTTGAAATTGTTCATGTTTGTATTCCAAAGAGGATTCAAAGTTTTCTAAGGTATTCAGAATCTGGCTATCTTCACTAATTTCTGAAATTGTGAAGAGAGGTTGTAAGTATTCTTCATCCTCTATCCATTGAGTATCATCTAATTCTGTAATTGTTCTTGCTGGAGGATACAAGGTAAATTTCTTGGTTGAACTACCATCAGAGATGTACATATCACCGGATCTACAACTAATGAAAGCATCAGCTGTAGCTAACCAAGGTCTTCCTAATATAACAGGATGCCCCCCTAGATTATTCTTAGGAGTTAGGATCATAAAATCCATAGGATATTCCCAAGAATCTAGAGACACTGGAATGTCTTCTATTACCCCATCAGGTTTGATCACAGATCTGTTTGCTAATTGTAATAATGTGGGTGTAAAAAGAAGATTAGGAAGTTTCAGTTTATCCATGATTTGTCTACTCATGATATTGATTGCTGCTCCTAAATCAATGAGTGTGTTTTGGATTTCAATTCCATTGATGTGAATTTTGACAACTGGATTTCTTGGGTCTAGATACTTTGGAATAGCAATCTTACCCATCATGATATCTGCTATTTTTCCTGCCAGTTGAATTTTCTTTATCTCTCTTATTCTTTTTCCTATTTTCTTCATGCTCAACTCCTTTATTGTCTTTGCTAAGATTGGAATTTCCTAGATGGCTTGTAATAATGGGATCTTAATACAAACATTTCTCAGCTCATCTAAGAAATCATAAATAGGCACCATAATTTGTTTTTCTACACCCTTATCAATTTGTAATATTTCTAGAAAGGGAGGTGTAGAAGTGGATGTTGATGGCTACTCTAATATAGGAGTTGAAATTATTGGTTCTTTTTGTTTTGATTTTTCAATGTTTGAGTCTTGGAAAGTTGTGTTCTCTTCAAGACTTTTATTTACCCGTAGAGAATCTTCCTCAGAATTGTCTTGCTCTTGTATGATTACAGAGGGTTTCCTCTTTTCAAGTATTCTTCTAGATCTAAGTTGAACATCACTAAGGTCTAAAGGAGTGATCAAATAAGTTGGAAATTGTTGGCCTTCTATCATGTATGTGTTCTGAGGGATTTTATTTTTGGGGTTTGGTATGGGTTGGGCAGGCAACTGATTTGTTTTCTGAGGAAATGGTAATGGAAGTAGTTGATTTTGATGTTGTGGATTTTGAGGATTTTGTTGAAAATTTTGTTAAGGAGGGAAATGTGGATATGGTGGATAGGATGGTGGATATTGATAATACTGAGAGTATCTTCCATAGGGATTTTGTGCTCCTTGCGCCCAAGTTTGTGATTGATTTTGAAATTGGGGCCAAGGTTGCTGCCAAGAATTCCAATTTGGTGGGGGTTGATTATACAACTAATCATGAAATCCTTGTGTTTGAGGTCCTTGGCAAGGCCTCCTGGAGACAAAATTGAGAGATTCTGTGGAACTTGTAGGAGTTTCTTCTTGAAAGACATCTTTAATACCAGGAAGTGAAGGACAACTCTTGGTCTCATGTTTTTCTGAACAAATTACACAAGTCTCTACAACTTTTTCATCCAAAGGGCACTCTCTCAAGGCATGTTTCTTTCTACATTTGGGCAAAAGATTTCTAAGGCATCAGATTTAGCTTTTTGCTTGTTTTGTGACTTAAGGGTGTCTATTTGTTCACTAAGACTCCCTAAGATATCAGATTTGAATTCATCAAGCATATGTCATATTTCTGCCCTACTATATGTGCCTAGGTATCTGTTTCTCACTACGTTGTGTTTAGTGTTTTTTCTGATGTTTTTGGTTTTATGGTTTTATGTTAAAAAGGAAAAGAACTAAGTGTTGATAAAGAGAAGTAGATGGTTACACTAAAACAGAACAAAACCTATTGTAAACTGTGTATGGCACTAAAGAACAGAAAATGCAGAGTTTGATAATGACTCATAGCAAGAGAATAAATCACAACATGAACTCAATAACTCATAAAATGAACTCATCCAATCCATTCATTAGAAATATGTTGGAATAGCTTGAGAAAAGGACAAGTTTAGTGCAAATGAGGTTCTCCTAAGTAAACAATCATCTTACAATATTGCAAAGAATCTCATCCATGGCTAGAAGTTTATTGGAACACAATTGAAAAATATTATTTGTAGCACAATAAGATTTCTACTCTGAATTAACTTGTAATGCTAATATTAATCCATTCTGCAACTCAACTTGTCACTACTAAGCCTCATCCGAAAGTTAGATATTTTCTAGATTAGTTTTGGAAAAAAGCTTATTTGTGAAATTGCAAAAGATTGCAGAATAATCAAGGCCTTAAACTGATATCACTAATTCCTGTTCATATGATGATGCATTAATAGAAAGTCAGAACAAGAGTAGTTTGTAAACAATGAAGGCCGTGAAGTCTAATTTTGACAGTTAATACAACCTAAAGAACAATGGATAACACTGAACCAGAATGAAATTGATAAAACTTGAAACACAGTGACCACAACTAAACTAGAATGCCATTAACCTAACTTGAAATATAATGAACAGAGTTGAACTGGAGTGCCATTATAAAACTTGAAATATAGTGACTGAATTAAACTAGAGTGACATCTACCTCCGGAGTACTACAACTAGACTAAAGATGCAACTAATCACTGAAATGTTTCAGCTTTGTCTCATTCGGAGTTAGTGGTATTTTGGAATAATTTATAGAACAGGACTAGCTGCAACATGTTATGTAAATGAGCATGAAAGCATAAAATTAAACAAAACACAACAAATCTCTAAAACACCACAGCTATGTCTCATCCGGAGTTAGTGATATTTTGGAAGAGATTAATCAGAACAAGACTAGCTGTAACAACTGATGTCATTGAGCACAAAAAAAACATAAAGTTCAAGGAAATGCAACTAACTCCTTAAATACTACAGTTATATCCCATCCAATGTTAGTGGTATTTTGGAAGAGTTTGTAAGGATAAGACTAACTGTGGCATCCGCTGCAAGTAAGTATAAAAACACATAGTTCAGAAAATTGATTAAACTAAGAATGAAACAAGGCTAAGTTACTTATCTAAACCATATGAACAAAGCTTCTCGAGTAGCAGGGGACCTCTACCACCGGATTAGCACGCAAATCTACTCAATACTGACTCAGCTCTTGCAATAAAGTGATGCTTCTTTCATTAAAGGAGAAATTCTTCAAAATATAATATTACGGTCTTATGAGATCTAGCAATAAAACATAAATCTAGCTAACTGTTGCTCGATCTCCCGAGCCATACTTATAACAAAATTACATAACTGTCTTTGAGATAAAATAGGAATATTTTCTTTCCCAACTAAAATCAAACTAGGACTCTGGTGGTGGCCTCGTACTATGATTAAGGACATCTGTACAATCCTTGTCCTATTAGAAGTCTATCTCCTAGTTTTGGTTTCCCACGTGCATAACCACCCGTAGACTCGAGCTGAGACTTCGTGGAGAGCAAGAAATGATGGGGGAGTGATGTGGAATATGACCATATGTGTTTTTCCTTGAGGTGACACCTGGAACCTACGTAAACATGAAGATAGCTGCGGAATAGGCGACTAGCTACATAATGACTGCGTTCTGTAGCCGAGTCCAGTAAAAAATTGTTACAATAACAAAATCATGAAAACATAGCAAGTTAGTCATTATATACATTCTTAAAGTAATCCGAATCAATCCTATTGATCATTTAAGACTGTAATTGATGAGGGACAAAGAAAATGAAGTGAAATGTGGTGGAAAAGAAGGACATCTTTGGGGCTCAACATACCCCCACTGCAAGGCTTTTTCATGTCCTCATGCAACTATTCCATGTACTCTGAGACCTCTGCTAGGAAATCTTAGCCTCTTCTTCTGCTTTTCCTAACAGTCAATGGCCTTCTGGGCTTCCTTATGACTAACTTGAATCTCAAATTTGTAAGTGCCCTGCTTAACTTTTTGTTTTTCTTCTTCAATATTTCACTGGCCTTATGCAACTTTTTCATTTGTAGAGACAGAGTTGTATTCATATCACCTTTCAGCTTAACCTGCTCTCTTAAAATTTCATTCTCATTCTTGATATGCCTATTGAGTACTTCTAACTCATATTTATCTCTTCTTAGAATATCAATTGCAGATTTTGGTGGACTAGGAGTTCTGTCTCTATTTTCTGAAGCTCTCTTCTCTAGTGTCTCAACATAATTGTAAATTTCTTGTTGTGCTGGGTCTATTTCAGGAGCTCCTTCATCAAAATCCTCCTCATGCTGATACTCAGGTGATCTAGCAGAGGTGTTTCTTCATCCTCAATGTTTATGATTCCAGTTTGTCTAACCTCTGTTTTCTTTAGTATACCTCTAAGCCTGTGGCTCCGTCTCGGTTGAGATGGCCCTTCTCCTCTGTCTTTGGAATATTTTCTTATTTTTTTCTCATTCTTAAGCTGCTTCTTAATTTGAGCCAATTTCTCAGAAATCATCTCTTCACTGTCCTCTTGTATTTATTTACCAGTTTTAGTTTCAACAGCTTTGGAAATTTCCTTTCTCCTGCTTCTTCTTGTATGTTTGCCTTCAGGTGGAGATTCCTCGGGTTCTTCAAAGTGATTCCTCACTAGAAACTCATCCCAATTATCTCCCATTTTTCCCAAATGATGTTCAATTAATATTTTGACTAACCCATGGTGATACAAAGTGGTTTCTAGAAATTGAACCCTCTTTTGAACATTAGAGGCCATTATTTTCAGACTATGAAGTAGGAAAAAGGGCAAATTGATTTCTTCTTCTAAGAAATGCATCATTAACCGAATATGATAAACATAGAGGGTACCAAATCTTCCTTCACAAGTTATAAATTTTTGCAAAATGAGCAACATGTTCCTCCATTTATTCTTCAGTGCCGAGCTAGGAATACCTTTCTTAAAAATGGAAACATCCATACCTGGTGTTTTGAGTATTTGCCTCCATGCCTTGTTATGAAATTCCCTATTTTTGAACCACTTTTCTCCTTGCCTGCGTAATTTCGTTTCTTCTGTAATGAAAGCCTTTGTAATGGTGAATTTAACATCTCCTATTTCAACCTCCGCTCCATTGAAGGACCGTGCAAATGTTTTAGTCACTTCTTTATGAAAACCATTAAATTTTTCCAAGAATTGTAACCACCCAGCTTGCTGTAGCATTTCTCTGATTTGTGGATAGCCTTCCAAGTACTTGGTTCCAACTGGTTTAGTTCTTACTATGAGACCCATAACTTATCTTTTCAACCTTCAAATTACTGCTCCTCTGCTCACGGTGAAAATGGCTGTTAAAGAGATTTTTTTACTCCACAGATGTTTCCTCTGTTTTACAGACCAGAATGGCTAAGAATTGGCTATGGAAAGAAATGATATGGAGTAGTTATGAAATGAGTATAATGCGGTGAGGGTGATTCACACAGATTAATGAGTTGAGAGTTATCACGGAATTAAAGACCGCGGAAAAAATTCTCATGTAATTTCAAAATCATCACTTAAATGCTTCAGGCTAGTGACGTGACTGCTCAGGTCACTTCAATACTTAACCGTTTAAGTTTTAAATGATGATTTGGAATGGGGGAGTGAAAGGGATTTTGTCCAAAGTTTTTATGATAGATTTGATAAGCATGATCAATATGACTAAT
The DNA here is from genome assembly GCA_034641835.2 of Pinus albicaulis. NCBI lineage: Eukaryota > Viridiplantae > Streptophyta > Pinopsida > Pinales > Pinaceae > Pinus > Pinus albicaulis. Next base: position 67,490,876 of record CM076570.1, read on the forward strand.
TAAAACAAATTTTTGAATCATACATGACTTAACTATGCTAAAACTTTCATGATCTGTCACTATAATAATTTCATAACTTTTACCTTTGCCTTTCCTTTGATTTTTTTTTTTTTTTTGGTTTTGATATGCCTTGTCCTCCTTTGAAAATCATTGATCTTCTGTCCTCATAACTCCTTTGATTTTTCTTGTTGTCTTGAATATGCAGGATCAATTTGCTGCTAGATCAAGTGATTACTGGATAGTGCCTTCAGTAACTCTGGCTGCAGAATGTCTGACTGGCTGCAGAATGTCTGACTGATTGCAGAATGTACCTGTAGAAGTCTTGAAACATGAAATGGAATGGTTTGAAGCATGAATGGAATGTTGTATGAAATGAGTTAAAAATGGATAATGAAGTATGGTGTAATGGAGTATGAGTGAAGTGAATAATGGAATGAAATGAATCACAATTATGAAGTGGAGTGAAGTATGGAAAATGACTTGCAACTTATGATCTGTATTATTCAATTGCAGAAAGAAATCACTCTTAAAACTCTGAGATGAAAATGAGGTGGACCATGGAATGAAATGAATGAAGTATGGAGTGAAGTGGAGTATGGATGAATGGAATGAAATGAATCATAAGTGAAATATGGGTTTGCATTTATGATTTTGTAATAGCTGCTTGCAGAAAAAGAACAAATTTGAAAATCTAGAGTGTCAGAAAGATTCTGATTTTCACTCTATCTTTTCTGTATAAACATTCTAATCAGTGATTATTTTTCATGTTTATACCTTTTTTTTTTATGCTTTTGAATTCATAAAATTCAACTAAGTTGATGAAGAAGAAAAATTCTTCTTCATTAACTTCACATTACTATTTTTCTGAAATCTCTTGACAAATTCTTCTCTTGAAAGTGGCTTGTGATATAGCTTCAATCTATGACCATTTACAAGAAAAGTGACCTTCTCTTCATCTATTGTCCTGATTTTTATTGCTCCATTTTAAAAAAATCTTATAATTTCATATGGCCCAAGCCAATGTGTTTGGAATTTACCTTGAAAATCCTTGAAATTTGAATCAAACAAGAGAGCCCATTCACCTTCTTTGAACTTCTTTTCCTTGATGTACTTGTCATGCCATCTAGTCCTTTTCTGTTGGACTATACTTGTTTTCTGAACTACATCTTGTCTGATCTCATCCAATTCATTAATCTGCTCCAATCTGTGCTTTTGTGCCTCTGTTAGATCAAGTCCTAGCTGAACTGCCATTTTGAAAGTTTGAATCTGGAACTCTATGGGAAACAAAACTTGCTTTCCATAAATAAGTTCATAAGGAGTATGGCCTGTTGTGCTTCTCCATGTAGTTCTATAGGCCCACAAGGCTTCAGGAAGCCTATCTACCCAATCTCTTCTATGTAAATGAACAGTCTTTGTTAGGATTCCTTCAATGACTTTATTAGTAGATTCCACTTGACCATTTGCTTGTGGATGATAGGGAGTAGATTTTCTGTGTCTGATTTTGTACCTCTCCATCATTTGTTCCACTAGCCTTGATGTGAATTGAGCTCCTTGATCTGTAACAATTTCTCTTGGGACACCAAAACGAGTAAAAATATCCTAAAAAAGAAAATTAACTACAGATGCTTCAGTAGCAGAAAGTAATGGCTTGGCCTCTACCCATTTGGTAACATAATCAGTGCAAACTAATATATATTTCTTTTGTCTTGATGGAGGACTAATATGTCCTAAAAAATCTAAAGCCCATTTTTCAAAAGGTTCAATATGTACTTGAGACTGCAATGGCATCTCACTTGAAGGAGAAGGTTTCGCTACCCTTTGAAAACTGTCACACCTTTTGAGATACTCTTTAGCATATTTAAAAAGGGATGGCCAATAATATCCTAAATGAAGGATCTTATAAGTTGTTCTTTTATCAGCAAAGTGTCCGCCACAAGGTTCATCATGACATGCCTTGAGGATTTCAGGCATTTCATCTTCCCGAACACATCTCCTAATGATAAAATCTGGACCTATTTTGTATAACTCATTAGCAATCCATGAATATTTTGCACTGTCATAAATGATCTTCCTTTTTTTTCTTGCATTCATTATTGAAGGAAATTTCCTTGAAACTAAATAATTAGCAATGTCAGCAAACCAAGGAGTCTGAGTAGAAATTGCAAAAAGATATTCATCAGGGAATTGATCTTCAACTGGAGTGTTGTCTTTGATGTTTTGGAGTCTAGATAGGAAATCAACTACTGTGTTTTTTTTTCTAGTCCTATCTATAATGGTAATGTTGAATTCTTGTAAAAGCAATAACCATCTTATGACTCTGCCATTAGTAATTGATTTGTTCATTAGATATCTAATTGCAGAGTGATCTGTGTGAACAAAAGTTTCATATCCTGTTATATAGTGTCTAAATTTGTTTATGGCATGAACAACAACTAAAAAATATTTTTCAGTTACAGTATAGTTTAACTCTGAAGGAGTCAAATTTTTACTGGTATAGTAGATGGCATAAGGAATCAAGTCTTTTTGTCCCAATACTGCTCCTAGAGCTGTATCTGAGGCATCTGTTGAAATATGAAAAGGTAACTTCCAGTTAGGTCCCCTTAAAATAGGTGCTTTAGAGATTTTTGTTTTCAGGGTCTCAAAGGCTAACTAGCAATCAGGATTCCACTTGAATTCACAGTCCTTGGTAAGTAATTTGAAAAGTGGAGATGCTATCTTGGTGAAGTTTTCTATAAACCTTCGATAATATCCTGTGAATCCTAGAAAACTCCTAACATCTTTTTGACAACTTGGAATAGATAAGTTATAGATGACTTCAACTTTTGACTCATCAACTCTAATCCCATCCCCTGAAATGTGGTTTCCTAAAAGAATTCCTTCAGTAAACATCATAAAACACTTCTCATGACTAAGTGAAAGATTTGCTTCTTTACATCTCTTTAAAACTTTTTCGAAGTTTGTTAAGGCTTCTTCAAATGTGTTTCCATAAAATGTGAAATCATCCATATATACCTCTAGAGAATCATGTATTAGATCTGAAAATATCCCTAGTACTGCCCTTTGAAATGTTGCGGGTGCATTGCATAGTCCAAATGGCAATACTTGGTAAGCATAGGTACCCCAAGGACAGGTAAATGTGGTTTTGTCAGTAGGGGTACAAAAAATCCAGGAACAACTTGGGGCTATGCATATGGAGATACAAAACCAGCAAAAAGAGCGTGGAAAGGACGTTTGCGCAGATCTATGGTGCATACAATGCCGGGTGTGTGGCCATACAAAGGATCAGTGCCCTCTGCTGACGAATTACATGCAAGCAGGAGGACCTAGTCTGGTACGCCCAGGTAAAAGTATGGAACCCGTCCTATTATGACCAGGTTCAAGCGGACCTGCACTATGGTGTGATGATTGTAGGGTAGCAGGACTGCATGATATGAACCATTGCCCTCGGCTAGGTGCATATGTCCCAGAGATAAAGCAACAATGGTGCCGATTCTTTCGATCAGTGGGATATTATGAGCATAACTGTCATACTTATGACTTAATGATGGATCGTGGGAACTTATATAGGGTACAATCGGACCCTGCGTCACCAAGAATTTCTCCTCAATTTGGAGGATCACCGGCCTGAGGTAGAGGAGGTCGAGGAGGAAGCGCATGACGTGGACGTGGGCAGCTAGTCTGTTATAACTGTGGAGAAATAGTGTACTTTGCCAGAGAATGCCCAAATCCCACCAGGCCATCATGAAAATATTGTAAGCAGCTGGACCATGAGGTAGAAGACTGCCCAATTTTAATAGCCAAGATGCAGGAGAAGCATCCCACCCCTACGCAGAACGTACAAAGAGTTAAATCTAAGCTAAGAAAGGCAGATCCCTATGTAAAAATCATGACACGCAGCGAGCTAGTCACCCAGGGAGCAAAAGAGGAGTTTGCCTCCCGGAAAGGAGTGCCTGTTAAAGAACAAACAACACCAACAGTCCCCACGTCGCCGCCAACACAACCTCAGATAGAGGAAGGGGTTGAGCCCTTTTTAAAGGCATGTCTAAAGCTACTGCGAAATCCACAGGCCGTAGGAAATATCCAAGCACTATTGAATACCTGCGTGGTTCGGACCAATTTGATCCCTGAAACCAAGGATGTACACAAACTATACAGCTATAAGAAGCGCAGCGGAAGAGAAATGGGATTAGCTGCGCAGATTGGTGACTACAAGATGGATCAGGTTATCTTAGATCTTGGGTCAGATGTGAATGTATTACCAAAGAAGACATGGAAACGAATGGGAGAAACTGAATTAGAATGGTCCACCATCTAGCTGCGAATGGCCAATCAACAAAAAATCATCCCTCTAGGAAGATTACCAAAAGTCATGGTTGACATCGTAGGGGTAAGGGTCCTAGCTGACTTTGAGGTCCTAGAAATTGTGGAAGATGCGGATCCCTACCCTGCGCTCCTTGGACTGGACTGGGCCATTGACGTGGGAGGTGTCATCAATCTCAAGAAGCGCAGCATGGTGTTTGAAAGCAAAGGTACGTGTGTCATAGTACCATTAGATCTAGCAGAAGGTGCGTGGTATACAGAGCCGGCCTATGAAGAGGAGGAATTAGATCACATTTATAAATTAACTGCGCGGGATGAAGATCGGGTTAACCCCACGGATGAAGGAATGCTTTGCTGGGAAAAGGACAGTGAATGTTTTTCTGACTCTGATGAGGAGCTGGAAAATTGGCAAGGCCGATTGCACGAATTTTCGGTGCTCCGATGTATTCAGACCGTTAGGAATTTTCGGCACATCTCTACCACGGAAAGGAACCTGCCCTTCTAGGAGGACACATATAATAGTTAGAAGATGGTTGAACCTAATATTCCCACAGAATGCAGGCAAGGGGCACTATCACTAACATTGCGCGGAGCACCTACGCAAGGACCGATATTCTTCACTCAGGAGAAGTATTGGAGAAGGGTGATCCTGCGCATAGCGACCCTAGTTGCCAGATGGACTCCAAGGTCATTCAACCTATGAGGACACTTGCTGACTTACAACACTCAAGGGTGCGATCAAGCCTTGCATTGACAGGCTTGCTGAGGTACCGTTTCCCTAGGTATGCATCGAGTTACCGACCTGCTCGGGCCCATGTGTAATTTGAAGAATTTGCGGACGCCTCAAGAAATAAATGGCATGAGGATGCGTGACAAAACCCTCTAGTGCAAGGACGTTCTGACCAAGGGCGAAGCGCATGGCTCGAAAAGACTGATGGCCAACTTGCAGACACACCTTGCGTCGACCTTCATTCAGGGTATGTGAACGACATACAGGCATCATCCGTGGTCTGACACTCCATGGAAACGACCTCAGGCATGCAGGACGACCATCAACACATCCCGATTTAATAAAAAAATGATCTTACAAGTACGCACAATCGGTGGAAGATCATCAATGCAGCCATTCATGGTAAAATTGATCTACCTGATCAATGGTCAGTCTCACGAATGGGCTACTCCACCATTAAATAGCTCCGGACGGTGTGCGGATGGCTGGATAATTACACACCAAGCTATTTATTCACCCTAAAACATGCTCTTGCTATTTGCGTACTGGTTTTTTGCGGTCATTAACATTCTATGGGTTGCCCGATTTCGTGTTGCTAGGATGGATCCAACCAGAGAGCCGGGGAATGCTGAGTGCAGCCACCGGGGTGAGCATGGGCTCCCGGAAGAAAGAATTATCCGCGAACCATGCACAGATGGAACGATGCGATACAGGGACATGCTGCGGCTCCTCCGCAATTCCAAAGTCCCGCCCAACCAAAGCAATATGTGTTCCCTCCCTCGAATTTCCCTCGCCAATTCTCCTGACCCAACTATGGGGGACATCCAAATTGATTTAGCACAGCTATCTCGTATAGAGCTACAACGACTGAACACTAGAGTGTTGGGCGAAGTTTGCCACCGTGACCAAGCCAGGCGACGGTAGTATGACATACCTCAGGAATTACGGGACCAGCGGATTGCAGTGGTCACAGAGGCAACACATATTATTCAAAAGTAGCTGATTTAGGGCGCACAACTGGTCGAAACAACTACCCCACTATGGACGGCCATCCCGCACCATTCCACACTTCAGCATATCCAGACGGAATTGTAGCAGGCGGAAGCTGCTCTGGACCAAGTCAGAACCTCCTCACCCTCCACTGTCTCCGCGCAGTGTCTAGCCATCTTGGACAGGATTGAGAACCTTCGCCACTACAAGCATGTCATTCGAAAATGTTTGAAACCACGGGTTCACCGAAGACGCTCAATCTTCCATTGCGCGCCTCCACCGGCTGTTGGAACGGATCACCGCAACTCCAGATGGCCCTGCCTCCCTGACAATGGTCAAAATTATGCAATGAGATGTGGCCCAGAGTAAGGAAGTGCTACCACCGCTCCTTTTCACTCTGGCTACCTTGCGTGTGCAAATCGAAGCCACACCACTGCAGTGACTCGGGACGAGTCACAAGATTGTGTTGGGGGACTGTTGGAACGGGGTCTCCTAACAAGCTCTAAAATGGTCCATTTTGAATATTTTTGACTATATTTAGCCTAGCAGAGGGGTTTTGGGGTGGGTCAAAGCCCTGAATGCATTGTAATGGGTCAAAGGGTAAACTAGGGGTCGGAAAACCATGGGTTGCAGACCATAGGAAAGTCGAGGCTAGATTGTTATAAATAGAGATGCATTTTGTATTTTAAAGGATAGGATATGATGGGTTATTGATGCGAATCATGATTTAAGCTATATTTTTGGGTTTTGGGGAATAGACTCCTGCTGGCTGTTTGCACGGAGATCCAAGTCCAGCTGTGTGCAGACCCTGCTGCTGTGTGCACAGGTTGGGAAGGGAATTGGAATTGTAAGGAAGAATTGATGAATGAATGAATGAGAAATATTGTTAGAGAACTGAATCTGTGAGTATTTTTATGTGAATTATTGATAATTTCTATATTGTGCATTTTCTGTCCTTAAGCTGCGAAAGATATGTATACTGTGTTCTTGGATCTAGATCTATTATTTTTTGTTTATGTACTGCTGTGTTGATGTTATAACAAGCATATAATTATATATCTAGTGCACGTGGATGCAAATAAAGTTGTAATTAACTCTGCGTAGAAAAAGGTAATCGGGGATTACAGGACCTAGCACTGCTCTGCTTGCTTTACCCATCCTTTCTCAGGGTGCAGAAACCTGGTTCCAGCACCCACCCATACTACTTCGGGTGAGACTTTGACTTGCGAAATCAGATCAATACCGAAAGGGCCAGTAGTATAGGGGTTTGTTGGCAAACCTTTCTTACCGAACTTGGGTCAGGACCCCTCGAGCCAACAGAGGGTATGATCCCTCACAAGATTACTAGCTGAAATGCTAGCAACTTCCTTCCTCCTTTGGATCTACAATAATGGATAGCGTAATTATGGATGGAATTACTATTGATAGGAGGTCAATAAATTTTTTCCTGATGCCAGATCTGATATGAAGCCCTAGGAATTTTGATCTTCAAGTCCAAGGTGATAGGAATAAACCTTCACCGGTTCTCCAGTTGAAATACTGAAGACAACCTCCACCTTCCAAACCGATCTTCAGTAATTAAATAATTCCTGAATATGTGTGTTCTACAGATGATGGAAATAATAAGTGGCACCAATGCCTGATGTAGAATGAAGTACAACCCTCTTCCATGATATCACTCAATGAAAGCAAAGGGATTCTTGACCAGGAACGCCCTGTGCTTAACAACAATTGCAATCTTTGCTAAACAACCCAAGAAAGCAATTAAATGTCACATGACAATTCCAGATCTAAACATACCTTAAAATAAATAATCAATAGCCTTCCTTCATTATTGTATTCATCTTCTTTATATAGTTTATGAGTCTTCCCATGCCTTGGCCCTCACCTAAACTGTGCTGTGCATGTGAATAAGATTCTCCATGTTTGACTCGCTGTCTTTCCAAGTCATCCATCATGTCTAGGTGCAATGTACACCCTCTCCATCATGTGTGCACGAATTGCACAACTTCCTCCATCATCTCATCATGAATGCTCCATGATATTTTGTTTGATCCCTTCCAAGATCCTAGTTGACTGTATCAACCTCCATGATCTATCTCATTAATGAGACATGACCTCCAATTCCATTCACATTAGCAGTGGCTCCACCACCTCATTATGTAGACCTAGGCTTAATTAATCCACATTCACACATAAAAAGTGGATATTTATTCATCTTGAGGATTATGGGTCCCTACACCCTTTTATTTACTTAATTAAGTGGGTTTATTAAGAACTCTAATATTCCAAATATCATGTGAAAATTTGGGAATATTACATTGAATTGAAGGATGATGAACCAGACTCTATATAAGAATATGAAGAAGAAGAAGAATAACCACATACTTCAGTATTGATGAGATCCATTTAGGAAAGAAGTTAGATAGAAATGTATACTCCACTTGATTTCGCTTCCAAATTTACTTTGTTTATTATGAGTGATGATCCTAGAATTGTTAGGGAGGCAGTGGATTCAAATGATGGAAAACTATAGAAAAGAGATATAGTTGAAAAAAATAGCATCCTTCGACAATAATGATGCTTGGGATCCTATGGAGTTATCATAAATGGGAAGAAATGCCATTGGAATAAAATGTGTGTTTAAAAAGAATTAATGGAGGAGGAAGAGTGGAGAAATAAAAAGCTCCATTATTAGAAAAAATTTATTCCTAGGTAGAGGGAATTGAATTTGGTGATGTCTTTTCTCCTGTTTCCATGTTAACTTCTATTAGATTTGTTTGATCTATTATTGTTATTTTTTTATTTTGAAGTAGAATAGTTGGATGCAAAGACAAAAATCCCACATAGCGATACATAAGAAGAAATCTACATGAATAAAATAGAAAACTTCCCGATGAAGAGAAATAAATACTTGGTGTGTAGGATGAAAAATGTCACTAAATGGGTTAAATAAATCACTAAGGATATGGTATCAGCAATTTGATACTTATATATTAGGAATTTTTTTGTAAGGAGGAAATTGGATCACTGTGTATATTTCAAATTTGTTAGTGACCATATTATTTATTTTTTCTTGTATGTGGATGATCTATTGTTGATTGGAAATGTCGAGGAATCTGACGAAGTTAAAACTTAGTTGTACTCTAAACTTTACATGAAGGATCTTGATGTTGCAAATTTCATTTTGGACATGAAAATTAGAAGATATTGGGAAAATAGGATACTCTAGTTAATAAAAGGAAGTATGCCATGAAAATATTATAGGGGTTTAATATGTAGGAATGCAAAACAATAAAGGTTCCTATTCCTACAAGTGTAAAGCTGTCTACATATTAATGTCTTGTTGTAGTAAAATAACACCCTCCCATTTTGTACTTAATCCATAATAAAATAGGGACCATTTTAATTTTAAATATCCTAATTATGTATATAATTAGTTCTTTTTAAAATCACGATGGCTTTCCATATTGTGCAAATTTCATGTACAAATCCTTTATAAAATCCTTAAAAACAAAAAAAAAAAGACTAAGTTTTTAAGCACATCGTTAATTAATAATTGCTTTTCCCATCTCTCAATACGTGAATATCTTGGAACATGCACTCTTTTATTGAAACACTATAGGAAAAGCCTCAGGGCGTGCCTAAACCATTTTTTTCGGAAACTAAAAGTACCTTTCCCATCCTTTCTCATGTCTCATGGGATGAAACTTCCACGTTTACTCCTTAATAATCTTGCGACAGGATAAACATTTTCTTGTCAGATCACGAGAAACTTCCCATCAAAATTTATTTCAATCTCGCCCTAGCCCTTTCATTGGTCAATTGTTCCACCTTTTTCAAAGCCCCATGGCGGGACGAAAAATCTCCCAATAAATCCATTGAAACTTTCTATCTCCCGCCCTTTGTTAGCTATCAGACCTCAACCCCTTCTAGATTTTAAAACTTAACTTTCAACTGAGAAATTCTCCCTAGGATGACATGGTTGTTGTTTTTATGTGTATTTTTTTTCCACAAGCCCTTATCATATGTTGCCGCTTGTCACATTAAACCACATAAATATTTTACACCTCAACATATTATTAGTACTTTATTGCTATAATTCTATGGCTAAATAACATACATTTTTTTCCTGCTACGACCTTCTCATAACATATTATCTAAACATGACTTTATTCCTGCCATGATGCAAATTAGGTTTAATAAAAAATTTAACAGATGATTAAAATTCTTAGGCTTAAACTTTTGTTTAATAGTTATGCCTCCATAAGTAAATACAAGTCATTTAAACTTAAAATTAACTTTATCCACCATTCATTCTAGTATTGTCTTACACACAACCATTTCTATTCAATAGTAAATATATTTTTAGAACTCGAACTATTGAATTGTGCCTTAAATTTGTTCTTTCCTCCTTTTTACATTTTTTTTATTCAACTAGCTCTGCGAGAATGTCGAACATGGGAAAAAAACCTAAAAATAAACAACCTATAAAGAAGAAACCTCAACTGATCCTTAAAGAGGTAGGCGATAAGAATCCGAATAAATTTTTATTTTCATACATGGTAATTAGTAAGGATGATGGAACATCTTCATGGAGTCACATATGCAAAGTATTAGAGGACGAATTACATGAAAATTTGATAGATATTCCTGCAGATGATGGGGGAGCTAAAGGTAATCCGAACACATCTCTCTAAAACATTACAAAGTATTTCCTGCAAAAAAATTCCACATGCCCCAGGATATTTCCATACACTGACATGGTACATTGGGATATTGTGCCCACGTATATTTTTAGGAATATAATTTTCACTTCTAATGGCATAATTGTTGGCTCATTCTGCCTCGAAGATCGCCAGGTTATGTATAAGGTGCCTGAACTTGAGCTTACATGTAATGCTACATTAATAGGAAAATTTGTCCAAGAGTATTGTACTGAATATAATAAGAAAATTCCTGATTTAATCAAATAATGGAGGATGAATGAACACAAGTTTAAGGAAGATTCTTCTAAAGAATATCCTACTACTTATTTGAATGGTTACATTTGTGTTTATTTATTCTATGTTTTGTAGACTCCTGATAAGAAATATGTAACAAATTTTCATCAAGATTGGGTTTCTCTTATTGAAATAGCTTTAGAAGGATATGTTTTCAAATGGGAAAACTTCTTGTACGATAACCTATCCAGGCACATCAACTCTTGTCACCTTGCTAAAACCGCTACTGAGAATCCCCCTTTTTATATGTCAGACTTTGTTATGGATACCCTTTGATTTACTACCTATTTTCTAGATATGGGATGGAAGTGGTCACCTACTAAAGCACTCCCTATCCATATATTCCATAATAAGATCTGGAAGGAGAATTTTTTCGATCATTTTTATGAAATTTATCATTTTTTCATTATTCGTATCTCTGAAGTATTGTTCAATACTAAACCTCCTAGGATTTCATAAGAGGCCAAAGAATGCATTGAAATAATTGTTGGTTGGTACTCTAAGGAAAATTTCTCTTACATAATAATATAAGGTTGTCAAGGAAACTCCAAATAATTCACCCCTTTTCATCCCTGACATGTTGTTCTGTAAGGAAATAGTTTATAGAAAGTTGAAACAAACATTATATTTGATTTACAAAATATCTCAAATTTTTTTTTGCCTAATTTTACAATTGAAGTCCATATTTATAGCCTCCAAAATGTCCAACATGCCCAAAAATAATTAACCATATTTTTTGTACTCAAACTAGCCAAAATTCCTCTAAAACTCCATGATCCTTTAGGTGTCATTGGTGAACATTGTGTCTATAACACAACCCTAAACTAGAGATGGTTACCATACCAACATAAGATCCAAGGTGCAGTTATGGGGGTGGGGTTTATTTTTGTTTGTTTGTTTGTTGTTGTAATGATTAATCATGTGAACCTTCACCCAAAGAGCTATTTGTCATTTTGTTTTCGATCTTAAGATTTGACTAGATGAACTATGTTTTGGTTCCCTGATAAGTGCTCATTTTCTGGTTCTAGGAGACAATTGTTAGGATCTCCATTATTATGGTTTTCTAGACTGAGGGTGACTTCCATTTTTATTTAAAACTCATGGATCTTAAAGTTCAAATCCAAAATTATTCCCTCTCCTGACTTGGTTTTGATCTTGCGTTGCTTCCCTAAACCATAATCAAGAAAACACAAAATCATCGATAAAGAATGTAATAACCTCATAGAGTTGGGAGCACTATAACTGGAAACTATATTTTTAGCAAATATATTGTATTTAAAATCTAGATTTCTACAAGACAACATGCAACAACATGTGATCACATGGATTATGAAATGTTGAAAATGATGATCATTCATATAATCATGTAATAAGTTGCTTACTCATTATTATAATACTATATTTTGATTTTACATCAACCCTACAACCATTACCAAACCAACACACAAACATAAGAACACTGCAAAATAGAAAATACTTATTTCCCTTCATGTTATTTATTAAATTGAACAAACAATAATGGTTCCCTGCAAAAGGTCTGGAACAATGTGCCACACATTTATTCACTTAGATCAACATTCTAAGTCTTGAACTCAGTTATTATGATTTTTTAAATTCCATTCTAACAACTAAAACATTATGAACCATAATGAATCTAGAGGCAAAGCAACAAAGTCACTTTTCCCTAGAAGGAACCAACATACAAGATTTTGAATGCGAGCATGATAAAAAGAAGAGAGGCAATATATCAAGATTTCATGATAGTTGAATAAACCAATGATGGTAATTGAGTCATGATAATAAGGCAAGTTTTTCAATTTGACAAACGTAAGAACTTTCCCATGAAAATAGGTTTTGGAATGGATTCAAACATATAAAAACAAACACCTATAAAACAAAAGAACTCGAATTTATATTTCCTTTGAAACCACTAGCAAATATGAGATATCATGATTTGAAATGACTCCATAAAAAAAATGAGAAATCTAATGAAATATGGATAATTTTCATGGTTTCATAGTTATTTAAGCCATAATTGAAAATGTTTATGGTTAAAAACATTTAAAAAACATGATAGGACAACTTCTGACAATAATTACATGAGTCAAAATCATGAGATGACCTCAAACATTTCACCTAGGATTCCTCACGAAAGCCTCTATGATCACTGTAATACTGGCACATGGTCCATGATGCTTCAAGAATACACGGTTATGCATATAACATTCCATGACCAATACAATTAGTATCTAGGAAACTTTTCAACACACACAATATCAGAGTAGAAAAGTATCAGACTCATTCCTAACCTTCCAAACATAATTTATTATTACCTTTTTCCTAGGAACCTAACCTTCCAAACACACATAGCACACCAGGATCTTAGGCGGAAACCAAATGTGGGAGAAAACCACTGCTTCCACTATATTTGTATTCTTTCTTATTATATAAAGTAATTTTTAATTACATTTTGTACTGGTGCTGACTCTTACTAGCACATAGGAACCCACCTGCAGGAGGCTACAACCTGGAATTGTTCTCCAACACCCACTGGAAGGGAAATAAATCCCCCGGTCTCATTTTCCAGCTCCTACTGGAAGGGAGATCCTACCCCCTCACTAAAGGCTGCAACACTCAACACCTTGTGGACCACATTTTCGAATATTTCACATTGGATCCGCATAACAAAAAATCATCGAAATGGTTGTATGCCACCTTTCATATGTTGGCATTATGATGTAATATGTTTTCCTTGATGGAAACCTACCCGATGCATTTCCTTTTGATAGCAAACTATTTGTTGAAGATGTAAACTTCATGTATCTACAGGCTAGTTCAGATGTGACAGAGAAAGGAATACCAGTCAGTGATAGAGGAATGATAAATGTAGAGTTTCAATAAATATACATAGGTTTGATGAAGGGAAGCCACGTATACTTCCAGGATCAATGAAGCCAAGTCATGTATATATCCAGAATTTGTGTATACACAGTGTTTGTGAAGAAAATTCATGTGTACATGCGGGTACAAATAAGCAAGGTCGCGTATGAGTTGGTGCACTAATTTTAAAAATACCAAGGGTCCTTACCATGGTATTATCCCACAATATTGAGCGCAGTAATGGCTATTAGTCCAAGAATACCACTGGAACTTGTGTGGTTTTGGCTCATGGTATTGGATAAGGCTCAAACTATATAAGGAGGAGAAGATTATAGTGCAAGGCTATGCATGTGAATGAGAATTGAATGAATACTTCACTTTGAAGTACATCTTCATGGATTGGGCTATATTCAATAGATAGATCTGATATTTTGATGCACTTATAAATACAATAATGGATTAGGATCTCTAGACCTGAAATGACAATGCATTTTCATGATATGTTATGAGTTATTTAGATCTATGGTCTGGCGCATAATTGCTTAATTAAATGATATGGTCTAAGCAAGTTTTCTACTTTCAAGTGTTGCGTAGTCCTGTAATTTTTACAGAGATATACGTTGGTTCGTCTCGGTGAAATCGTGTCTACCTGGGGGTTCGTTTCAACAAAAGCGCGCATGGAAGTTAGGGTTTTTTTGAAGATTGCTGAAGAAAATGTCTGATCATTTTTGATGCGTTTCTTCTGTCTGTCAATGAATTCGTCATGTAGATCTAGATTGTTTGAATACTATTTATACTGCTAATTGATTATGTATAAAGATGATCAATGACTGGTTGATTGAGAATAATGGATGCTGCTGACTGAATATGGGTTCTGTAAATATGATAAAGTGTGCCTGAATGTCTCTGATATGTTTTGAGTCTGTTCATATCTCTAATTTCAGTATATAATATCTATACACAAGTTTCTCCACAGAAAAGTGTGTATACACGCAGGTTTCAGTAAGTAAAGTAGCATATACAATTATTTTGTAAATGATTAGGGTTGAATTTGATTTTGTGTGATAATACATAAGCCTGGGTTTAATGTTGTGATTTGATTACATTGATCTCACCGTTCTGTTTGAATATTGGTTGATGCTATTAGTGTTGATCTACAAATTATGTTGTGTTGAAGCTGTTGGATCTAGTATGAATATTTATGAAATGTGGTCTGTGGTGGTACTGAGGGTTGAAGCCTTCAGTGTGGAAGTCGAAGCTTCATGCCAGTAGAAGCTGGTGATCAGTTCAGGGGGTTGAAGCTCCCTTCCAGTAGTGGCTGGTAAATGAAATTAGGGGGTTGGAGCTCCCTTCTAGTAGCAACTTGAGAACGAGAGAAGGTTTCAGCCTTCTACAGGTGGGTGCCTGCATACTGGTATGAGTCTGCATCAGTACAACATTGTAAGCAGTTTTCTATATAATAAATATTGAAGACAAAGATGAAAACAACAGTGGTTTTCTCCCGACTTGGGTTTCCACCTTAAATCTTGGTGTTCATGTGTGATGTCTTTTATGTGATGATTACTCTGTTATTATTACACATATCTAGTGCTTAAATGCATGATGCATAACTGATGAAATGGGCTAATTAAAGTTTCTAAATATGTATTTGAACATTAAATTTATCTGGGTATATGCATGTTTCCTTTATGAAATTCGCGAGCATACGCTAGTTGGACTAATTAGAGGCACATATAGAAATTAGGAAAGTAAAACAAAATATTGTGATTATTGTTAATACTGATTCACCCCCTCCCCCCCTTCTCAGTAATTTTCCCAATAATTGAAATCAGAGTAGGTCCTTTGAAAGAATCTTAATTTCTAGAACGAAGATCTTCCATGATGATAAATCAAGATGGAACATCATCTATCAGACCAACACTCTTCAACGGAAATAATTTAATCTTCTAGAAGACAAGAACAAGATCCTACCTTATTTCTCTTGGAGCATATGTTTGGGAAATTGTTGAAGGCAGTTACCAATATCCAACTATAGTTCCCACATATCTAGCAGTAAGGAAGAACTATGAAACTACCAAAAAATTTGTCAATGCATTATTGGGAAGTCTGACCGAATCATAATTTGTCAAGTTTATGTAGTTAAATACAGTAAAGGATATATGGGACAAAATAATTCTAAGCTATGAAGGTGATGCCAAGGAAAAAAGAGCTAAACTCCAATCTCTTAGAATTCAATATGAAAATCTCAAAATGCATAATGATGAAAGTATTTCTAGTTTATTTTTGCGTTTAGATGAGATCATAAATGGTATGAGAAATATGGGTGAAGACATAAGAGAAATAAATTTAGTAGAGAAAAAATTAAGATATCTAACTCCTAAATTTGAGTCAAAAGTGTGTGCTATTGAATAGAAGTAGGATCTACAGACTCTTACTATTGTTCAAATTCATGGGATCCTGATTCCTTTTAGAGCTAATGTAGAAGGAAAGGACTAGGAAGAAAAAAAGAATCAGGGTATGTATCAGAAGAAGATGAGGTAAATTTTGTAAAGAAAGCACTGGAAGGTTCAAAGGTAAGCTTCCTTTAAAATGTTTTTCTTGTGGAAGAGTGGGTCATTATGCTGCTAAATGTCCTCATAAAGATAATAATGAAAAGGGAAAGGATTTAGAAAATGGTAATAGGAGACGATTTTTAATATAAAAAGTTACTATACTCATGAAGATAGTAATGACCTATCAAATAGTGAAGAAGAAGAATCTTAGGTAAATGCTTTGGTAATGTTGTTAGTATTTGTTGACTGGATCAAATAAACGTTTCCACAACAATTACTATGGGAAAATACCATGTTAATGACCACTGGTATCCATATTTCCATGGCTTAGATTATGTATGTGATTTTTTCTCACAGGACCTGTGTATGTACACGACTCGTCTTCACAGGAACCGCGTATACTTTCTCAAACTTCACTTTTATCATTCATTTATCAATGAACCATTTTTTCTATGTCCATATCATCTATAACATATTTACTTGTTATCTACTATAGTTCCGCAATCATATTATCACATTGTTGTCATCAAGTACATCTTTATCAATTCAGTTTTCATCAAGGACAACACATTATCCATAATTGTTACACCAATATTTGGTCATCTAACCATTTACAGTTATATGGATCAAAGTACATCATGTAAGACCAATTTTACCATATAAAAATTTCTTTCACTATAAGAAATAATTTAATAAACCATATTTTATTAAGTTATTTTTGGTTCAAACAGGAAACCCCATGAGGAATAATTAAATAAACCCTTATTTATTTGATTTTCCTCCAGTAATAATTAATTAAACCACCATTTAAATAATATTCATGGTCATATTTAACCCAATTAATGAGAAATAATTAGATAAATCATTATTTATCTTATTATTCTCGTGGAATAATTAATTAAAACATTATTTAATTAATATTCCTTAATAAATTTGACTAAATCATTTAGGAATAATAAAATAAATCATTATTTGTTAAATAATTCCTTAACCCCATCCTTGAAATGGTAAATAAAGCATTTATTTATTATTTCTAAATAAAGGGATTTAACCAATTTAAATTCGTTTTCCCTCCAACAAAATATAATAAAATATTCCAAGCAGTTAGATCTAGATCTTGGTTAATAATATTTTACTACGCACCATTACCAAGGTTAACTCAATATTTTGTTATAAATAGGAGGATTTTCCATTCATTATTTACCTTTTATCCTTATATCATGGACGAACTTTGATCCTTTTGTCATTGTCATACTTTGATTGCATTTATTACTTTTTTTCTTCCTGAGCTCCCATAAAGTTCAACATGTCTTGGGTTTTCTACACCATTGAGAGAGAGAAACTTCTGGATCTAAAGCATTGAGGACAGTCAAGAACTCATCCATTTGAGGGG
Source organism: Pinus albicaulis (assembly GCA_034641835.2). Classification (NCBI taxonomy): domain Eukaryota; kingdom Viridiplantae; phylum Streptophyta; class Pinopsida; order Pinales; family Pinaceae; genus Pinus; species Pinus albicaulis. The sequence continues at coordinate 67,508,744 of CM076570.1, forward strand.
GACTGGTAATATCATTCTTTGTTCCCTTCCCAGGTGTTAATACATAAAAATTCTTTATATATTTTGTATTTTCAATTGGATATTTGGAGAAACTCTTATTTCATTTTACTGTTTAACTGCTTTTAATGCATAGATCTCGGTTTTTGATGCATTTTTCTTGACTATCTATTGCAGATCTAAGGAAGTTAAGCAACCATATTTGTTGTTAGGTTTGTTTGTCACACACAATTAAAGTGATCTATTTTCGTACACTTGTGTTAAGAACTCATCTAACAATAATGCCAACATAAGATACAAATAGTTGTATCCCTACAAAACATACAAGGTTATAATGTTCTATCCATTTCATAGTTGGAATTTTATAGATGTTTTTTTTAATCAACATAGGCAACACCCATTTACAGTTCCAAAAATAAAGAAAATATTGTTGTAAATCATTAATCTGAATAAATGAATGGTTGTAAGAATCAATTCCTGCAAGATAATGATACAATTTTTGGGTTGTGTCATTATTAATTAGTTATATCTGTTTGTGTATAATCCAATTCCTTTTTACACTACTGGTAATGATATGTTTTCCTATCTATTTGGATACAAGTGACAAGGAAATCATGAATTGTTCCAATAATTATGGGGAAGAAAGAAAGCAATTAGAATATGAATTTCATGTCATGAATTCCTTTATAAACATACATATATACAGAGTATATAAGATGTAAATGAACATATAACTTATAGAAGTATAACAATAATCATGTATCCAACATCTTAGTCAAGATAGTAATCACAAGTAAGCCATCACATTCAACATTCAACATTCTCAAATCAATAAAACTTACTGTGGAATTGTTTTCCTAAGGAATCACAACTTTCATAGAAATGAGCATTGGAACAAGGAAATTAATTCACCACCCAACCATAGATAGGATGTTATTAGATTTCTCATGCAACTGTCACTTTCTAGCTTGTGAATACTATTCCAAATGACCATGCTACCAGATATACTAGGGATTTCAGAGGTCAATCCCACCTCCACCCTTCTGGTATTAAAGCACTGAAATTTTGGCTAGTCTAGGGAATCTAAAGGTAGGTCACCTCCACCCAATAGCTAATAAGGGACTCCAAAGGAGAAAGCATTCACCCTCATGTAGTTCAGGGAATCAAGAGGTTTTCCTCCACCCTGAATTTGTTGTTGTAGTAAATTTACTACAATCTGAGTACTTCGGTCAAGGGTGGCTAGTTCAGGGCAACCACTTCCTCCACCCACTAACCACTGAGGGAATCCAGAGTTAAGATCCTCCACCCTCAGTTAATTTAGGGAATTTTAGAGACATTTTTCCATGAGTATGTGTATCAAAAATTATCCCCAAGTTGTAATTGATCTGATATTCATATCTCAATATAGTAGTTCCAAACAACTCTTCAAAGTTACGCCACTAGTTAGGTAAAATATAGGTGAAATATATCAGCATGAGATATAGAATTTGTAGAATTTTCCTACAAGATTTAATTAAAGAAGTCATCTCCAACATGTATGTGGAGACTAACACAAAATTTTAAAAGTGAAAAGTTAGTGAACACATGGTATTAGCAAAAATATTTTTCCCAAACACCAAAGTCATATGGCTTATGCAATTGTACATGAAAATGAAGCAATGAGAATGTGTAACTACACAATGAGAAACTAGTGAACACATAGTATTATTGACAATAATTTTCCCAACCCTTAAATCAAACAAACATGAATTCAACAAAGATAATATGTAACTACATAGTGAGAAGCTAGTAAACACACAACTTTATCGATAGTAATTTTCGAAATGACCAAATCAAACGCATAGGAAAATGTAGCAATGAGAAAAATTAGTGATGAATTGTTATAGCATCTTTCAATGCTCCTATAGATCAAATTCTCTTATATGGCATAGACAGCTCCCTTCCCCTTCCAGACCTAAATTTATCTCAAAAAAGTGTTTTTTTTCAAAATCCATACGTGAATCTGTCCACTCTAAAGCACATGCATACACGGTTCTTAAGAAATATATCCATGTACACATTTTTAAATTTTGAAAAAATAAATAAAAAAGTTATTTTTGGGTGGGGTTTATAGGTTTCACCAAAATCCCACCTACAAGAGCCCATGGTCTAACCACTTTAATTGGTTTGAGGTGGTATAAATACACCCCTTGGATAGGAATAATTCATTCCTAAGGAGAGATATCATTATTATGCCAAAATTTCCCTAGATCAGGTTTGTGTATTTCCCATGCCTCCTGCACTCCAAGTATTTAGGAAACCCTAGTTTTCTTGTAGATATCCTCTGCACCCTTATCTAACATCTTCTTTCATATTTTATAGAGGAAGTCTTCGATGCCTCGAGGAGGATGGATCTAGAGGAAGGTTTCGTTAGTACCTTTGGCTTGGATCTAGTTGTAGATTCCTTGTACTTGCTGCTTATAGTTAATAAAGAGACTCATGTCCTGTTTCCAAATTGCATTGTTATTCTATGAATGTTAATTTATGATGATTTTGATGATTTATCATGTATATGTGTTTGTACTTTGAATTAGGTTATCTGCTTCTATCTCAAGACTAACTTGAAGGTCTGGACATCTTGGGAGTAATAGAGGTTTTAGACCCTATAAGATCTATTTGAAACGTAGGACCTCTAGGTACATTTATAATCCCTAATTTTTTGAATCCAAGTGTTTGGCATGATTTTATGAGTTCTCTTTGTTTTCTTGTTATTCTTATCTATTGGGTCTCTCAACCCTACCCCTTGGGAATATTTCCCTACAACAAAATTGGCAACTCCATTAGGAAAATACTTATAAAAGTATTTCCTAAAGGGTTATCCAGATTGATCTGGGTGTTTGGATTGTATTTTGGTTATTTTCTCAGTCTCTTGACATCTTTGATGAAAAAATCCTTCAACTTGATATATGAGATCTATTCATGTTTTTTTATTTTTGTTGGAAACCTAATTCGCTAAGGGTTAAGGTGTGAGAGTTGGATAGTCAAAGTGTAATATCCCAAAAGGGAGAATGTAGTAATACTGAAACATAATATAAGAAATGAAACTATGTAAATAATAAATATAAAGACGACATCAAAATATAAAGAGAAGCTGAGCCATTTTATTGTGTGGAGAGGATTCAGTTACACAATGTACAAAATATGAGGGAATATAGCCAAAGAGATGGCCTAGAATCACCCTTCAAACATGCTACAGCTAGCACTACGTAACCGGTGAAATTACAGGAAGAAATACTGTGTTGTCCCTTTTGTTGCTAATATACATGAAGCTACTGCAAAAGGAAATGTAGATCTATGGAGCTTAGGAGCTTTGATGATGCCAAGATTCAAGATCTAGCCAATGTGATGGGAACCCAAGATAACCTAGAAAGGATTTTCCAGATCTACAACTTTGGAAATCACCCTCCTAGGGTTTGATCCTTTGACTATTGGGTTATGCATATATGAAGCTAGATCTGATCCAAAGATGACTGCAACATGCTATACAAACAGATCTAAGCTTTGAGGCTGATCCCTCCTTCAGATCTACAAGCCAGGATCTTGAGATCTTGTCTCCTCTTCTTCCTCCTTCAAGTTGCAGCAACTGAATATGCAGCTGCTATAGAAACTGCGCTGTACAAGAGGGAGAGGCTCTATGCCTGCTGAAATGTTCCGAAATAAGCTCCAGGCTGATGGAAATGGTGATGGAAAGGTGAGGGGATGGTCCCTCATAGGATTATTGGCTGAAATACTAGTAACTTCCTTCCTCCTTTTGATTTTCAATGATGGAATGCGCAATCCTTGATGGGAATGCTATTGATAGGAGGTCAATAATTTTTGGCCTGATTCCAGATCTGAAATGAAGCCTTGGGAATGCTGATCTCTAAGCCCAAGGTGATAGGAATAATCCTACACCGGTTCTCCAGCTAAAATACTAAAGACAACCTCCACCTCCCAACTGATCTTTAGAAATTGCGTAATTCCTGAAGGTAGGTGTTTTGCAGAGAATGGAAAATGTGTGGCACCAATGCCTGATGATGAATGAAGTAAAACCCTCTTCCAAGAGCTACTCAATGAAAGAGGTGGGATTGCCAACCAGGAACACCCAGTGCTAAACAACACTTGCAATCTTAGCTAAACAACCGAAGAAAGCATGGAATGTCAAATGACAATTCCAAATCTAAGAAGACCTTTACATGAATAATCAAAAGCATCCCTCCATTGTTGCCTTCATCTCCTTTATATAGTTTATGCGCCTTCCCATGCCTTGGCCCACCTCTGAATTGCGCTGTGCATGTGGACATAATCCTCCATGTTTGACTGCGCTGTCTCTCCAAGTCATCCATCATGTCTACATGCAATGTACACCCACTCCATCATGTGTGAATTAATTGCACTACTTCCTCGATCACTTCATCATGAATTCTCCATGATCTTACATTAGATGCCCTCCATGATCTCAGTTGACTACTTCAACCTCCATGATCTATCTCAGTAATGAGACATGATCTCCACTCCATTCACATTAGTAGTTTCTCCACTACCCCATTATGTATATCTAGGGTTAATCAATCCACATTCACACATAAAGAGTGGATATTTATTCATCTTGAGGATTACGGGTCCCTCCACCCTTTTATTTACTTAATTCATTAAGAAAATTAAGAACTCTAATATTCCAAATATCATGTGAAAATTTGGGAATATTACACAAAGGGAGTCTAAGGGACCTTGGAATATGGAATCCAATGTTTAGTCCAATGTATTATAAATGTATATCTATGTGAATAAGAAAATCAATTCACTGTTTATCATTAATGTATGTTCATATCCATGTTCATATCCACTGAGACCAAATTTTTCTTCAGACCTAGTACATGCATTACATATTTTAATTGAAATGGTTTACCTGACTCCCTCTGAAAGGTAATGTACCAATCCCGGTAACATTGTACCATCCATCGTTTCCCATCTCAATATGCATTTGGAGATATTTGCACTCCATGTCACTAAAAAGTTCCATATCTCTCGTCATGTGAAATGAAGCGCCACTATCCAAATACCACACCCATCCCAATGCACTTTACACCATGCATGCAACCAAGGAGAAGTCAAGCTCAAATTTTGAGGCAAGGGCCTCACCAACTGCAGATCCAAAAACCTTCTTGTTCTTCTTCTTTTGTGGACAGTTATTAGAAAAATGCCGATGTTCGTGACAGTGAAAACACTTCACCTTGGACATGTCCTACTTATTTCCTTTAGACTCGTATTTAGAATGGAATTTCTTCCCCTTCCCCTTCTTCTCCTTGGTAGCCAAAGCACAATCCTCTTCATCACTATTCTTTGATGAAGAGCCATCTCTAGTGTTCCACTTGAACTCCTCCTGCACCAGATCCGACCACAGTCGTTCCCAATTCGGAAATTTTTCCCATGAGTTGAAAAAGTCTTCATAACTATGCCAACTCTTAGGAAGTCCTAGGAGAGCTAAAATCACCAAATAATATTCTGCAAATGTTATTCCCACAATCCTCATTTCATCCCAACATTGGCCAAAATTTGTGAGATACTTTCAAATGGTGTCGCCCTTTTCCATCTTGATCTTCCTGAGTTTATCTTTGAGCACCAATTTCCTATGGTCATTATTTCTTTGGAATAGATCCGTCAAAGCCTTCCACATAGCATATGGTGTGGCTTTCCCATGGAGGCTTGAGACAATGTGGTCTCTTACTCCATCCAACAGGATCCTCCTTGCCTTTGCCACTTTCTTTTTCCATGCATCAAGATTGGAAGCATCTGTAGCATTTGGCTTGGGAACATATTTTTTAATGAATTCCTTCAAGCCATTGTCTTCGAGTATTGCCTCCATCTTGTCCTTCCAAGAAATGTAGTTCGAGCTTCCCTCAAGTGCATACTCTAAGCTCAAGCCATTGAAAGCCATTTCTATCTTGAATCAGCTGTAGCACCAAGAAAGTCTTTCTGCAAATTCAAATTCTATCCAGTCACAAACTCAGCTCCTACTTCACTACTGCAATTTCCTATGCTCTGATACCATGTATGAAATTATACAATATGCATGCCTATCTTGGATTCACCCGATCTAACAATTTTCTAAATTTAAATACTGAATCAATTCTACAAATATTTGCGGAATTAAAAACAAAATTTCCAATTACATGAACATGAATAAAGATCAATCACACACAACACAAATAATTTCTCGAGGAAATATTACAACTAAAAACCCCACTATCTTATATTGTATATTATATCATGGACCATGAAACAATTACATACAAAACTCTTCTCACAATATCCCTCAGTACATCAGCTAATTTTCCCACATTAGCATACAAAAATTGGCAAATCCCTTAGCCAATTTACTGTCTCCAGACAACTTGCCTTCACTATGAAATCCCTGTTGAAAGAAATCCCTGAATTGATGCCTTCTTGCCCGCCTTGACTATGCAAGTATCATGGGCACATCCAATGTGTGTGTGCTTGCATGTGTGCAAGTGGATAATGTCACAACTGATAGTTTACTTCCCTTTCACCTAGAACTCAACTGGGTCTCCACTGTATGTGGCATGCATGTACCTAATAATAGTAAATCTTCAGTTTCATGTGAGATCAATACATGTGAATTAATTAATATTTAATTCGCTTGATCTCTCACTAGTGTATCTTTAGTTACGACTAGCACAATTGAGTTTAACTCACTTAATTGATTTAAAATATTTACAACAGGCACAACTCATGCACCACAACACTTGCAACTTTGTTATAACTAGAATCACTCAGCTACAGCTGGAGTCTCTTTGCATGTCCCACCAACCAACCTCTTAACTCAAAATTCACTTAGCTAACTGATTTTCCACTTCAGTTAACTATTTTCAAGTTATCATTGAGAATAGATTCTAGTTTAATGTCCATCTAAATTAAGGGATAATAAAAATAGACATGCACCTAAAAATAGCCTGTGGGCCCCACCCTAGTGTAGGTGCTTAATTTTCACTAAGATCATGGGTGCCAAAAAAATTTCTTATTGAATCTCGACAGTATAGGTTCCGCTTCTAATAATGGTTGAATACAATTCCATTATTGAATTACTTTCAAATGAAATATCTCATGATATTCAATTGTTAGTAGTATACCTAGACTCACAACTTGTGGTGTCTCAATTGAACAATGTTTATCATGTGAGAGATCCTTTGTTACATCGATGATTTATGAGAGTGAGATTAATTAAATGATCATTCAATTTTATAACATAAATTCATATTCCACAATCAAATAATTTATTTTTCGATTCTATATCAAACCGTGTATTATATTGTCATATTAATCATTCATCACATTAAATCAAAACATCATACATTCATTTGTACAAATGATCAATTCATCTCAAAAGTAAATATATATATATATATATATATATATATATATATATATATATATATATATATATATATATATATATATATATATATATATATATATATATATATAACGTTAAAAAATATTAAAAATGTGGACAAATTTCCTACAAAATTAGTGTTTTTTCCCAACGATGTCTCTATATGATCAGTCTAATCCTAAAAAATCTAAGTCTTAGGGCCTTTCCCTGGATGAGTGTCACGGTAATAGACGATGGAATTTTACACTTTTCAGAAGAGCCACACCTAATGTCATGGTACTCCTATGACTCACCTTTGTATATCCTTTGGTATGTACTCCACTATTGCCATTGTAATTTGGTGAGTTAAACCCTCGAAGTTCCTCTGGACAACTTTGAGGAGCCTCTCAGACTCTTCTGTTGGACCTTCCACATCTATACCTCAACGCATGTGCCTCAGTAAACACTCAAGCCTCACTGGTACAACATCTGCATCATTACAATTTGAATCTTTTCTGGATTTTTATTCCTCAAAAAAAGACTTTATTTTCTTGAGAATATTTTAAAAATACAAATAAAAATGAAATATAATAAAAAAATAAAAATCATTACCAATATCACCCCATGAATCTCCTTAAGGAAGTGCTAGCTTCGAATATCCTCTGAATTCTAGTTGTACATAAGGGTAGTCCTTTATAGCTATGACTTGTTCCTCGCACCATTGGAATAACTCATCATTAAATGCTGCATGTGTGACTTGACGTCCTCCAAGTATCCTAATCAAATATTCCCACTTAGAAATCGAAAGGTCTCTTGGATTGCTGATGGGGAGTTCCACTTTACGCCGTAACACTAAAATATACTCGAAAGAAAATGACAAAAGTATGGTACCATAACCAAATTTTTTTTGTCTTGCCTTGCCTCCATGATGTGGGTTAGCTCTTGATATTACCCAAGAGAGCTATGCACTAGTCGTAAACCTCAAGTTTTAAACATTCCATCGTGTTTACGGGAAGAAAATCCCGGCCAACAGTAGGGGATCTCCCCGGTAAAAAAGTCCCAACTAAACTCTACACCGTTTGTGATGGGGATCCCCTCCGGGGTGTGGGTCCAGATACCGCTGAATATACCTTTTCTTGGACGGAGAATGAGCACTACAGATCTATGAATACACGGTTACCCGAATGATACGAGACAAATTGTTGATGAGTACTCCTAAGAATGAAAAATTATAAATAGAAAAGCAAGTTTTGAAGCATGCAGCTAAAAGAAATGCTGTTAGCAACACATCATTAGGGTCATGCTCATAAAAGCTGCTTGACCACAAAAGAAACAGTTCTCTATGGTCGAAACACCCTTCAATTCCTTAAGCGTTTTCCGAAAGATGAAACGATATTAATAACGAAGTCAATAAACATCTCTTAATTAAATATTCTCATACCATTAACACATCAAGTAAGCTTAAACATATAAATGATATGAGCAGAAAAAAGCAGATTAGTCAATTATAAAAGATAGCCAATACATTAGAAAGAATATTCATAATGCTAGCACACATAAGCCCTCATCCGATACAATAGTGGAATCAAAACATTTATTTTTATTCATTCACAGGAATATGCATTCAATGCTATGCAATTATTTCTTCTCCTTTTGGAGTCTCGAAAAAATATCCTTTACAATCTCCCAGAGGGAGTACTTATAGAGAAAAATTGACCCTTGGGTGACCCTCACCTTTGCACTTCTCGACTGTTGGTATGATCTGTGACCTAGGAGGCATTTGCAAATTGCGACTTAGCCCTAGTTGTAACCTGTGACCTGTTCCCCACTGTGACCTACGACCTGTTGCCTGTTGCGACCTGCAACCTGTGCCATTTCCTTTGTCAAGGAGGAAATTGTGTGATGGAGAGGTCTGGTATGTCTATTTGCTGCTGATCCTTGAAGTAATTCTACCAATACTGATAGTCTACAGCTATTGGAGTGACCTGGGGGGCATCTTCTCTTAACCTATGAAAGCATTCAAGAGCGCCTGGGACCAAAGTGCTCCTCTTTACTGAGATCTGATTGGATAGGGAGGCTAGTTTGGTGTAGATCTAGACTGGTGTGATGATGAATTGAGTAATATTTTCTTGTGAGGCTGGGAGGTCTTGGGAAGCAGCTGCCTGCCTCATTGGTTTTAGAACTGTTTGAATGTCTCGAGTCACCTCTTCCCTTGTTTTCTCAGTGTCTAATGCCCCCAGGGAAGGAATATGGTGTATTTCAGCCATTGAATCGATGCCACTGATCAGGCGTACATAAGCGGACATCACCCTCTCCACATCCTTTACCAATTTATACTTGGATTGTACCTTCATTCGGATCTGGACTTTGTCATTCTGAGTACAAATCCAATCCTTCCTTGGTAGGGTGTCAGGAGCCTGTGGATATACGTTTGACCATTCTAGCATGCTTTCCAGGGTGGTGGAGGCCTCCTTCAGCTGTGAAGTTCTTATTTTGGTTTTTTCTTGCACTTTTAGCAGTGGTGCAACTGTCTAATTTAATATGAACATCTCCTCATACACTAGCTTCATGGTATATTCCAAAGTAACCAAATCCCTTTGAATGGTGACTGGTAATTCGTTGGCCTGGGCAGTTGTGAAATGAAGCCTTTGGATTTCTTCTTCTAGCATCTTCTTTTCTTGTTCAGACTGAGCTGTCTTCTGCTCAGAAGCCTGGAGCCTGTTTTGTAAGGACATAATCTCTCTGCTCATCCTGCTAACATTTTCTTCTATGGCTGCCGCAAAGGCAGTCCCTGCTGATGCGATCATGATTGGATTAGTCCTGGTATCTAGGACTATAACATTTTCTGTAGTAACTGTGAGAGGTGCGGTCGGGTTCCGCGCAAGGAATTTTCTTTTCTCTTGTCTGATCTTGTGTGTGAATTGGTCGTATGTCAGCCTTGTCAGATCTAGAATCTCATCTTCCTGTTCCTTCGAGGTGCCAAGGTATGAGAGAGGAAAATGCACACTCTTCATGGGGTTGTTTGAGGAACATCAATGTGAGGCAGCTCTATTTGTTCCCCTGTCTCTAGGGGGGTGTCTTGCTTCCCCCTGCTTCTTTGTAAGAGTCTTCCTATGCTTTCTGGCTTTCTACCTCCTTCCTTCTCTTCTAGGCCTCTCATTTATCCTGTTCCTATTTTAACTTGTGCTCAAATTATTTATTCCATTCTTCCTCTTCCTTCTTCTTACACTCCTCTTCCTCTCTTTTCTTGCGGGCTTCTTCTGCCTCATTTTTCTTCTGTTCCTCCCTTAGTTGTTTTTTTTGTTTCTCCTCAACTTGCTTCTTTTCCTTGTCTTCATCTTGCTGTCATGCTAGGGAATCTTTGGTTCTTTTGAGTTCCTATTCCTTTTCCTTCTCCTCGGCTTCTTGTTGTGCCTTAACCTCTATGTCTCTCTTTTCATGTTGCTCTTTAGAGAGACTATTTCTCGTATGAGTCCTTGGCTTCTTGGCTTTGGAAGATGAGGCTCCTCCTAGTGTGTCGACCCTTTCCTTAGTAGTTTGATCATCTTGGCCCCCTTGATCAGTTGATTCTTCTGACGTGGCTTCCCTGTCCTTTTTTTACTAGTTCCTGACTTGATCTTCGATAGGGAACTCCGTGTGTTGGCATTTCCAATTGAATTTGGCCCGTTTGTAATGCATGAGGATGATCCTTTCAGGATCATATGATCTGTGGGCGAAGGTCACAAAATGAAAACCCTTGATTTCCTCTGTCTTTGCTTCTACTTATTTGAAATATTTAACTGTATATGCGCTGATAGTAAGCGGGAGAGTAGGCCATGATTTCTTCTTGCCCTTGCTAAGGACCTTGGAAAACCCGCTCTTCATCTGGTAGCAAACTTCTTGTAAGAGCAGTGTATCAGTGACAAACTAGAGCATTGTGTGAGGTGCCTTGAATGGACTGAAGACCCTGATAAAAGTACTTTCTACAATAGGAAACCAGTTGGCCACTTGGGTTATTGTTTCCACGGCTCGCCTACACATGCATGGGGCATCCTTGCCAAACAACTTTCTGTAGAGCGCGAGAATGAAATTCTACGAGATTGACTCTATATATTTTTTGTATTTGGAAGCCCATAACACCTTTAAGTCCTTGTGCATTGGTCTGCCATGCTTCCCATCCCAGTTATGCTTCCATCCTTCAAACTGACATCTTGCGCATACTACGTCCAAAAGGTAGGAAGCCATATAAAATTTAGATGTGAACCCTTCTTCGGGCGCCTGTGCTGCTGATATGTTCAATCTGAGGGCTGCTACTATTAGGTTGGCCCAGTTGAACCAGGTGCCATATGTAGTGATAACGTACATGAGAGGGACCCAAGTCCCATTGAAAGTAGTGGCATCTAGTCGGCCATACTTCCTACACATCATTGCTGCCAAAAAATTGTAGACTTTCCTGAGGCCCTCTGTTTTATATTCCTGATCCTTTTTAACCATGAACATCTCGAGGTCCTCCCACCATCCCTTCAAGGTCTCTGGTATGGGTACTTCATGAGTGGCTACCCAATCAATGTTGAAATTTTATTCTCTGGTAGGGACTATATAGTATACTTCTGCATCTTGCCCCTTTGGGTTAGCAAATGTATTCCCTGAGTGATCGCGAATGACCCAAATCTTGGAGTTGACCTTCTGTAGGATCCATTCAATAACCTCTGCACATGGAAATATGGGTGGATGAGCGCCTGAATAGTGGAGTTTGGACCTATTTACCTAAATGTACACTTGTCGGTCTGTGAGATATTCTGGGAACTCAGGCTTTGTGAACTCCTAATATACCTAGTACCAACTCATCTTGTCCCCTTTCCCGAACACATAGGTGATGTCTCTATAGATAGGGGGTGGGGAAGGGGGCATGCCTTCTTCTGAGATTTATACCTCCAGACTCTTGTTTCTCTTCCGAAGTGTCGAAGGCCCCATATCGCTTGAGGCCAAAGAGATGGAGACACACTCAAGCTTGGATTTGATGTTCCCTAGCATATTTATAAAAAAATCCCACGATAAGACAATCGACATAATTACAAATATGTTAAGACCGATGAAAATTCGAAATGACTGCTCAGGCTAGGTTGCTGCGAACCCTGCCGACTATTATCTGAAGAAATGGCGAGACTTGCGACTTAGCGACCTTGAGACTAGGTCGAAAGGTCGCAAGGTCGCACTAGCATGAACTCTCATGGAACGACGACTCTGCGACTTGGCGACTTGGACTAGGTCACGCTGGAGTAAAATCTCAGGGAACTGCGACTTGGCGACTTGTGACTAGGTTGCAAGGTTGCTAGGTTGCAAGGTCAGTAGATAATTGGTGATTAGCGGCTTGGCGACTTCGTGACTCAGCGACCAAGTCGCGGGGTTGCAAGGTCTATTAGTCGCGGAGTCCCGAAGTTGCGCTAAGGATTTTTTGAGGGGTTTCACGGTGATTGCGACTCGTGGGGAATGAATGGTGAAGAGGGAAAAAAATTCAAGTGGAATGGACAAATCTAGGCCTTAAGGCCTCCCCAGGTAGCTAAGAAGGGTGCTTGAGATAGACTGGGGCAGGGTGAGGTTTCAGAGAGGGAGGCAGAGAGATATAAGCCAAGAGGGAACATGTAAACTTTAACCAGAGGGCTGTTGAGAAGTTTAAATGAAACTTAAATGGGGATTAATAGGCAAGGGGTAGGGGCATGTGAGGAAACAATTAATCAAAACAATAGGAGGATTAGGCAACTTACCCAGGAAAAAACGCACTCCAGGTGGCTTGTCAGAGGCATTACTCGCTCTGTCACGCAGGTCGAATGCGACCTACACGAGCCTTTTATTTATAAAGGGGTCGCACGTGCGCTCATTTAATGCAGGTCGCTAAGTCGAAAATCAGGGCTGGTTGAGTGGATATGTGACCTTGCAACCTTGCGACATCGCGACCTGGAGGTCACAAGGTCACTAGGTCTTATGGTTTCAAATGTGAAGTTTTAGACCAAAATGCGACCTTGCGACCTTTGCGACCTAGGGGTCGCAAGGTCACTAGGTCGCATGGTCGCAAAGTGTTTGATTTTATGAGTTTTGCGTCTTCGCAACTATGCGACTGGATATTTAGAGACCAAGTCCTGGATCATAATTTGAAGGGATAATGCATTGAAAAGAAATTTCTCAAGGATCAAGGCTGAAGGTGCATCCGACTTATCTTTACTAAGAGATCAGGGGCTTAGAAATTTTAAGATGGGACAAAATTTTGAAGGGTGTTGTAGTGGCTACAACAAATGGCGACTCACTGGTAGGAGCCAGGATCTTTGCCGACGCTTCATCTTGAGGGGGGTAGGGGGGCTTAGCAGGTTGTTCCTTTCACCCTGTGGGCCCCACTACTTTCATATTTTTCCCTTGCGCATTTTCTCCATCTGTTTGCATGGCTCGAAGTGCTAGTTCACCATGTTTTCATTTTGGGAGACTGGACGGAAAGGGTTTGAGTAACCTCAAGGAGTTCAAAGATCCGGTATAGTTATTTGGTCCCCTTGTGTTGCTCCGCTACCAGTGGACTTGGTGGTCCTGATCGAGTCACTACCTAGGAGTCACAGACGTTGCTCCGTTGCCAGTGAGCCTGGTTAGTACCCTGGTGGAGTCGTCGCATCGCCTATCTACGCAGGAAGCCTTTCTCAATCCTTTACCCTTTATTTCATGTGCTAATAGCACTTATTTGAATGTGCTCGAGGCACTCATTTTGAATGCTCTCAAGGCACTTATTCGAAAGTGGAAAGCATTGCCTAGGTAGATGAGGGATCCCGACTTATGTTACTTGCAAGAGAGGTTGCTCCTGGTCTGTTTACAAGGACCCTTGAGTTTTCCTGGATATCCTTTTGTCATCTGAGGTTCGCCTGTTCCCTTTCCATATAGCAACCTATTTCACCGAAACTTCTTCTTTGTTAGCAGCCCCCCAAGTTAGCGTACTGGATGAGCTACTGGCGTTTGGGTTTTGGGAATCGGTTGTGTTTTCCCCACGGAGGCCTATCACAAGACAACTTAGGCCATCTTGTGTTTCAGGGTCGATTCTTCACCAGCATAGATTCCAGTATAGCCTGCCCATTGGGAAGCTGCTACGATTATCCCCTAACCTGAGGTGCTAGGGGAGCGGATTTCCGAGAGCTTGCTAAAAGAAAGCTACTTATTGAGACGCAAAAAAAAAAAGAAAAAAAGAAAAAACCAAATAATCTAAGCAAAATAAAAGGCACTATGGTACATAGTGCGGCGATAGCCACCAGGGCTGTCAGATGAAATAGTGCTTAAGGTCGTGTCCATTTACCAAGAGGACCTCAACTTTCCATTCTAAGGTTTGGAGTCTATATGTGTGGGAACCAACCTTTTCTTTGATCTGGAACGGACCTATCCACAAGGCTTGGAATTAGGTGTGTTTCCCCTTCTCTTCGTGAGCTTTGTCCCACTTCAGGACGAGGTTGCCCACCTTGAAAATATTGTTTCCGACAAATTTCTTGTCAAACCATCGTTTTATTCAGCTTTGGTGGATGGTTAATTTTTCTCGGGCTTTTAGTCTTTCCTCCTCTAGTTTCAACATTGTATCTATACAGGCTTGTAAGGAAGGGCACGATGTACCATGCGTTTCGTGCGACAAATGAAGGGCCGAGAGAGATAGGTTGGGAGGAAGGATCACTTCTTTGCCAAAAAATAGAAAGAATGGGGAGGTGCCCAAGTATGGTTTGGGTGTGACCTGATCAACCCATAGGGCATTGTGGAGGGCGTTGTGCCAGTTTCTTTGTTGGGACAACAAAGTCTTTTTAATGATGTGGATGAGGTTTTTATTGGTTGACTTAGCTAACCCATTTCCTTGAGGGTAATAGTTGGCAGAGTGTTTGAGCATTATACCATTTTCTAGAGAAAATTCATATAATTTGAATGATGAAAAACAAGTTGCATTTTCAAAAACAAGGGAGGTTGGAATGCCAATCCTGGTCATGATGTGCTGAGTGATAAAAGCTATTACCTCTTGTTCATTGATTTGACGCAACGGTATTGATTCAACCCACCTCGTGAAGTAGTCCGTAGCCGTAAGGATGTATCTATGCTACTTATAGGAATGTGGAAAAATCTCCCCGATCACATCGAGTCCCCACTGTTGAAATGGCTCTTCCAATGAGATGGACTATAACGGGGTGGATGATTGTGTCTCCCTGTTGGAAATTTTTTGACATGGTAGGCACCTCCGAACATAAACGTGTGCATATTTGAATAGAGTGGGCCAATAGAAACCGACATGCATAATTTTGTGAGCTGTGGCATCCCCTACATAGTGCTCGCTGGCTGGGCCATCATGTAGTTCCTTCAAGACCTGTTGAGCCTCATTATGTTCCAAGCAGCGTAGAAAAACTCCGGTGTGTTGCTTGTAGAATGGCTTACCCTGCACTAGCTGGTAGGATGCAGCCTTCAGTCTTATTGCCTGTTTTTGCTGGGCGATTAAAGTGGGTTCCATGATACCGTGGCCAAGATATTGTTGAAGATAAACATACCATGAGGGGGTGCTCTATTGAGGTGTACTGTTAGTTTGGCACATGTCGATTTCATGATCCCAACACTCCTCTTCACTGCCTTGCAAGTCTGCGACTTCAGCAGCCATCTGACATAGCCCTTATCCCTTGAAAATATCTATAGGCTTAAATTCTAGGTCATACTCTTGAAGGCATGTCATCTAGTTGCCTCGTCTCTCGCCCAGCTCCTACTCCATGAACAGTGAGCGAACCGCTGGGTGAGGTACAAACACTATGACTTGATTCTTCAAAATATATGGCCTGAAATGTTTGACTACCTTATACACTGCTTAAGCTTGCTTGTCAATATCCGGATAATTTAGCTCGGCACCTTGCAATCCTGCACTCATGAATGACATGGGCCACTTGTCATTGATGTCATCTTTCTGAGTGAGGATGGCCGCGAGAGATGAGTCTGAGGCAAAGGTGTAAAAAATAAAGCCTTTGCTGAAATCCAAGCTATGAAGGGTAGGTGCTTCTATGATGGCCTGTTTGATATTATTGAATGCTTCTTTCTCGGGAGAATTCCATTTGAATTTTTCGTTCTTCTTGATCATACCTTGCAGAGGTTTCACTATTTGGGCGAAATATGATATAAATTTTCACAGGAAGTTGATTTTTTCGAGAAACAACTGCATGGCCTTCTTGCCACTCGGGGGAGGAATGTGGGTGATGGCTTTTACGCATTCTGGGTCCACCACTATGCCATTTTGGGTTATGATGTGCCCTAATAGATTTCCTTCGGAGACTGCGAAAATGCTCTTTTTGGGGTTAAGTGAGATTTCATATTTTCGACACCTTTCAAAAATTTGTTTGAGGTGGTGTAAATGGTCACACCTACATTTGGAAAATACCTTGACGTCGTCAAGGTATGCCACCATGCTTTGCCTCGTTAGACCCCAGAAGGTGATGTCCATGGCTCTCTGGAAGGTTGCCCCAGCATTGATCAGGCCAAAGGGCATTCGTCTGAATGCGAATGTTCCCCATTTAGTTTTGAATGTGGGTTCCAGACAGTCAAGTTCAACGACTAGTACTTGGTTGTAACCTAAAAAACCATCCAGTAATGAGAAAATTTTTGATCGAGATACTGCTTGATGGATCTGCTCCATGGGGGGCACCAGGTAGTTGTCTTTGTCCCATGAATTGTTCAAATTTTTCAAATCCATGCATAAACGAATTTCGCCAGACATTTTATGAATGGGAACCAAGTTTGACACCCAGGTTGAATGTCGGACTTTGAAGATTATATGTGCATCCCTGAGTTTCTTCGATTCCTTTTGGATCATCGGCTCCAAAGTAGGGTGTACCTTCCTTAGCTTCTACTGGAATGGTTTCACTCCTTCCTTCATGTGTATTACGTGTTGGATGATTCGTGTGTCATAGGTTTGCAGCTCATCATATGTCTAGGCGAAAACATCTCGATATTTGTTGAATAATTCAGTGAAGGATTGTCTCTCCAGAGGGGTGCATTCTGTACCAAGGTTGATGAATTTGGGTTCCTTCTCCATCCCGAGATTTATTTTCTGGTGCAGTAAAGTGGAACATTGCACCTTTGTGTTGGGGGGTCCTCGAAAACAATTTTGTAAGTCAAATAAGTTTTCAAGCGACACAACCCCTTTGGGTATGGGATTCCCTAATGCTCCTCTCATTCCTTTTGCAAGGCTAGGTCATGATCCTCTTCTTCGATAACAGCATCCTTGAACACGTCCGCATTAAGCATGAAATCTAGTACCTATTGATCATCATTAAAAATACATAGATTAGTTACATTGTCAGGCACGACAGGCTTGTAAACAATTTCAATAGAGAACCCATCTCTTAGTGGGGTAAATCTAGCGGTAGCATTGGCGAGTATATCAATCATTGCATTGTGCATTCTAAGTACATATTTAATACCAAAAGTGTTAAAACAAGAAATTAAATGCCATACCTCTTGCTAGTAACCTTTCAAATGCATAGATAAGTAGTGAATGGTGTTACGTAGCTGCTGGGTGATAATCTCAGAGTCTCCAGTTACCTTCAAACAACTGACTTTGAGATCGATTGATTTGTTGAGCCCAAGGATTAGTGATCCATACTCGGATGTATTATTGGTACACTGGAACTCCAACTGGCAAGAGATTAGGAACTTATTATTCCGGGGGTCTAACAAAATACAGCTCGTGCCGGCCCCATCATGGGTCTTGGAACTGTCGTAGTATAAGTTCCAAACCTCATCTTCTAATTTTGTAAGACCACATGAGTACGTGGGAGATGTACTCAGATCGGTGGCTTCTAGAAGTTATTCCAGTGTAGCATGGTGGATAGAAGTGGCTAGTAGCAGCTCTGACCGGACGTCTTGGGTGATCGGAGATTGAGGGGTTTTATAGCAACCAAACATGGACTCTAGGAAGCACATGCCTAGATCTTCTTGTGTGAAACTAACATTTTCATTGGTTGCCTCCAGGTCGGTCACCATGTGTTTCATGTAAGGTTCACTTTTTACCTAGATTTGATTGTTCCTACCCTTGTATGGAAGCCACAGGTGGGACCAGTCAGTGGGAAAGTATCCTTGGAGCTTGCTAGACCAATCTTGGCTCAAGAGCAGACCATAGGCTTCGGGTATATCCATGATCAGTATGTTTATGCACTGATGCACCCTGGAGTCCGAAGAGAAGCAGACGAAGACGTTATTTAATTCACCCACGGCGGGGACTTGGGATATTTCAAGATGAATGATACCAACGTCAGTTTTTTCGGGATGGATGTTTAGTTTATTGCATACAGACACAGGCATAAAATTTATGGATGCACCGGAGTCGACGAGGCAGTTATGAACATTAAGGTTGAAGATATCAAAATACAGGAGGAAAGGGGTGTGGATCCTCGAGAGTTTGCATTAAAATAATTCATGATGGACTGGGAACTTGCAGTAGTTTGGGAAGATGTGGAACTCGTGGGTTTGGATGTTGGCAGGTTGGCAAAAGCTTTGAGAATAAGATCTTGCTGATTAGAAATCCAGGTGAGCTCGTAGAGGGAAATGTTGGCTCACCTTTTCTTCATATCTTTGATTATGTTATACCCAGAATCTGGGTGTGGGAGAGGTTCAACAGAGGAATTCAGTGAACTTGATGATGGTATAGCCTTTTGGTTTACTTGGGTAGAGGTTGGGCTAGATTTTTCGGGAGTCGTGGTTTGGTTTTATTTGTTTGGTGGAAGAATATTCCTTAGGAAATATTTTCTCTTTTCTTCGAAGGAGTGGTCGGGGACCGGGCCTTTGCTCCTCTGGCCATAATTCCGAGGGGGTTTGGATTGAGGGTCATCGACCAAGTTTATTTCACTTGTAGGAGAGGGTCCTTCCCCACAGACGACCTTGAAGGCGAGGAAAATGGATCCCATATCCTCATCCGAGGGAGAGGCTTCTTCGTTATTTGAAATAGCCTCCTCTTCTAAATCCCCCATGGTTTGATATTCTAAGAGTTCATTTACCACAGTGGTCATGCTGTTGATCCACTGAGGGCAAGTTTTCTCTGAGTGGGAGGCTTGATTTAAGGAGTAGAAATTATCCTTGCCGATTTCTTCAACATTGAGGCCAAAATTTGGGCTTGGCGGAGGACTACTGATAGTGAGGTTGTTATTCCTAAAGAAAGGTTTCTGCGTTTTGGTACCTGAGGTGGAGTCATTGTTTTTTCTCTTTATATCGGAGACTTCATTCATTAATAGCTTGAGAGATTTTGTGATACTCTTAAAGTTGAAGGGGTCTTTGTCTTTGTCTCCAGACTTATGAGTTGAGGATTGGGTTCTTTTTGTGGATGTCTTTGGGTCATCTCGGCCATCATGATCAATGGCTCCTATGGACAACATGTCCTTTTTGACAGAAAGGGTGGTGGCATAATTTTCTACCAGGGTAGCCCTAGCTTCGCGCTTTACGAACGCGGTGATATCTTGAGGGAGAGCCCTTGTGTAATAATAAATGGTGATGGAATCATCCAGGGCCATGTTCAGAGGGAATTTGTTCAATATAGTAGCGAAGTGTTGGTTGAAGTCTTTGAATTTCTCCTTCTTCTAGAATTTCAAAGTACTAAGCTTTGTAAGGAGCATAGAAGGAGTCTTGTCTTTCAAATTTTTTTGGAGGAAGGTATAGTGAAATTTCTCCCAGGAGGAAATGGAAGCAACATGCAGGGAACGATACCATGTAGCAGCCTTATATTATAAGGTGTGGGGAAAAAGATGGCATGCTACATTTTCAGACTACACTCTCATGATTTGTAAGGCCAATTAGAAGTTACTGATGTTATCTTCAGTCAGCTTACCCTTTTCGGGGTCGAACTTAGGGAGGTGCTTCTCTAGGTGTCGGGGCATGTCATAAAGGGGACTGTGGAAGCCTAGAGGAGATTGCGCCATCCAAGCCAAGGGATGCACCTGTTTGGCTTGATGATGGGGTGGGATGTATATATGCCCCATTTAATTTTCGAATCTTCTATCCATGCCAGATCCGAAGGCTTCACCCTCATGTTGGGAGTGCATGTCTTGATCTCCTCTGAGGTTTCCCATATTCCTAATATTTCTCCAGTTATAAAGAAAGGGAAATATGTTTTAGTTTCGGTTGTGGTGGTGGTGGCCTATATTTTGACCTCGTCCAAAACTCCTATCCCCTTGAACTTTTTTTCCCCAGCCCCTCCCGGTTCCTCCTCCAGGCAGGTTATTTGCTTGAGTGTTATCACCCAACGGTTGATCGAGTTGGGGTTCGGTAATTTTAGGGCCATCCCCTTCGATGTCCCGGGGGCTGTACGCGGGTTCAGTTGAATTCCACTCAACTTCATCTGCATAATATTGGAGCATAAGACCTATCAGTTGAGGCATATAATTGACCAGGACACCTTAGAGATTTTGATGCATTTCGGGAGTCCGTGGACTGGCTAGGGAATCGATGGCAGGGAGGTTTCGTAGACCTTTGATGAGATCATGGGTGAGCGGGTGCAAGGAAATTAGCTAGTTTGAGGTGACCTCATAATAGGGTGGTTCATCCTCTGGGGAATTCTTAATGGGTGGAGGACCAATATTTTCATACATGATCTCCCCCTGTGGGGTTTGCTATGAGATACTACTTGTGTGCTGGGAGCCTTCCATCGGCCCTCCTTCTAGCGCCAAATTTTTTGACGAGAAGAAAGGCCGACCAACAATAGGGGATATTCTTGGTAAAATGACCCAACTAGACTCTAGATCATTTGTGATGGAGATACTGTCCAGGGTGTGGGTCCGTCTACCGCTGAATATACCTTTTATCGGACGGAGAATGAGCCCTGCAGATCTATGAATACATGGTTACCCAAATGATATGAGACAAATGGTTTATGAGTCATCCTGAAAATGAAACATTATAAATAGCAAAGCAAGTTTCGAAGCATGAAGCCAAAAGAAATGTTGTTAGCAACACATCATTAGGGTCATGCTCATAAAATTTGCTTGACCACAAAAGAAATAGTTCTCTATGGTCGAAACACCCTTCAATTCCTTTAGCTTTTTCTGAAATATGAAACGATATTAATAAAGAAGTCACTAAACATCTCTTAATTAATATTCTCATACCCTTAACACATCAAGTAAGCTTAAACGTATAAATGACATGAGCAAAAAAATGTAGATTAGTCAATTATAAAAGATAGGCAATACATGAGATAGAATATTCATAATGCTAGCACACATGAGTCCTCATCCGATCCAATAGTGGAATCAAATCATTTATTTGTATTCATTCATGGGAATATGCATTCGATGATTAATAAAATTATTTTTTCTCCTTTGGAGTCCCGAAAAAAAATCCTTTACAATCTCCCGGAGGGAGTACTTATAGAGAAAAATTGACCCTTGGGTCACCCTCACCTTTCAGCTTCCCGACTGTTGGTATGATCTGCGACCTAGGAGGGATTTACGACTTGCGACTTAGCCCTAATTGTGACTTGCGACCTATTCCCCACTGTGTCCTATGACCTGTTTCTTGTTGCGACCTACGACCTGTGCCATTTCCTTTGTTAAGGAAGAAATTGTGTAATGGAGAGGTCCAGTAATTCTATCTGCTACTGATCCTTGAGGTACTTTTTCCAATCCTCATAATCTGCAGCTACTGGAGTGACCTAGGGGGTATCTTCTCTTAACCTATGAAAGAATTCAAGAGCATCCTAGAACAAAGAGTGCCTCTTTACTAAGATATGATTGGATAGGGAGGCCAGTTTGGTGTAGATCCGGACTGGTGTGATGAAGAATTGAATAATATTTTCCTGTGAGGTCGGGAGGTCTTGGGAAGCAGCTGCTTGCCCTATTTTTTGCAGGAATGCTTGAATTTCTTGGGTCACCTATTCCCTTGTTTTCTTAGTGTCCAATTCCCAAGGGAAGGAATATGGTGTATTTTAGCCATTGGATCAATGCCACTGATCAGGTGTTCATAAGCGGACATCACCCTCTCCACATCATTTACCAGTTTATCCTTGGATTGTATATTCATTCGTATCTGGACTTTGTCATTCTGAGTACAAATCCAATCCTTCCTTGGCAGGATGTCAGGAGCCTACGGATATACGTTTGACCATTCTAGCATGCTGTCCAGGGCAGTGGAGAAATCCTTCATCTGTGCAGTTCTTCTTTTGGTTTCTGCTTGCACTTTTAGCAATGGTGCGACTATATGTTTTATCAAGAACATCTCCTCATACACTTGCTTCATGGTAGCTTCCAAAGTAACCAAATCCCTTTGAATGGTGATTGGTAACTCGTTTGCCTAGGAAGCTGTGAAATGAAGCCTTTGGATTTCTTCTTCCAGCGTCTTCTTTTCTTGTTCGGACTGACCTGCCTTCTGCTCAGAAGCTTGGAGCATATTTTGTAAGGACAAAATATCTCTGCTCATCTAGCTAACATTTTCTTCTATGGCTGCCGTAAAGGCGGTCCCTACTGATGCAATCATGATTAGATTAGTCATAGTATCTAGGAATATTTCCTTTTATATAGTAATATTGATAGGTGCGGTCGGATTCCGTGCAAGGCATTTTATTTTCTCTTGTCTGATCTTGTGTGTGAACTGGTCGTACGTCAGCCTTTTCAAATCCAAAATCTCATCTTCTTGTTCCTCCGAGGTGCTAAAGTCTGAGAGAGGAGAATGGACACTCGTCATGGGGGTTTTTTGAGGAACATCAATGTGAGGCAGCTCTGTTTGTTCCCCTGTCTCTGGGGGCGATGTCTTGCTTCCCCCTAATTCTTTGTAAGAGTCTTCCTATGATTTATAGCTTTCTTCCTCATTCCATCTCTTATCATCCTCTTCTTTATCCTATTCCTCTTTTAACTTGTGCTCAACCTCTTTCTTCCATTCTTCCTCTTCATTCTTCTTACATTACTCTTCCTCTATTTTCCTGCGGGCTTCTTCTGCCTTCTCTTTCTTCTGTTCCTCCCTTAGTTGATTTTTTTGTTGCTCCTCAACTTGCTTCTTTTGCTTGTCTTCCTCTTGCTATCATGCTAGGGCATCTTGGGTTCTTTTGAGTTCCTCTTCCTTTTCCTTCTCCTCTGATTATTGTTGTGCCTTAGCCTCTATGTCTCTCTTTTCATGTTGTTCTTTAGAGAGACTACTGCCCGTATCAGTCCTTGGATTCTTGGCTTTGGAAGGTGAGGCTCCTCCTAGCGTGTTGGCCCTTTCCTTAGTAGTTTGATCATCTTGCCTCCCTTGATTAGTATATTCTTTTGGCGCAGATTCCTTGTCCTTGCTGTACCAGTTCATGACTTGCTCTTGGACAGGGCATTCTCTGTGTTGGTATTTCCAATTTAATTTGGCTCATTTGCAATGCGCGGGGACGATCCTTTCAGGATCATATGATCTGTGGGCGAAGGTCAAAAATTGAAAACCCTTGATTTCCTCCGCCTTTGCTTATAATTCTTTGAAATATTTAACTGTATAGGCACCGATAGTAAGCAGGAGAGTAGGCCATGGTTTCTTCTCACCCTTGCTGAGGACCTTGGAAATCCCGCTCGTCATCCTGTAGCACACTTCTTGTAAGAGAAGTTTATCAATGACAAACTAGGGCAATGCATGAGGTGCCTTGAATGACCCAAAGACCCTGATAAAATTACTTGCTACAATAGGAAACCAATTTGACACTTGGGTTATTTTTTCCATGGCTCGCCTACAAATGCATGGGGCGTCCTTGCCAAATAGATTTCTGTAGAGCGCAAGAATGAAATTATGCAAGATCGATTCTATATCTTATTTGAATTTGGAAGCCCAGAACACCTTTAAGTCTTTGTGGATTGGTTTTCCATGCTTCACATCCCAGTTATGCGTCCATCCTTCAAACTGACATCTTATGCATACTGCGTCCAAAAGGTAGGAAGCCATATAAAATTTAGATGCGAACCCTTCTTCGGGCGCTTGTGCTGCTGATATGTTCGATCTGAGGGTTGCTACTATTAGGTTGGCCCAGTTGAAATGGGTGCCATATGTAGTGATAATGTGCATGAGAAGGACCTAATTCCCATTTAAAGTAGTGGCATCTGGTCAGCCGTACATCCTACACATCATTGCTGCCAGAAACTTGTAGAATTTCCTGGGGCCCCCTGTTTTATATTCCTGATCCTTTGTAACCTTGAACTTCTCGGGGTCCTCCCACCATCCATTCAAGGTCTCTGGTATGGGTACTTCATGAGTGGCTACCCAATCAACATTGAAAGTTTCTTCTCAGGTAGGGAGTACATAGTATACTTCTGCATCTTCCCCCTTCAGGTTAGAAAATGTCTTCCCCCAGTGATTGCAAATGACCCAAATCCTGGAGTCAACCTTCTATAGGATCCATTCAAAAACCTCTGAACATGGAAATATGGGTGGATGGATGCCTGAATTATGGATTTTGGACCTCTTGACCTGAATGTACACTTGCCAGTCTGCGAGATCTTCTGGGAACTCAGGCTTTGTGAAATCCTGATATATCTGGTACCAACTCCTCTTGTCCCCTTTCCTGAACACCCAGGTGGTGTCTCCATAGATAGGGGGTGGGGAAGGGGGCGTGCCTTTTTCTGATATTTCTACCTATAGACTCTTGTTTCTCTTTCGAACTGCCAGATGCCCCATATCACTTGAGGCCAAAGAGATGGAGACACATTCGAGCTCAGCTTCGATGTTCCCTGGCATATTCATAAAAAAATCCCATGATAATAGGGATGACATAATTAAAAATATGTTAAGACTGATGAAGCTTCCAAATGACTGCTCAGGCTAGGTCGTTGTGACCCCTACCAACTATTATCTGAAGAAATGGTGAGACTTGCAACTTAGCGACCTTGCAACTAGGTTGCAAGGTTGCAAGGTCACACCAGCATGAACTCTCAGGGAACAACAACTTTGCGACTTGGCGACTTGCGACTAGGTCACAAGGTCGCTAGGTCGCGCTGGAGTAAACTATCAAGGAACTGCGACTTTATGACTTGGGGACTTGCCACTAGGTCGCAAGGTCGATAGATAATTGGTGATTAGCGACTTGGCGACTTGGCGACTCAGTGATCAAGTCGCGGGGTCACAAGGTTGCTTAGTCGTGGAGTCACTCTAGGGATTTTTTGATGGGTTTCGCGAAGATTGCGACTCGTGTGGAATGAATGGTGAAGAGGGAAAAAAATTCAAGTGGAATGGAAAAATATGGGCCTTAAGGCCTCCCCAGGTAGCTAAGAAGGGTGCTTGAGACAGACTGGGGCAGGGTGAGGTTTCAGAGAGGAACACAGAGAGATATAAGATAAGAGGGAAGGTGTAAAATTTAACCAGAGGCATGTTGAGGAGTTTAAATGAAACTAAAATGAAGATTAATAGGCAAGGGATAGAGGCATGCAAGGCAACAATTAATAAAAAAGGAAACAACACGAAGATTATGAAACTTACTTGGTAAAAAACGCAATCCAGCTGGATTGTCAGAGGCGTTACTTGCTCTATCGCACAGGTCGAATGTGACCAACGCGACCCTTTTATTTATAAAGGGGTCGTACATGTGCTCATTTAATGCAGGTCGATAAGCCGCAAATCAAGGCTGCTTGAGTGGATATACGACCTTGCGACCTTGCAACTTCGTGACCTGGAGGTTGCAAGGTCGTTAGGTCCCATGGTCACAAATATGAAGTTTTAGACCAAAATGCGACCTTGCAAACTTTGCGACCTACGGGTCGCAAGGTCACTAGGATGCATGGTCTCAAAGTGTTGGATTTTATGAGTTTTGTGACTTCGCGACTATACGACTGGATATTTATAGACCAAGTCCTGTATCAGACTTTGAAGGGATAATGCATGGAAAAGAACTTTCTCAATGCTCAAGGCTGAGGGTGCATCAGACTTATCTTTACAGAGAGATCATGGGCTCAGAAATTTAAGACGGGATAAAATTTGGGAGGGTGTTGTAGCGGTTACAAAACACTGCTAAAAGCATAGTAGGTCATGGGGCCTGATGTAATGAGACTGATCCTAACACCATGACTATTGTAAAAAGGATGATTTTTATTGCTAGGATGTTGATGCTTTTGATTGGGATTTTGACCCAAATTTATATGTCCCCAGTGTATAATAAACAACAATATAGTCATCAACATTCAAACCTTTGCTTGAATTTCCTTTCAAATTAACTACACCTCTTCTAGAAAGTGCTTTGATAAAATATTTGTTCTCTACCTCAATTTGCAAGAGCATTGAATCAATAATGAATTTCCCCTACTCTGAATCCTAATAGTTGATCAACATATTCATTAATATCAATTTAGCACTCATGTTTTGCATTATGAAGAACTTTAGAAATCCACAATATGTTCGAGCATCTAGGACTTCCTGGATGACTAGAACCAAGCTATCAATCTAATCATGCTCTCTTTCACGCCATTTGATCACCATCTTGAAAAATTTGATGAATCTCACCATTAAATTTCAATTTCAAAAATTTCGCTTTGTGAACAAGTGGCTTTTATTCTAGGTAGTCCCATATATATGTGGTATTCTTTTAATGAACTTGTGTATAGGGATTTATATATGCAGCCCAACATAACGAAACCTGTATATACGTAGAAGCGATAATAAAATTAAATTAAAAATCCATTTGAATCTATTCTAACTACTTCAAAATCGAATTAAGTGAAAGAGAACATGTTTTAGGGTTACCTGGAGCTTGAGATTTCTGATTTCAATGGGTAAATCTTCCAGAATCTCTTGCCAAAGTTTGACCACATAATTCACTTCTAAGCACTTGGATAGGTAAAAATGAAAACGGCGAGTTTTGAATTTGTTTTTATTATTTATATCAAAAGATCAACCCACTTTTATATAATTTGAAAGTTTTATGATCTATTTTATAAATTTTTGACATATCTTTAAGTGTTTGGAAGAAATTTTCAGGGTAATGAAGATATTTTTTTATCCCTTAGTGATATTTTCTTGTCGTTAGAGTTCTATGATCGCTGAACTATCATGGAAAGTGTCATTATCTAACTGGAATATAGTTTAGGATCATTTTTCGTTGCATATTTCATCTTAACCTCATTTTGCAATACTTAGCCACATGGTTGACCACAAGGTGTTGTGACTTTTAAACCGTTTTTCACTCACAGACTTTTAAGTTGTAACATAGTGGTGGAGCCTTCCCTACATGGGATTCCTAGTTAGAACCTCATTAGCATATGTTTCCCATTCTAAAATTATCGTATAGGCTCGAGAATCTTCTTTAGACCTCTCATGACTTTGTGTTGAAGCCTCATCCTTCTTGCTCACTCTTATTCTGACTTTGTACCCTAGTGGCTCCCATGTGTTGAGTTTCACTAATTCATTGCATACTGACCACTTGCACCCTTTTGGCCTTAATATTCCTTTATTTAACTCTTGTATAAGCCACTTTTTTCCATGGATTTTCTACAATATCAAACCATGCATTCATTAGCCTTTGGAACTTGGCACCCTTTTACCTTGGAGGGAAAATTCCCCGAGGGGTGATGACCCACATCCGTAACCTTACATTGATCATAGGGATGTTCCAGACCCAGGAACTAGTTTTCTTGCCTTTGACACTTGTTCCCTCCACGATAATATATGGATTCTTTTATTCCTTTTCAGGATTTATAATATGAAAATATAGAAAAAATCAAATATTAAAAAAAGAGAGAGAAGGGAATGGGAAGAGTCTCTTTCATCACTTTGGTAGTAGAGTTAATTATGTCACTCTTGAACAAAGAACCTAAAAAACGAGTCTTTCCCCCATCGGGTTGGGAGTTAGTTTGAATTTATGGAACCCAAAACCTTGTCTTAGATTCAATACTCATTTGGTTGGTTACTCTTCCAATCATATTGAGAATTTTTTGATGCCTCATGCATTACAAACTTATACAAAGGTAATTTTATGATGCCTTAAAATTCACAAGGTGTCATGCTTGTTCAAGGGAAGTTAAAATTTTTGTTGACCATTATGCGGTGTCTCTTGACTCATTCTTTCAGCCATACCTGGTATGTCAAGTTATTCTTAGTATGAGATCAACTACTTGGTCATTTACTCATGTTAGTAAAGAACGTCCTCATTGACTTCTTGTGTAATATTCCTAAATTAGCTTGCAGCTAAAAGGAATATTAATTTTTCCTTTAAAGACTGGATGGATGAATAAATGGGAAAGGAGGCTCATGAATTGCTCAAATATGAATAAAAATCCCTCATAGTGTGAAAAGGGATCATGAAATAACCAGATCAAGCATCCACATGTGTGAACAATGTCTAAACTATGTGGACAAGGTCAAGTTTGACCAAGTCAACATCATTTATTCTCAAAGAGTGGATCCTAAGTAAAGATAGCTCAATGTGAATGGGAATGAAGCTAGCCAATTAAAATGAAGACACCTTGAGTGTGGAAGAGGTTGATCACTTGACCAAGTCAACCATGACCATATCTACAATGTAGTCTAGATGCATTGAACCTCTTGGAGGGACAATGCAGTTATAGAAGGAGGTCTTACATGTGAAAGAGGCTGAACTAATGAAGTGGTTTAGGGTTTTGACAAGACTCCAATCTTATAAAAGGAGGAGGAGAGCAACAAGAGAAGGTTGTTGAAGATTATTATTTTCTAAAGGTATTGTCTAGTTAGACATCCCTTGTTGGGTTTTTCTGTTTAGGAATCCCACCTCCTTCCTTGAGCAGCTCTTGGAGGAGAATTGTGCCATCTTGTCCACCATCAAGCTTGGGCCAAGCTTCACCTTACACCTAAAGTGCTGATCCTTTTGAGGTTTGGGTTGTCCTTGTGAGTTGCAGCAGTGGAAGACACTAGATCTTCTCAGATCTAGTCTATACTAGTGGCTCTTCTCAGTGAGTGTGTCTTTTAACCTTCTGGAAGAGTGCATTAGCTGATTGAGCTTTAGATCCACACCTTGGAATCAGTCCAAATAATTCTCAGAGTCTACAACACAGTTTCTCTCCCTAGACAGCGTTATTTGCAAAGAAGAAGTTGCAGGGTGTTTTGTTTGCATTTTGGAGGAGAGATCTCCAGTGTTAGGATTCTTCCTCTCATTGTGGTGATCCATGGATTGGACATCCAATCCATGTTTGTTTCAGACCTGATCTTCTACAGATTTGCAACTTTAGATCTCATATCTACTCTCTGTGCTTCATGTTTTGCACAAAACCCCAAGGGGAATGTATAGATGAGCATTTCTTGTACACAGATTTGTATTAGATCTGAATTTTAATGTATAGATCTGATCTAGATCTTAGGATTAATAAACTGCTATTTCAGCCCCTAAAAATAACACTGTCATGTTTATGCAGTCTTTTCTTCTGGTTGTAGCACCTCATTAGTAAGGATTTTTCTTGTATAGTCTTATTCTTTCTCTTGTATAATGTATGGGCTCTAAAGTACATCTGATTTGTTGTTATACATCTAATTTTTGAACCTCCATATCAGCCTACTACTGTGTTTCAGTGGATCTACGTTATTTCTGAAGCATTCCTTTGCATATAGCTGCAACCCCTCTCTTTGGGTGTCTTTCAGCTAGACTAGTTTGTGGGAGATCTGTTTAACCCACCTACTATGATTTGTTTTTTCTCTCCTTTTGGATTTAGATCTTAGATGAGCTGATCTAAGGGATCCAGGAGCTACAAACTCATTTATGTGCATAGAATTCTCAGAAGTGCATTATTTCAGCATGCTTGTTGAGTTGTTCCAGATTTGGAATATTACATCTTGCTAGTAGGTCTAATCTTATCTACTCTGAAAATTTGTTGTGCGAGTAGACCTAGAGTCACACCCTGGCCCTATTTAAATAATTGATAGGTGAACCTGTGCTCAACATCGATTAACATCATGGGTCTTTGAATTTGTGGTTTCCCTTGTGTTCGACGTCAACTTACATTATCACATATTGGGATTTATATAGTACCTTGGTTTCCATTTGACCCTATTGGTATATTCCTCGCCTCTGTGCCAACTTTCATTATTGGTTGGTTCAAAGGATTTCTTTCATGGACTAGTTACATTTTTTGCATGCCAGAAATGTACATGTTGGTGGTTACTTTATCTTTATTCATTTGAGTTCTTCCAAATTATTGGTTTGATGGTTATACTCGTGCTATTTGATGTGAGATTCCTTAATGCCTTCCTTCCAACAAATATCTTCTCATTGGATCCAACCCATTTCTTTGGGAACAAGGTCTAGAGTTATTTAATCATTACCTTATGGTTTTTAGTCATCAGTGTAAAACTCCTCTTCTATCGACACTAAGAATGCATAAATGTCTTCTGATTGATAAATAATTTCAAGTGTTTGACTTCAAATCCTTTATTCACACTTGTTAGATTGTATTGGGGTAAATTTAACACTCATTTTCATCAATGACTATTAATCAAACAATTTCTCACATGGTTGAATTAAAATAATTTATTCCCATTGTGTGGAAATGTATCATCCGTGGTAGGTGAAGCCCTCAGGTTGTGCTAAGATCTCAGATCACTTGACAATTTATTTAGCTTTCTTCTGATGACACCTACACATATATGTTGCACAATTTTCAACAACATCTTATATGTTGGCACCAAATTTTAATATAATACCACTAATCCATCTATATGACTTGGTACTTTTGTGGGATTAGTTATAGAACATATTTTTTACAAATATCCTCTTATATGATACTGATACATACCTCCATTGTGTTCTTTCACAAATTTTATTTGATGTTACATTATGTATTCTTTTGATCATTATCACACTTATGTATACATCATGGATCCTTTTTATACTTGATCAACGGATATTCTTTACTATATCTGAGCATGGGTATGCCTTCCTCATATATGAGTTCTCTTTGTAACTCCTTCCACTAGTGTTTGATGTACTATAATATCATGACCTCCTCTTGAGCTATTTGAATGAATCCTCTCATTACACTTAATGTATTTTTACCATCAATGCCCCTTCAGACCTCATACATTAGGGGGCATAAGTTATAGCATATTTCAAAATTTTATATATCATATGCGATTATATGGCCTAGGAAACTCCCTTCCCCTTGCAGACCTGACCATTTCTCAAAAAAATATTTTTCAAAATCCATATGTGACTCTGCCCACTCTAAAAGAACGTACATACGTGGTTCTTAAGAACTATATTTGTGTACATATTTTTAAATTTTGAAAAAATAAATAAAAAGTTATGTTTTTGTCGGGGTTTACCGGTTTCACCAAAAGACCGCTTACAGGGGCTCGTGGCCTAATTAAATTAACTGGTTTGAGGTGGTACAAATACACCCCTTGGGTAGGCCTAATTCATTCCTAAGTATAGATATCATTCTTATGCAAAAAAATCCCTAGATCAGGTATATTTTTTTCTCGTGCCTTCTGCACTCCCAGTCTTCAGGAAACCTTGGTTTCCTTGTAGATATGCTCAACACCCTTATCTAGAATCTTATTGCATATATTGGAGAGTAAATATTTGATGGCTTGATATGGATGTATTTGTAGGAAGGTTTTGTCAGTACCTTTGGCTTCGATCAGGTTGTAGCTTCCTTGTACTTGCTACTTATAGTTAATAAAGAGACTCATGTCTTATTTCCAAATTGCATTTTTCTTCTATGAATGTTAATTTGTTATGGTTATAATGATCCAGGTGGCTCTAGACACCCTCAGGAGATCAAGAGGGCTCAGAAATGGTAAAAATTCAAAATGGTCAGATTACTCTCCAACCAGGTTCATACTGAAGTACTTGTTGCCTTGATTCCAACAGTGCGAATGGATCTCCAATCTGAGCCCGTATAGAGAAGTTAGAGAGATTCAAATTTTTGGTCAAAGTTGGGCAGTCGGCTAGGTTTAAGTGTCCCACAAATTCACCATCAACCAACAGGGAACTTAACTCCCAAAATTGGGTGAAATTTTTGCCTCTTTAATTTTCCCAATAAACCTTATTTTCGGAAAATAAAAAACGACCATTATTGTTTAAAGAACAAAAAAATATTTAAAAAATAAAGGGGCGGTGGGCCATGACCCCCGCCACCACTATTGAATCCACATTACAATAGAGCCAAAATA
This sequence comes from Pinus albicaulis, assembly GCA_034641835.2. Classification (NCBI taxonomy): domain Eukaryota; kingdom Viridiplantae; phylum Streptophyta; class Pinopsida; order Pinales; family Pinaceae; genus Pinus; species Pinus albicaulis. Next base: position 67,541,223 of record CM076570.1, read on the forward strand.
TATTTGGGTCGGCGGGCCACGACCTCCGCCGAACCCCACAAAATCCACCATAAACAAGAGCCACATGGGCGGTGGGCGGGCCACCTCCGGTGGACCCAGCCCACGCCCCACCATTATGGCACCATATTAAATGGTTCAACGAGAATCAAACTCGTCCGACCACGTAGGAAGACCTGATCCACGTGAAACCCAACCCAAACAACAAACAAAAACCATATCACATTACAATGATTAAACATAAATTCATGCCCCAATTGAAATGTGGCGGTGCTAAATTTAAAACGTGCCACAAAAACTTGACAGCAAGAGTTAAAAAAAATTTACAATGCGGGAGGTTGGCGGGGTTAGAACCCCCGACCTGCCCACCTCAAACCCCCACCCTAACCAATAGCCCAATGGGCTACCTTTAAAAAATCCACCCACCATGTAGTATAAAAACCCTCACCGTAGATGCGCTCGGGTAGAGGAGGGCGTGGAGTTCGAGACATATATTATTTTTTTATTTGTAGGGGGAACCATGAGCCATGGTTGGGAGGTTTTGCAGACCTCTGATGAGATCACGGGCAAGTAGGCGCAAGGCCCTTAGCTAGTATGAGGTGACCTTATAATAGGGTGGGTCATCCTATGGGAATTCTCAAGGGGCGGAGGACCAGTATTTTCATACATGATCTCCCCCTGCAGGGTTTGCAACGAGATATTACTTGTGTGCTGGGAGCCTGCCATCGACCCTCCTTCTAGCGCCAAATTTTTTACGGGAAGAAAAGCCCAACCAACAATAGGGGATATCATCGGTAAAAAGTCCCAACTAGACTCTAGACCTTTTGTGATGGGGATCCCGTCCGGGGTGTGTGTCTGGCTACCGCTGAATATACCTTTTCTTGGACGGAGAATGAGCCCTACAGATCTATGAATACACGGTTACCCGAATGATACGAGACAAATGGTTGATGATTCCTCCTGAAAATGAAACATTATAAATAGCAAAGCGAGTTTTGAATCATGCAGCCAAAAGAAATGCTACTAGCAACACATCATTAGGGTCATGGTCATAAAAGTTGCTTGACCACAAAATAAACAATTCTCTATGGTCGAAACACCCTTCAATTCCTTAAGAGTTTTCTTAAATATGAAATGATATTAATAAATAAGTCACTAAACATCTCTTCATTAAATATTCTCATACGCTTAACACATCAAGTAAGCTTAAACGTATAAATGACATGAGCAGAAAAACGCAGATTAGTCAATTATAAAAGATAGCCAAAACATGAGACAAAATATTCATAATGCTAGCACACATGAGTCCTCATCCGATCCAATAGTGGGATCAAATCATTTATCTGTATTCATTCACGAGAATATGCATTTGATGCTTAATATAATTACTTATGCTCCTTTTGGAGTCTCGAAAAAATATCCTTTACAATCTCTCAGAGGTAGTACTTATAGAGAAAAATTGACCCTTGGGTGACCCTCATATTTCAGCTTCCCGATTGTTGGTATGATCCGCGACCTAGGAAGAATTTGCGACTTGCGACTTAGTGCTGGCTACGACCTGTGACCTATTCCCCATTGCGACCTGTGATATTTTTCTTGTTGCGACCTGCGACTTGTGTCATTTCCTTTGTCAAGGAAGCAATTGTGTTATGGAGAGGTCCAATAAGCCTATTTGCTACTGATCCTTGAGGTACTTCTGCCAAGCCTCATAGTCTGCAGCTACTGGAGTGACTTGGTGGGTATCTTCTCTTAACCTATGAAAGCATATAAAAGCATCCGGGACCATAGTGCACCTCTTTACTGAGATCTGATTGGATAGGGAGGCCATTTTGGTGTAGATCTGGACTGGTGTGATGATGAATTGAATAATATTTTCCTGTGAGGCCAGGAGGTTTTGGGAAGTAGCTTCTTGCCTCATTGGTTGCGAGAATGTTTGAATGTCTTAGGTCACCTCTTCCCTTGTTTTCTCAGTGTCCAATGCCCCAAGGGAAGGAATATGGTATATTTCAGCCATTGAATCGATGCCACTGATCAGGTGTTCATAAGTGGACATCACCCTCTCCACATACTTTACCAGTTTATCCTTGGATTGTACCTTCATTTGGATCTGGAATTTTCCATTCTGAGTACAAATCCAATCCTTCCTTGGAAGGGTGTCAGGAGCCTGCGGATATACGTTTGACCATTCCAGCATGCTGTCCAGGGCAGTGGAGAATTCCTTCATTTGTGCAGTTCTTCTTTTGGTTTCTGCTTACGCTTTTAGCAGTGGTGTAACTATCTGCTTTATCATGAACATCTCCACATACACTTGCTTCATGATAGCTTCCAAAGTAACCAAATCCATTTGAATGGTGATTGGTAACTCGTTGGCCTGGATATTTGTGAAATTAACATTTTGGATTTCTTCTTCCATCGTCTTCTTTTCTTGTTCGGACTGATTTGCCTTCTTCTCAAAAGCCTGGAGCCTGTTTTGTAAGGACAAAATCTCTCTGCTCATCCTGCTAACATTTTCTTCTATGGCTTTTGCAAAGGCGGTCCCTGCTGATGTGATCATGATCGGATTAGTCCTAGTATCTAGGATTATATCCTTTTCTATAGTAACTGTGAGAGGTTTGGTCGGATTGCGTGCAAGGCATTTTCTTTTCTCTTGTATGATATTGTGTGTGAACTGGTCATACGTTAGCCTTTTCAGATCTAGAATCTAATCTTCCTGTTCCTCCGAGGTGCTAAGGTATAAGAGAGGAAAATGCACACTCGTCATGGGGGTTTTTTGAGGAACATCAATGTGAGGTAGCTTTGTTTGTTCCCCTATATCTGGGGACGGTGTCTTTCTTCGCCCTGATTCTTTGTAAGAGTCTTTTTGTGATTTATGGCTTTCTTCCTCCTTCCTTCTCTTCTCATCCTTTGCTTTATCTTGTTCCTCTTTTAACTTGCGCTCAGCCTCTTTCTTCCATTCTTCCTCTTCATTCTTCTTACATTTCTCTTCCTCTATTTTCCTACAGGCTTCTTCTGCCTGCTTTTTCTTCTGTTCCTCCCTCAGTTATTATTTTTTTGCTCCTCAACTTGCTCTTTTGCTTGTCTTCCTCTTGTTGTCATGCTAGGGAATCTTGGGTTCTTTTGAGTTCCTCTTCCTTTGCCTTCTCCTCGGCTTGTTAGTGTGCCTTAGCCTCTATGTCCCTCTTTTCTTGTTTCTCTTTAGAGAGACTACTCCCCGTATCATTCCTTGGCTTCTTAGCTTTGGAAGGTGAGGCTCCTCCTAGTGTTTCGACTCTTTCCTCAGTAGTTTGATCATCTTGCCCCCCTTGATCAGTTGATTCTTCTGGCATGGCTTCCCTGTCCTTGTTGTACCAGTTCCTGACTTGCTCTTTGATAGGGCATTCTGTGTGTTGGTATTTCCAATTGAATTTGGCCCGTTTTCAATGCGCGAGGATGATCCTTTCAGGATCATATGATCTGTGGGCGAAGGTCAAAAAATGAAAACCCTTGATTTCCTCCATCTCTGCTTCTAATTATTTGAAATATTTAATTTTATAGGCGCCGATAGTAAGTGGGAGAGTAGGCCATGGTTTCTTATTTCCCTTGCTGAGGACCTTGGAAAACCTACTCGTCATTTGGTAGCACACTTCTTGTAAGAGAAGTTTATCAGTGACAAACTGGGGCAGTGCATGAGGTGCCTTGAACGACCCAAAGACCCTGATAAAAGTACTTGCTACAATAGGAAACCAGTTGGCCACTTGGGTTATTTTTTCCATTTCTCGCTTGGACATGCACGGGGCATCCTTGCCAAATAGCTTTCTGTGGAGCGCGACAATGAAATTCTGCAACATCGACACTATATCTTGTTTGTATTTGGAAGCCCAGAACACCTTTAAGTCTTTGTGGATTAGTCTGCCATGTTTCACATCCCAGTTATGTGGCCATCCTTCAAACTGAAATCTTGTGCATACTGCATCCAAAAGGTAGGAAGCCATATAAAATTCAGATGTGAACCCTTCTTCGGGCGCCTGTGCTGCTGATATGTTCGATCTGAGGGCTGCTACTATTAGGTTGGCCTAGTTGAACTGCGCGCCATATGTAGTGATAGCGTACATGAGAGGGACCCAAGTTTCATTGAAAGTAGTTGCATCTGGTCGACTGTACATGCTACACATCATTACTGCCACAAACTTGTAGAATTTCCTGAGGCCCTCTATTTTATATTCCTGATCCTTTTTAACCTTGAACTTCTCGGGGTCCTCCCACCATCCCTCAAAGTTCTCTAGTATGGGTACTTCATGAGTGGCTACCCAATCAATGTTGAAAGTTTCTTCTCAGGTAGGGAGTACATAGTATAATTTTGCGTCTTTCCCCTTCAGGTTAGCAAATGTCTTCCCCCAGTGGTCGCGAATGACCCAAATCATGGAGTCTACCTTCTGTAGGATCCATTCAATAACCTCTGCACATGAAAATATGGGTGGATGGGCGTCTGCATAGTGGAGTTTGGACCTCTTGACCTGAATGTGTTCTTTCCGGTCTGCGAGATCTTCTGGGAACTCATCTTTGTGAACTCCTAATATATCTGGTACCAACTCATCTTGTCCCCTTTCTCGAACACATAGGCGGTTTCTCCATAGATAGGGGGTGGGGAAGGGGGCATGCCTTCTTCTGATATTTCTACCTCTAGACTCTTGTTTCTCTTCCAAACTACCGGATGCCCCATATCGCTTGAGGCTGAAGAGATGGAGACACACTCGAGATCAGCTTCGATGTGCCCTAGCATATTCATAAAACAAACCCACGATAAGACGAATGACATAATTACAAATATGTTAAGACCGATGAAACTTCCAAATGACTACTCAGGCTAGGTCGCTGCAACCCCTACCAACTATTATCTGGAGAAATGGTGAGACTTGCGACTTAGTGACCTTGTGACTAGGTCGCAAGGTCGCAAGGTCGCACCGGCATGAACTATCAGGGAACAATGACTCTGCGACTTTAAGACTTCCGAATAGGTCGCAAGGTCGCTAGGTTGTGCTGAAGAAACTCTCAGGGAACTGTGACTTTGCGACTTTTTGACTTGCGACTAGGTCGCAAGGTCGCTAGGTCGCAAGGTCAGCAGATAATTGGTAATTAGCAACATGGAAACTTGGCGATTCAAAAACCAATTCGCGGGGTCGCAAGGTCGCTTAATCGCGGAGTCTTGAAGTCATGCTAGGGATTTTTTGATGGGTTTCACAACAATTACGACCCACGGGGAATGAATGGTGAAGAGGGAAAAAAATTCAAGTGGAATGGACAAATATGGGCCTGAAGGCCTCCCTAGGTATCTAATAAGGGTGCTTGAGACAGACTGGGGCAGGGTGAGGTTTCAGAGAGGGACGCATAGAGATAAAAGCCAAGAGGGAAGGAGTAAACTTCATCCAGAGGGCTATTGAGGAGGTTAAATGAAACTAAAATGGGGATTAATAGGCAAGGGGCAGGGGCATGTGAGGCAACAATTAATCAAAAAGGAAACAAAAGGAGGATTAGGTAACTTTCCTGGGAAAAAACGCTCTCCATCTGGCTTGCCAGAGGCATTACTTGCTCCATCATGTAGGTTGAATGTGACCTACGCGATCCTTTTATTTATAAAGGGGTCGTATGTACGCTCATTTAATGCGGGTCGCTAAGTCGCAAATCAGGGCTGGTTGAGTGGATATGAGACCTTGCAACCTTTTAACTTTGTGACCTGGAGGTCGCAAGGTCGCTAGGTCGCATGGTCGCAAATGTGAATTTTTAGACCAAAATGCGACCTTGCAACCTTTGCGACCTAGGGGTCGCAGGGTCGCTAGGTCGCATGGTTGCAAAGTGTTTGATTTTATGAGTTTTGCGACTTCACGACTATGCGACTGGATATTTAGAGACCAAGTCCTGGATCAGAATTTGAAGGGATAATGCATGGAAAATAAATTTCTCAAGGCTCAAGGCCGAGGGCGCATGGTAAAAAATATAGTGAACTTGTATTCCCCATCCTTTCACCAGATCCTGCTACTGAGACTTATCTTTACCGAGAGATTAGGGGCTTAGAAATTTTAAGATGGGACAAAATTTTGGACGGTGTTGTAGCGGATACAACACATCGCTAAAAACATAACAGTTCATGGGGCTTGATGTAATGAGACTGATCCTAACACCATGAATATTGTGAAAAGGATGATTTTTATTTCCAGGATGTTGATGCTTTTGATTGGGATTTTGACCCAACTTTCTTTGTCCCCAGTGTATAATAAAAAACAATATAGTCATCAACATTCAAACCTCTACTTGAATTTCATTTCAAATTGACTACTTCACCTCTTCTAGAAAGTGCTTTGATAAAATATATGTTCTCTACCTCAATTTGCAAAAGCATTGAATCAATAATGAATTTCCCCTACTCTGAATCGTGATAGTTGATCAACCTATTCAATAATATCAATTTAGCACTCATGTTTTGCATTATGAAGAACTTCAGAAATCCAAAATATGTTAGATCATCTAGGGCTTCTTGGTTGGCTAGAACCAAACTATCAATCTGATCATGCTCTCTTTCATGCCATTCGATCACCATCCTACAAAATTTGATGAATCTAACCATTAAATTTTGATTTCAAAAATTTTGCTTTGTGAACACATGGATTTTATTCTAGGTAGTCCCGTATATATGTGGTATTTCTTTAATGAAATCGTGTATAGGAATTTATATATGCAGCCCAACATAATGAAATATGTATATACGTAGAAGCGATAATAAAATTAAATTAAAAATCCATTTGAATCTATTCTAACTACTTCAAAATCGAATTAACTAAAAGATAACATGTTTTAGGGTTATCTGGAGATTGAGGTTTCTGATTTCAATGGGTAAATCTCTCATAATCTCTTGCCAAAGTTTGACCACATAATTAACTTCTAAGCACTTAGATAGGTAAAAATGAAAATGGTGAGTTTTGAATTTGTTTTTATTATTTATATCAAAAGATCAACCCATTTTTCTATAGTTTGAAAGTTCTTTGATCTATTTTATAACTTTTTGACATATCTTTAAGTGTTTGGAAGAACTTTTCAAGGTAATGAAGATATTTTTTATCCCTTAGTGATATTTTCTTGTCATTACAGTTCCATGATCGCTGAAATATCGTGGCAAGTGTCATTCTCTAACTAGCATATAGTTTAGGATAATTTTTCGTTTCATATTTCATCTTAACCTCATTTTTCAATACTTAGCCACATGGTCGACCACAAGGTGTTGTGACTTTTAAACCTTTTTTCACTCACAGTCTTTTAAGTTGTAACATAGTGGTGGAACCTTCCCTACATGTGATTCGTAGTTAGAACCTCACTAGCATATGTTTCCCATTCTACAATTATCGTATAGGTTCGAGAGTCTTCTTTAGGCCTCTCATGACTTTGTGTTGAAGCCTCATTCCTCTTCCTCACTCTTATTCTGATTTTGTACCCTAGTGGCTCCCATGTGTTGATTTTCACTAATTCATTGCATATTGACCACTTGCACCCTTTTGGCCTTAATATGCCTTCATTTAACTCTTCTGTAAGCCACTTTTGTCCATGGATTTTCTGCAATATCAAACCATGCATTCATTAGCCTTTGCAACTTGGCACCATTTTTACCTTGGAGGGAAAATTCCCCGAGGGGTGATGACCCACATCCATAACCTTTCATTAATCATAGGGATGTTCTAGACCCAAGAACTAGTTTTCTTGACTTTGACACTTGTTCCCTCCATGATAATATATGCATTCTTTTATTCCCTTTTAGGATTTATAATATGAATAGATAGAAAAAATCAAATATTGAAAAAAGAGAGAGAAGGGAACGGGAAGAGTCTCTTTCATCACTTTTGTAGTAGAGTTAATTATGTCACCCTTGAACAAAGAACCTAAAAAATGAGTCCTTCCCCCATCGGGTTGGGACTTATTTTGACTTTATGGAATCCAAAAACTTGTCTTAGAGTCAATAATCATTTGGTTGGTTACTCTTCCAATCATATTGAGAGCTTTTTTATGCCTCATGAATTTCTAACTTATACAAAGTTCATTTTATGATGCCTTAAAAGCCAGAAGGTGTCGTCCTTGTTCAACGGAAGTTAACCTTTGTGTCGACCATTCTGCGATGTCTCTTGACTCATTCTTTCAGCCATTCCTGGTATGTCAAGTTATTCTTAGTATCAAATCAACTACTTGGTCATTTACTCGTGTTAATAAAGAGCGTCCTCATTGACTTCTTGTTAGCGGGTCTAATCTCATCTACTCCAAAAATTTTCTGTGATAGTAGACCTAGAGTCATACCCTGGCCCTATTTACATAATTGATAGGTGATCCTGTGCCCAACATCAATTAACATCATGGGCCTTTGAATTTGTGGTTTCCCTTGTCTTCGATGTCAACTTACATTATCACACATTGGTATTTGTAAAGTACCTTGGTTTCCATTTGACCCTATTGGTATATTCCTTGCCTCTGTGCCAAGTTCCATTATTGGTTAGTTCAAAGGATTTCTTTCGTGCACTAGTTACATTTTTCGCACGCCAGAAATGTACATGGTGGTGGTTACTTTATCTTTATTCATCTGAGTTCTTCAAAATTATTGATTTGATGGTTATACTCGTGCTAGTTGATGTGGGATTCCTTAATGCCTTCCTTCCAACAAGTCTCTTCCCATTGGATGCAACTCATTGTTTTGGGAACAAGGTCTAGAGGTCTTTTATCATTACCTTAGGGTTTTTAGTCATCAGTGGAAAAATTTTAATATTCCAAAATTAGCATACAACTAATTGGAATATTGATTTTTGCTGTTTTCACTTAGGAGATGAATAAATGGGTAAGGAGGCCCATACATTTCAGAAATAGAAATAAAATCCCTCTTGATGTGAAAAGGGATCATAAAAATAATTGGATCTAGCACTCTCATGTGTGGAAAGGGACATTTGCATGTGGAGGGATATTGTTTGTGTGATGGTGAAAACCCTAATGAGTAGGACCCAAGGTGAGAAGGCTCAATTAGTTTATAAGGAAGAGGATGGCAGCCATTTTAGGTTAGCTTATGAATTATATTTTTATGTCTGCTTAGACTTTTGCTCTCTTTAGCTCTTTAGCTAAGATTGCTAGTGTTGTTTAGCACTAAGGTATTCCTATTTAGGAATTCCTTCTCTTCCCTTGTAGTAGTTCTTGGGAGAGACCTGATATATCATTCCACACATCTAGAATTGGTTCCAAGCTTGAGTCTTAAATTTTAGCATAGTTTTTGTAGGAGGTTGTGTTGAGTTGCAGGGTGTTGCAGTGGAGGGTTGAGAAACCCACTTTCTGAGTTGGTTTTGCATAGGAGGGAGGTTAACTTCTATTGGAGGATAAGTTTGGAGGGTTCCTGAGCTTGTTTAAAAACTTTGGCAGTAGGCCAACATATTATCATCACCTACAACATTATTCCAGTCTGGGAATTGCGTTATTTCTGGAGGGCAGTTTCAATAGTGTCTTTTGTGGCTCTTTTCGTGATTTTTCCTGTGATTGGAGGGTTGATTCTTCTATGGGGGAAGACCTTTGATCAGATATGCATAAAATATATATTGTTACAACCTTCTATACTCCTGTGCTTTATTTTTTAGTGATTATTCAGTCATATTGTTGAAGATCACCATTTGTATTCAGGGTGTATCCCTAGAAACCCTTCCCGGGTTCTCTAGATTTTGTATAAAGGAAACTAGATCTCATTTTATAAGCCATATTGTTTAATATAATATCAGATCTATTTGTCTTTGCTATTGATGTGTACAAACCCTCATTAGAATGCACAGTCTCTTTTATGCAGAAATTTCTGTGTTGCAATGTTTGGGGTTTTAGATTTTTCTAGCTATCCTAGGTGTGGGAGGTCTATTTACCCCACCTAGTTTTATTTTTTTATGATCTATTCTTGTATCTATGTTGTATATTGTCATATATATGGTAACCAAAATTTTATTTCATTATTTATAGCATATATTTATGAAAATGAGTTTTTTAGTGCATGCTTATTGAGAAGTCCCATTTTGGGATATTACAGTGGTATCAGAGCAAGATCTTTGGCTCAACCTTTGGACTTCAAGCAAAAATTATATAAGAATAAGGGAAGATCAGAATGATGAATAAAATGAACTTAGTCTCATCATTTTTCAGATCCATGAAGGACCTCTCCAAGGAGGTTAAACAAGAAGAAGAAAAGAGGAGCAGTGAAACTTCTAGAGAGTTTCAAGAAGAAGAAGATCCATGCACTTCCTATGATTAGAAGAGGAAACCAGTGTTGCAGAGGGCTCCAAATAATTGGACCATACCCTTTCCTTTTGAAGAGAAGGAAAAATTGCAGAAAAATGGAGGATACTTGGATCACCAGATTCTAAGTGAATACCTTGTTGAGTACAAATCTCAATCTAGAGCATTCAAGGAGACTCTAGCTTTCACTCAGTTCATTCAATTGGAGGAAGAAAGAAGACCTTGTAGCCAAGGGAGGATCAAGGGCAATAGGTTCCTATTGTCTACTTTTGATGAGTCATCTACAGCAAGGGTTTGGGTAAGGAAACTAGAGGCATTATTCCTACTACATCCAGTGGTAGAAAGAGAGGTTGTAAGTATTGCATCACTACACCTTGAGGGTGAAGCCAACATCTAGTGGTTCAGCCATTTGAGCCATGCAAAGGTGGATACTTTTGCTGAGTTTACTCAAAGGTTGATTGGAAAATTTTGTGAATAAAAATCATAGGAGAAGCCCTCACCACCATTGGAGGAGACTTGTACCAGCGCTGTCACAACCAAGAAGGAGCAGCCCCCAACATATTCAGTTGGAGGAGCCAACACACTGGAGGGAGAAGCCCTTACAACCATACAATATGCTTCCTAATTTCACCAAGGTATGCCTAAGTTTCCATCTCCTATTGTTTCAACAAATTATATGGAGGGTGGTATACCATTGCATACTGCTCATTTGGAACAACATAATTGCACTATGTTGTGCAACCTTGAGATGATCAAGGGAGGGATGAATCATCATCCTCATGTACCTTGGTTAAGTAGCACACAACACTTGAGGGTGGGGTGTAAAATTTTGGAGGTTAAGATGAACCTTGTTCCAAATAAACTGTTACAAAACCATATGTTCATTCTTGAGTGGGAGCATGAGACAACAAGTACACCATTGAGGAGTTTTACAGCACTGTCAAGAGGTAACAATGAGGAGGTTTTGCCTTCAGCTCACTTGGATCCTTATGGATTCAAGATGGTCATTGTTGTGAGATCTTCTCTAGGAGGTATCCAAGGAATTGCATTTCAACATCCCATGAAATGCAAAAAAGATAAATATGATTTGGGAGAATGGTAGTCTTCATTGGAAGGGTACCAAGGTTAAGCATGATGGGAGGCACCCACATTTGGATGAGTGGGTGTGGATGGAGAGAAAGAAGCTGGTGAGCTACTTGCAAATATATGACACCGGGCAGCAGGAGGCTTGGCTACGTTGGCTACTCTTGAAGGAGTTTGGACATCATGGGACATATCCTTTTTCCAAAAGTACGTGGGTGGAAGGAACTTGGCAGGATACTTGCATCATTGGACAACAAGGAGTGTGGATGAATTATGATGATATGATCATTATATCTTCACCACATGATTTTTATGATGGAGGTATGAGGAGGCAACAAAAAATTGTGTTGCTTTGGAGGACCTTAGGAGAGCAAGGGCAGATTTTCTCTCACACTTTGCAAGATGTTGCAGGTGTAGGAGATGACACTATCATGGTGCAAAGGAGCTACTCCTTAGCCTTGGATGATCTGGAAGTACTTCCACTTTGGAAGAAACTTCTTTTATATAGCAGCATTATGGGAGGAGTCTTTGACAATGAGCATGTCAAAGAATGGAGTTATGAGTTGGAAGGAGCCTATTTGCATAGGCCAACAACACTGTCACTTTGGAGCTTGGACTTATTGATGGAGTGTCCCCAGGATTAATTCACATTTATACACTTTGTGGACAAGGATGAGGTGAGAATTATGGAGTAGTGGATGCAGGAATCTATTACTGTAATATGTTCTTCTTGAATTGGATTTCCAAGCGTAAGAAGGAGGATCTTCATGCAACATATGGTTCATTCCCCTTCATAGGAGTATGTCATACCATTATGGAGGCCTTATTTATGGATCCTATCATCATCTTACTTTCATTACATAGTAAGAACTTTTTTTTTCATTTATTGATTGTACAACACAATATTTTCATGCTCTTACCATTTCTTTGCAGTGCATTTCTCCACAAAGGGGCAAGCTTTCCTTTGGGCTCCATGGACCATTTTTTGCCAATTATTATGATTGAGACAACCATCTGTTGTATGAATTTGGGAAAGTGTTTGGTTACTTCTTGTATGCTTAGTTGATACACTCAGCCATTTACTATTTGTTAGTAGATGTGATGAGTTACACAACTAGCCATTTGTCAAGAAACAACTTGCCATGCTATTTTCTGAAGCTGCAGTGGGGAAGACTGCACTGTGACCTCTTGGGAAACTGTTGGTACCTTCCAGCACCACATGAAACCTTCGGTATTTCCTTCATTTTGATGCTAATCATGATCCCATTTTCTAATGTTGTTCTTGCTTTTATGGGGAGCATTATTGGGGAAGAAACACATTAGGTGGGTGTGTTCTTTGGGAAGGAGGATTCCCACACTTTCTGCGTTACATGTTCTAAGGGGAACATGGGAGGAGATATGGTGACCACAACAAAATATTTGTTTCTTTATGAGGGGGGCCATGAGATGGATGGGATTCCATATGGTGGTGATTTCTTATCCATCATATATGAAATGGTTTGTTCCGGCTTAATTCACAACGTTGGGGGAGGGATCTTTGGAGATCTAGTTTCCTTCTTGCCACTTGAGGGAAACATTATTATAGACCAAGATTAGAAAGTGCTCTAAAATTATCTTAAGTGGAGAGGAGGACAACGTGGGGTAGGCTAGTTTTTCTTATGCTCATATTTTTAGCCCACCTACTTTGCAGGAGCTCAAGGTGGAGGAGGATTTTCAGGAGTTGCCATGTTGGGAGGTAACTCATTTTGTATGGATGATAGCTTGGGGATGGGAGATTCATATGGGGATGGTAGATCCCAATATATATTAGACCTCATGCCTCAAGAAGGCCTTTAGACCACCCATTGTTGCCTCCATTGATACTTTACTTTTACATGATGATAGCTATTTGGAATGTTCACCAAAAGCTATCTTGCTTACTTGGGAGGGAAAACTTGGAGATGTATTGATGAGGAAACACCTTGATCTTTGGAGGATTTTATCTTATGAGGATGCTACAGGGGGAGAATAGGAGGCTCTTCAGTTCTACCCTTGCAGTTGCTTGAGGACAAGCAACATTTGGGAGGGGAGGACTCTAATATTCCAAAATTAGCATACAACTAATTGGAATATTGATTTTTTCTGTTTGCAATTAGGAGATGAATAAATGGGTAAGGAGGCCCATAAATTTCAGAAATAGAAATAAAATCCCTCTTGATGTGAAAAGGGATCATAAAAATAATTGGATCTATCACTCTCATGTGTGGAAAGGGACATTTGCATGTGGACAAAGTCAAGTTTGACCAAGTCAACAACATAAATGTAGGAGGAGTGGATCAACAATAAAAATAGATTAATATGAATGAGGTTTAGCCTAGATAGCTATATGTGAGCTAGAATGAAGACCCTTAGGTGTGAAAAGGGCTAAAGCAGGTTGAAGAGCTCAACTTTCACCAAATTAAAAAATGCAGTTTTAGAGGAGTGGCTCTAATGAAGGTACAACACAGTTTTGGGATTGTTTGTGTGATGGTGAAAACCCTAATGAGTGGGACCCAAGGTGAGAAGGATGACTTAGTTTATAAGGAAGAGGATGGAAGCCATTTGAGGTTAGCTTATGAATTATATTTTTATGTCTGCTCAGACTTTTTCTCTCTTTAGCTCTTTAGCTAAGATTGCTGGTGTTGTTTAGCACTAAGTTATTCATGTTTAGGAATTCCTTCTCTTCCCTTGGAGTAGCTCTTGGGAGAGACATGATATATCATTCCACACATCTGGAATTGGTGCCAAGATTCAGTCTTTAGTTTCAGTGCAGTTTCTGTAGGAGGTTGTGTTGAGTTGCAGGGTGTTGTAGTGGAGGGTTGAGAAACCCACTTTCTGAGTTAGTTTTGCATAGGAGGGAGGTTCCTTTCTATTGGAGGGTCAGTTTGGAGGGTTCCTGAGCTTATTTCAGACATTTGGTAGCAGGCCAACGTATTATCATCACCTACAACATTATTCCATTCTGGGAATTGCGTTATTTCTGGAGGGCAGTTTCAGCAGTGTCTTTTGTGGCTCTTTTCGGGAGAATTCCTATGATTGGAGGGTTGATTCTTCTATGGGGGAAGAAATTTGATCATATCTGCATCAGATATATATTATTACAACCTTATATACTCTTGTGCTTCATTTTTTAGTGATTATTCAGTCATATTGCTGAATATCACCATTTTTATTCAGGGTGTATCCCTAGAAACCCTTCCCGGGTTCTCTAGCTTTTGTATAAAGGAGACTAGATCTCATTTTTTGAGCCATATTGTTTAATATAGTATAATATCTATTTTTATATTTTATTCATGTGTACAAACCCTCATTAGACTGCATAGTCTCTTTCATGCAGAAATTTCTGTGTTGCAGTGTTTGGGGTTTTAACTTTTTCTAGCTATCCTAGGCGTGGGAGGTTTGTTTACCCCACCTAGTTTGATTTGTTTCTGATATATTCTTGGATATAGGTTTTATATTGTCATATATATGGGAACCAAGAGTTTATTTTGTTATTTATAGCATATATTTATAAAAATGAAATTTTTAGTGCATGCTTGATGAGCTGTCCAATTTTGGGATATTACAAAAATCCTCTTCTATCGACACTAAGAATACATAAATGTCTCCTGATTGATATATTCTTTCAAGTGTTCGACTTAAAATCCTTTATTCACACTTGTTATATTGTATTGGAGTAAATTTAACACTCATTTTCATCAATGACTCTTAATCAAACAATTTATCACATGGTTGAATTAAAATAATTTATTCCCATAGTGTAGAAATGTATCATCCGTGGTAGGTGAAGACCTCAGGTTGTGCCAACATCTCAGATCACTTGAAAATTTATTTAGCTTTCTGCCGATGAAACCTTACACATATATGTTGCACAATTTTCAACAACATCTTATATGTTGGCACCAAATTTTAATACAATACCACTAATCCATCTATATGACTTGATAATTTTGTGGGATTTGTTATACACCATATTTTGTACAAATATCCTCTTATATGATACTGATACATAGCTCCATTGTGTTCTTTCACAAATTTTATTTGATGCTACATTATGTATTCTTTTTATCATTATAACACTTATGTATACATCATGGATCCTTTTTATACTTGATCAACAAATATTCTTTACTATATCTGAGCATGGGTATGCCTTCCTCATATATGAGTTCTCTTTATAACTCCTTCCACTAGTGTTTGATGGACTGTAATATCATGATCTCCTCTTGATCTATTTGAATGAATCCTCTCATTACATTTAATGTATTTTTACCATCAATCCCCCTTCGGATCTCATACATTAGGGGGCATATGTTATAGCATATTTCAAAAATATATATATCATATGCTATTATATGGCCTAGGAAACTTCCTTCCCCTTGCAAACTTGGTCATATCTCAAAAAAAAATTTTCAAAATCCATATGTGACTCCGCACACTCTAAAAACATGTACATACATGGTTGTTAAGAACTACATTTGTGTACATATTTTTAAATTTTGAAAAAATAAATAAAAAGTTATGTTTTTGCCAGGGTTTACCGGTTTCACCAAAAGGCCACTTATAGGGGCTCATGGCCTAATTAAATTAACTGGTTTGAGGTGGTACAAATACATCGCTTGGGTAGGCCTAATTCATTCCTAAGGATAGATAGCATTCTTATGCAAAAAAAATCCATAGATCAGGTATATTTTTTTCTCGTGCCTCCTGCACTCCCAGTCTTCAAGAAACCTTGGTTTCCTTGTTGATATGCTCAACACCCTTATCTAGCATATTATTTCATATATTGGAGAGTAAGTATTTGATGGCTTGATATGGATGTATCTGTAGGAAGGTTTTTTCAGTACCTTTGGCTTTGATCAGGCTGTAGATTTCTTGTACTTGCTACTTACAGTTAATAAAGAGACTCATGTCCTATTTGCAAATTGCATTTTTCTTCTATGAATGTTAATTTGTGATGGTTATAATGATTCAGGTGGCTCTAGAGGCCCTCATGAGATCAAAAGGGCTCAGAAATGGTCAAAATTCAAAATGGTCAGATTACTCTCGAACTAGGTTCATACTGAAGTACTCGTCGCCCTGATTCCAACGGTGCGAATGGATCTCCAATCTGAGCCCACATGGAGAAGTTAGAGCGAGTCAAAGTTTTGGTAAAAGTTGGGTAGTGGGCCAGGTTTAAGTGTCCCACAAATTCACCATCAACCAGTAGGGAACTTAGCTCCCGAAAATGGGTGAAATTTTGGCCTCTTTAATTTTCCCAATAACCCTTATTTTCGGAAAATAAAAAACGACCATTATTGTTTAAATATAAAAAAAATATTTAAAAAATAAGGGGTGGCAGGCCATGACCCCTGCCACGACTGTTGAATCCACTTTAAAATAGAGCCAAAATCTATTTGGGTCGGTGGGACATGACCCCCGTCGAACCCCACAGAATCCACCATAAACAAGAGCCACATGGGTGGTGGGCAGGCCACCTTCGGTGGACTCGACCCACGCCCCACCATTATGGCACCATATTAAATGGTTCAATGAGAATCAAACTCGTCCGACCACGTAGGTCGGCCTGATCCACGGGCGACCCAACCTAAACAAAAAACAAAAACCATATCACATTACAATGGTTAAACATAAATTCATGCCCCAATTGAAATGAAGTGGTGTTAAATTTAAAACGTGCCACAAGAACTTGATGGCAAGAGTTAAAAAAAATTTCCAATGTGGGAGGTTGGCAGGGTTGGAACCGTCGACCTACCTGTCTCAAACCCTCCACCCTAACCAACAACCCAATGGGCTACCTTTAAAAACTCTACCCACCATGTAGTATAAAAACCCTCACCGCAGATGTGCTCAGGTAGAGGAGAGCGCGAAGTTTGAGACATATATTATTTTTTTATTTGTCGGCGGAACTATGATCCATGGAGACAGTGGAACCATGCCTCAAGGAATCTTGAGGGCATAAAAAATATTCCTTGAGGGCATCAGAATTCGACAAAATTTATGTCAAATTTACACCTCTCGGTGACAAGAATCCGATGGCAATGTCTATTTCAGCAGCAGAGCTTCCCATTTTTTGGCCATTTTCCAGATTGGAGTGACAGTGTCTGATTCTCAAGTGTGGACAGTCGATTCTATCCCCCTCAATGCAATGAATTCGATAGTGTAGCCAGATTCCACAACTGAGCATCCGCTTCTTCAAGCAACTTCAAGGGTTGAGGTATATGCAATTGTATCATGTGCCTCTTTTTGCTGTGAGATGTATTATGATTTCTAGATCCTTTCTTGATGCACGCTGCAGGATCTTTATTTTTTCTTCATGTGAGATTATGTCATGCTGATAGGAGGTCCATTATGAGTGAGAGTTCCTATAGAGGAATGTCTCATGGAGAGACAAGCCACTCATGTTGAGGGCACATCTCCTTACATGACAGAGAACATCATCCATATACATCTCCCCATTTCCAGCACTATATGAAGCAACCTGCCTCATTTTGACACCGGGATCGGAGACGTAGTCCAAATTGGATGAAATCCGTTATAAACATCTCGCGTTCTTATTTTCTGATGGTTGTCTTGTTTCCTCTTCTTTACAGCATGCATATGTGTTATTTTATGCTATTTTAAAATTCAATTCTAACAACATCACATAAGTAAAATATCATGGGTAAATCTAGTAGCTGATAGACCCAGATCATATAATGATTTATCATGTATATGTGCTTGTAATTTGAATTTAGCGATCTGATCCTATCTTTGTCACTAAATTTCATGTTTTCACATCTTGGAGGAGGACAAAAGGTTTGGAACTTACGAGATATACTTCAAACATAGGACTTATGGGTATGTTTCTAATCCATACCTTTGTGAATCCATGTGCTTGACATGATTATATGAGTATCTTTGTTTTATTGTTATTCTGCTATGTTGGGGATCTAAAACCTAGCCCTTGGGAATATTTCCCTTCAGCATGGATGAATAATTCACCCCAAATTATTGACACAAGAAACTTACAAAATAAACAAGGGATCAAGTTCACTGCAAATTCAGAATACAAGAAAATTCAACCAAGCACAATCCCTTAAGAAAAAGTGAAATTAAAAGCTATGAATTTAAGTGTTGATTACCTAGATATTAAATTTTCCTCAGTGTGGTGGTCCTCCATTATATTACACATGTCACAAGATCTATGGCTCACACCACTATCTCCCAACAATGAACTAGCTTCCTGCTTCTATTCTTCAATTTTCTTCCTTCTTTTGTATACCTTCTCCTCCACACTCTCTTTTCCTTTCTGTTGTTCTCTCCTTTAATTTTTCTGTGATCTTTCCCAAATTCATTCCTCCTCTTTTCTGTTGTTTTCTCTCTGTTTTTGGTTTGTTAAGGTCCAGTTGGCCCAAATCCTCAATGCCCCCCTGTCCTTGGTTTTTATATTTTTTTTATGGTGATTGGCCTGTTAGCACTATGTCGATGGGAAGAAATGTCCGGCCAACAGTAAGGGATCTCCCCTGTATAAATTCCCAACTAGAATCTAAACCTTTTGTGATAGAGATCATGTCCGGGGTGTGGGTTCAAATACTGCTGAATATTTTTCTTCTCGGACACAAACGAGCTATGCAAACCTTTGAACACACAATTATTTGAATAATACAATACAAATGGTTGATGGGTCTCAATGTACATAAAACACTACAAATGGAAAAAGTGAGTTAAAACATGTAGCCAAAGGAAATGATGTTAGCAACAGATCATTAAGGTCATGCTTGTAAAAGCTGTTCAAACCATAGAAGAAATAGTCCTTTATGGTCAAAACACCCTTCAATCCCTTGAGCGTTTGTGAAAGATGAGATAATGTTAGTGACAAAGCAGCTAGCAATATACTCAATTAAATATGACTATACCATTTACACATAAAGTAAGCTGAAACGTAAAAATGGTAGAAGTAGCAAACACATATCATAAAAAATATATTTGATACATGAGACAAAATATTCATAATGTTAACACATGAGTCCTCATCAGATCCAATAGTGGAATCAAAAAATTTGTTGTATTCATTCCCAAAAATATGTGGCCAATGCTATATAAATCTCTTTGCTCCTTTGGAGTCGCAAAAGAAAAGATCTTTTACAATTCCCCAGAGGGAGTATTTATAAAACAAAATTGATGCTTGGGTGTCCTTGACTTTTCGCCTTCCTGAACGTTGACATACTCTATGACCCGAAGGGAATTTGTGACTTGTGACCTTGGCTATGACTATGAACTACGACTCCTCTTGTCTGTTGCGACCTGTGACCCCTCCTGTTTGCTGCGACCCGCGACTTGGTCATGGGAGCAATTGGGTGATTTTGAGATCAGGGACATCTACCTGCTACTATTCTTTGAGGTAATTTTTCCATGCTTGATAATCTACAGCAACTAGGGAGACCTGAGGAGTATCTTCTCTCAATCTGTAAAGGCACTCGAGAGCGTTCGGGATCAAAGTCCCTCTCTTGATCGTGATCTGATTGGATAGGGAGGCCAGCTTGGTATAGATATGGATTTGAACTTTGTCATTTTGGGTTCAAATCCAATCTTTCCTAGGAAAGGTGGCCAGAGCCTGCGGATACATGTTTGACCATTCTAGTATTCTGTCCAAGGTAGTGGAAGATTCCTTTAGCTGTGTAGTTCTCCTCTTGGTTTTTTCTTGTGCTTTTAGTAGTGGCGCAACTATCTGTTTTATTGTAAAAATTTCTTCATATAATTGCTTGATGGTGGCTTCCAAAGTGACCAAATCTCTTTTAATGGTAAGTAGCACTTCATTAGTTGGGGCATTCTTAACCTGAAGCTGTTGGATTTCTTCTTCTAGCTCCTTCTTTTCTTGTTCTGACTGAACTATCTTTTGTACAGAGGCCTGTAGTCTATTTTGCAGGGACAAAATTTCTCTACTCATTCGGCTAACATTATCCTCTGTGGCTACCGCAAAGGTGGTCCCGGTCGATGCAATCATAACTAGATTGGTCTTGGTATGCAAGACTATATCCTTTTCTGTTGTGACCGTAAGAGGTGCGGAAGGGTTCCACGCTAAACATATTTTTTTTTCTTGCCTGATATTGTGCGTGAAATGATCATAGGTTAGTCTTGTTAGATCAAATAATTCCTTGTCTTGATCCTCTTAGGCACCAAGTTCTGAGAGAGTAAAATGCACACTGGTCGTAGGAGTTGTTTGAGGCATATCGATGTGTGGCAGCTCTATCTATTTCCCTGTCTCTATAGGAGGTGTCTTGATGCCTTCTGCTTCCTTGGAGGGATATTCCTTTGACTTCTGACTTTCTTCCTCCCTCCTCCTTTTATCAGCTTTTGCTTCATCCTACTTTTCCTTTAGTTGGTGTTCAACTTCTGCTTTAGCCTGCTTTTCCTTTAGATGGCATTCATCTTCCACTTTATCTTGTTTTTCCTTTAACTGGCGCTCAACTTCTGCCTTTTCTTCCTCTTCTTTCCTTCTTTGTTCCTCTTCCTCTTTCCTGCGGGTTTCCTCCACCTGATTCTTCTTCTATTCTTCCTTTAGTTGTTTCTTTCATTTATCCTCCTCTTCTTTCGCCTTCTCCTCGGCTTCTTGCTGCACTTTAGCCTCCTTTTCTCTTTTTTGTTTAGAAGGGTTACCGTCTGTATCAGTCCTTTGCTTCTTGGCTTTGGAAGATGAGGCTCCTCCGAGTGTGTGGATTCTTTCCTCTAAAGTTTGGTTATCTTGTTCTTCTTGATCAGTTGATTCTTCTGGAGCAGCCTCCCTATCTTTGTTGTACCAGTTCTTGATTTGATCTTCGGCTGGGCATTCCGTGTGTTGGTAACTTCATTTAAATTTGGCTCGTTTACAATGTGTGGGAATGATTCTTTCAGGATCATACGTCTGGTGTGTTATAGGTGGTAAATAAAACCCCTTGGTTTCCTCAGCCTCTGCCTATACTTCCCTGAAATCTTTGACTATGTAGGCATCGATAGTAAGCGTAAGAGTAGGCCATGGCTTTTTCTTGCCCTTGGTGAGAACCTTTGAATAACCACTTGTCATCTAGAAACATACTTCTTGAAGGAGTAATTTGTCGGTGAAGAACTGGGGCAGTGCGTTGTTACACTGAAAATTGTCATCCTGACATTCTGCTATGTGTATGAGCTCATTATTACTCATACTTCTCCCTTTTGCAAGTCTAACATATCAGTTCCTCATTTTAAGCCTTGAAAATCAGAAAAAATTCCTAAAAGTCTCCTAAAATTTGGTGTCGCACTTTCTGGCTATCTTTCCTGCAGTCCCGCACCCAATGTTCAGCTTTCCTGCGTTCCTGAACGCACTTTATCTTTTTTATAGGTGCGGACCCCTGTAAGATTAAAAAGGCGCAAGAAAATCCCAAAAAGCTCAATTAAAGTAAATTCTGGAAGCTTCTAGAATGGATCTTGTGGTGGCAGAGCCGCTCTTGTAAGGTGCATGAATCCCTTACCTTATGGAGCTAACCCCTTGATGTGAGGAGCTTATCCCTTTGAAGGAGGATTCTATCCCTTCATACTTGGAACAGAAAACCTTCTCTTTTCCACTATAAATAGAGGCATTGGGTAGCCTCAAAGGGAGTTCAAGCTTTTAGAATATTTGAAGTTAAGTGCTATTGAGATTTAGACTCAGTTAACTAAGACTTTTGTGAGGAGAGATTGCATACCTCTATTTGTCTTGGTTAGAGGAGTGCAGAGCTTATCAAAGTAAAGGAGACTCCTGCTTCGGACCCTGGAAAGTCCTGTGCAACATCAAGGCTCAGGTTGTAAGGATTTTCTTCTTTTGAAATTAATACAAATATACTCATTTTTCTCAATAAGCTTTCAATCGATGGTTTATTTCATAGATTCCTTGATCACTATGATAAGCATGGTTTATGATGATTTCT
The DNA here is from genome assembly GCA_034641835.2 of Pinus albicaulis. Classification (NCBI taxonomy): domain Eukaryota; kingdom Viridiplantae; phylum Streptophyta; class Pinopsida; order Pinales; family Pinaceae; genus Pinus; species Pinus albicaulis. The sequence continues at coordinate 67,563,485 of CM076570.1, forward strand.
ATATAGGTGCTATGTAATATTTTTCTTGTTTGTGACTGCAGGTTTATGAGGAAAACTCCTTCAAGCGCGGGAGGGACAACAACGACTTCAAACAAGCACTGGACAAACGGTAAGTATTTTACACCCCTATAGAGCTTTTTGTAAACCTTACATGCTTCGAGAAAGATTAGTATGTTTGGCTATTTGTTGCTAGATAATTTTAGTACTAGGGAGATCGGTCTTGTCCGCAAGAAAGATTAATCCTCCAACAAATTGGCGACTCCGCTGGGGAAAGAACTTGTTGTTTTTGGTTCTCTTTTATTTTTTGACTTGAGGAAATGTTTTCCTAGTTTTTGATTGATGAACATTTGCCTGGGTAGCTTAGGTTTTCTCTGTTTTTGAAAATTTTGAAATCCTTTAAGTTTTTCTCTAGTTTTTCCTGGGACCGCACTTTGCCTTTTTTTCACAGTGCGGGCAGTTTTTCACTTTTCTTGTGTAAACAGTGCGGGACCGCACCTGTGATATCCTGGAGCCTGCGGACCCTGTTAAAGTTTTGAAAAAATTCAGATTTCTTTCTTTAGTTTATCTTGATTTTGATTTTCAGTTTTTGTTTTCTGCCCAGATTGATGATTGTTTCTGTCAAAAGCTTTATGTTAATAAATCTCAGCAGTATTGGTGTTTTGATGATTTTCTAGAAGTTTTGCGTTTTGGATTGCATTTCACTTGGTCTTTGTAGCGATTTGAAACATTTGACATTTTGAAGTACCTCAGATTACCTTGGTCTTTTTAGTCTTTTTGCTGGATCTGACCTGATTGTGAAATCATCCTTTATTGAGAAATAGAGTTACCTGTTTCTTTGCAAATCTTCGAAAAGAAACTTTGTTATTGGTTTTCGAATTTCATTTTTTAATAAAAACATAATTGAGTGTTTTCGATCTCTTTGTTATTCTGGACGAATAGATCCTTAGTTTGCTGAACAACTAAGTAAAAACATTCTTCAAAAAATCTTAAAGCTTTTATTCATTTAGATTATTAAAATTTGTAGTTTTGGGTGATATTAAACTTTGTAGATCTCGAAATTAGTTTGTAGTTTTGAGTGCTTTTAAAATTTCTAGTTTTTTTTTGAAGGAAAATTGTTTTGTAGCTTCGAGATTTTGGAAAATGAAAGAATTTTTATTGTGAGCTTTGATAATTTATTGGAAAAGACAAAAATATTTTCTTTCAAGTATTCTTTATGTTTAAAGAAGGAATTGTTTATTAAAAGAGTTGCATTCTCTAACTTTTCCTTAATTGAAATTTCATTGAAAGAAAAAAATCTGATTATCATTTTTAGGTGCATTTTTAGTGTCTTTTGGAAATCGAGTCTTCACACCATCAGAGTTTCATTTCTGCACCCATTGACTTAAGAAACAACTCTTAAAAGTAACGCTTAATTAAAATTCATCTAGCAATCTTTTTATTTTTTAGGGCTCTTATAACCAACATAGCTTAGGCTAGTATCTTGGAGTAGGGAGTAGTTAACTCTCCAAGGTAGTAAAAACAAACAAGTAGACAAATCTTGCGGTAGGAGATAAATCCAATTGTAATTTGCATAATCTGGGAAGCTTCTCTTAAAGAAGTCAATCACGAGGTCATGTCCGAACCTTTGAGACAATCAATTCTGTTTCATTGGGGAAGATAGAAGAATTTGCGCGTATTACAAACGGTAAACCTCAGATTAACCATTGTCAAGGAGCCTTCAAGGGGATTGAGCTTGCTACTCTGCCCTTGCGCGTGAAATCGGATCATAGACTGTTCCCCCAGTTATATTTGTTACTGTTGGTAACCTTAGCATCCATTATTTTAAGATTATTTCCTAAGGTGACGGTGAAGGAAAGATCTCACTGTACCTGGAGCAGACGTCGACTAGACTCACTTGGACTCTCTGGGGGGTTCTCTTCACACGAGATGGTTTTGTGAGGAAACTTGTGCCAGTCTATTTCATTAAGCAGGTTGTCGGGGTAACTGTTCCAATCGCCCTTTCTGTGTTAAATTTCTACTAAGTTGGATTTCATCACCAACTAGTGTTTTTAGTACGGAAAGTTACTGTTTGTGCGTGGTTTGAACTCTTAGATTTTTAAGTGTGTGATTCAGCTATTTGTTTCTTTAGAGAATTTAGGTGTTTTCATTGAAATTTTCTTTGTTTGCGTGTGATTAGTTAATTTTTAATCATGGCGGAATTGCCGAGACAATCCCGGAGACTACAAGGGAAACCCCCTGAATATTCACCAAGTCAACTTGAAGGGCTTCGTGCTCTGGTATCATCCAGTAGTGGTAGGATTAGATCAACAGAAATTGGAAGTTCATCCATAGTTGTCCATCCTGATCATCAAATACCTACAACAGAATACATTCAAGAACCGATTTCAGTTTTTGAAGTTACTGGTAGTATTCCTGCTTCTAGTGAACTAGCTGACGAACCTGAAATCTCTGAAGCTGAAACTGAACTTTCTGTTTTGGAAACATACTCAGGATTTATTTCACCAACTTCTAGTGATCTTGGTTCACCTAGGGTAAGAAATATTGTCACTGACGATCTTCCGGCTGGTCTTATTTCCATTGAAGAACTTACTAATCCAGACGAAGATATATCTCTTCTCGACTCCCTTCAATCCTTAAATCTTAGGGAGCATGAATCTATTTTCTACAGCCCTATTCGAACTAGTGCTTGGTATCTATCTTTAACAAACTTTTTAGAGAATCCGGGTCTTGCTTTTTCTCCACCTCGAGTTCTATTTCATCCTACACCCAGAGGTTACTATCCGCCATCCATTATGGCCGGACAGTCATCCATGTTTTCCCAGACACCGGAATCATTTTTACACGGTGGTCCTTCTGTTCCTTCAGGATATTAGGCTCTGTCTGGTACTTTCTCAGGAGCAGCTCCTCAACCCATCGAACAAATGTTGTCATCTGGTAATAGTGGTGTTAAAACTAAAACGTCGAACACAACACAAATCTATATGATGTCTGGTAATATTCCGAATCCTCAACCTCAAGGTAGTCAGTTACTGCCTGGAGGGCCAATACAGGGAAATCCGTTACCGCCTGGGGGGCAACCTCAAGGTAGTCAATTGCCACCTGGAGGGCAACCTCAAGGTAGTCAATTACCGCCTGGGGGGAAACCTTCAGGTAGTCAGTTACCGCCTGGGGGGCAACCTTCAAGAAGTCAGTTACTGCCTGGGGGGCAACCTCAAGGTAACTTTTTCCTAGGAAAAACTGTCGAGTCATATTATTTTGGGGGAAAACCCCAAGGGCAGTACACACCTGAAGGGTATCAACCTTTAGGACAGTATATGCCCCAAGGTCAACCCTAAACTCAATATGCTCCTCAGAGTCCTTATCAACCCCAGCTTCAGCACGCGCCTCAGGGTTATCAACCTCAAGGTCAGTACCCGATTCAAGGTTTCCAACAGCCTTCTGGTCAGCCATCTATTCAAGGAGCCGAAAATGTACCACTTACCTATCAACCCTACATTCAACTAGGTTATGGTCCTTACGTTCAACCTTCTGTGGGAAAATACCCCGAAATGAATATGGTGTGGGATCCGTCCCAATATCAACAGCCTATGCAGCCTAATGTACAGTTTCCTTATCAACCTGGACAACCTTTAATTTCTGGTCCAACTCAGCAACCTGTCCAGCCTACTATTCAAATTCCTGCACCTGGTCCTGTTCAGCAAGCTGGTCCTAGTTCACCTAAGACTCCACCTCAAACTGCTGCAACAGATGCTATGCCTGTTCAACCTATAACACCTGCTTCTGGAGTATCTATAACCCCGAGTTCATCTATCCCTGCATCCGTGCAAATCCCTCAAGTCTCTGTACCCCAGTCAGGATCTTCGGTTCAGAATTTGGTGCAGATGCCTACGGGACAAGCTCGTACAAGTACAGTTGTCACAAGTCAACCAAAATTCACGTATCAACCGTACCAGGGGCAGCCGCAATTTGGTCCCTATACACAAAATCCAAACTATCAGTATCAACCGTACCCTGGCTATACTTATCAACAGCCTCAACAACCCCAGTTCGGTTTGGTTAATCCTGGTTTTCCAGAAGGTTATACAATTCCTAATGCTAATCCGATTCCCAGTTATCCTGGTTATCCACTTCCTGGAACTGCTTTGGCTACTCAAGGTTTTCGCGACCCTAACCGTCAGTTACCATTTATCGCAACTTTGGATTTACCTGATTTGACGCGCCTTATGAATGATCCAATTTTTTATTATCCGTACTGGCCGCCAATGCCACATAAGTTGCCCAGTGATATACCCAAGTTCGAAAGTAAGTCAGGAGAAGATCCATCACATCACGTCATGACTTATCACCTTTGGTGTGCGTCTAATTCAATCATTGATGATTCGATTCGCTTATGTCTTTTCCAAAGAACTCTTATTGGTCTTACAGCCAAATGGTACATTGAGTTACCACGAGGCTCGTTTCATAACTTCAGTCAGTTAGCAACTGCCTTCTTGACTCATTTTCAGTTGCCAGTCAGATACGACAATGGCACAGAATTATTAACTTCGCTGAAACAATCCAAGTCTACGTATATTTCTAATCATATTCATGAATGGCGACGTAGGAGACATTTGGTGAAAGTTTATATTCCGGATCAAATTTTGGCAGAATGGTTTGTTAAATCATTGTTACCCAAGATTAATGAGGATGTAGCTAAGGCTGGTGTTGTTAATGAAGAGCAAGTAATTGCTCAAGCTCAGTACCTTGACCTCGTTTACATGCAGTCAGGTACTTTACATGAAAAAATCCCAGACTTTCCAAAACAAGGTCAAATAGCTACTGCTCCTTCAGGGTCTCATGCCGCTGACAGTATGATTGGTACGGTCAATACTAAAAGTAAGAAGAAATATTCAAAGAATTCTTCTCCAATTATAACTTTACTTGATTCCCCGAAAGAAGAATCTTCCCCTGAATTTTTTGCCGATATTCATGTTGTGGAGACATCTACAACTAAATCTAAATCCGATAGTAAAAAGAAAGGGAAGAATAAAAACAAAAATAATTCGAAAGAAAAAACTGATAAGAATGAATCCAATGACGAAAAACATAAACCACGTTATCCTTGTTACATTTGTGACGAAGATCATTTTACTAAGGAATGCCCACATCGGGCCGAGGTTGCGAAATTCGTCAAAGGTTCACAACCTGTTGTCTTGAAGGATCCCTTTCCAACTCAAGATAGTAAGATGGTTGGTTCTACCTCAACTACTTCAGAAGAACCAATTTTGATGATGTCTCATGTAAGGATTGTGACGCGATCGCAATATTATGGTACTAAGAATCCTGTTGATGGTAAAGAAGCAGAATATTCTAATGCAAATACATCAACTACACCTCCTCCTATTTCTGGTCCGCTACAGATCGAGAAACCAAATCCAGATTTAATAATAAAACCGCTTGCTAAAGGTGTTCTTCGTAAATCAACTTTCAATCCACATGCGAGAGCTGCTCAGAATTACAACATTGTTGAAGAATTAGCTATTTCTCCTTCAGCAATGTCGGCTTTGGAAGTGCTGCAATCATGCCCAACACAGTGTAAATTGCTTTTGTCTACTATAGGAGCTGTTGATATTTAGGATTCTAATCTTATAATCTTCGATCTAGAAAATATTACGCCTTGTCTACCTCATCAGATGGCTTTCCAGATACCAGTGTTAGTCAAAAACCGACCGATCTATCAGACTGTGATTGATGAGGGGGCGTCATCATGTATTATGTCGATTCAGTGTTGGAAATCACTTGGTTCTCCTACACTTAACCAATATCCGACGATTCTTAAGGCTTTTGATGGTCGAGGTTTCCACCCTTTTGGTATTTTGCAGGATTTACCCATAGGGGTTGAAGGTAAAATTGTAAATCTAGATGTGGAAGTGGTTGATGCCCCTCTTGATTACAACCTTCTTCTGGGTTGTAGTTGGTCTTACGCTATGACTGCTGTTGTCTCTTCGGTCTTCCGACTCATAAAATTTCCATATCAAGGAAGGATTGTTACAATAGATCAGTTAACTTATTTTTCTTCCGACCCAACCTCTACAGAAACAATCCAACATGTTGGTAAAGCGACTATCCCGTACAAGGATGTTGGAGTAGGTTTGATAAAAGATTCTGGTTTGTTGGGAACTTTTTCTATTCCTCCTCCTAACGTATCGCCTCTGTTGCAACTATTCATATGATTTCGTCAGACTCTATTATGTTTGACGATCCTTGGATCATACCTTTCAAATCCGAGTTAGATTCAATTGATGGCATGATGCCTTTGAGTCCATTTGAACTTGCATACCAGGCTGTACAGTCATTTTCCGACCCCTCTTCAACTGAAATTGATCCAGTGAATGGGATCCATGAGGAATCACTTTCTATATCTAGTTCAGCTACAACGACATTTCCTGAACCTGTTCATTCTGATGAGTAGATTCGTGAATTATTGTTTGTTGACGATTTACCATGGGAAGATCTACATCACCGATCTTCGTTTTTACCTGAACTAGATCATTTTGAAGATGATTTCGCTTCAATTTTTACTTCTGAATATGTCAAAGAACCGCAAAATCCATTGCAAAATCCTGATTCTGAGTTAAATTTGGAAAATATTTCTCGAACGATTCCATTTGACATTTCAGTAAAAACTGGAATAATTGAAAACATTCATATAGGTGCTTCCTGTACTGAAGAAGAAATTCAAACTTATAAAGCCCTATTTCAAGAATTCCGTGATGTGTTTGCCTGGTCCTATGAAGAAATGCTAGGAATATATCCGTCAATTGTCGTACATGAAATCAAGACTTACCCGGATGCCAAACCTGTCCGTCAACGTCTACGTCAAATGCATCCTAGAAAAGCTGCTGCTATCAAAGCAGAGGTTGAAAAATTACTTCATGCAGGTTTTATTTATCCGATTCCCTTAACGGATTGGGTATTTAATATTTTTCCTGTGACTAAAAAACAAGGAACGATACGAGTATGTATCAATTATAGGGATATTAATCGAGCTTTTCCTAAAGAAAATTATCCAAATCCCTATATTGATCAAATAATCAATGATTGTGCCGGCAGTGAAATGTTTTCCTTCATGGACGACTTTTCAGGGTATAATCAAATAAACATACTCCCTGCTGATCAGCCAAAAACAATTTTTATTTGTCCGTGGGGAACATTTGCTTACTGCAAACTACCCTTTGGATTGAAGAACACTGGAGCAACTTTTCAAAGGGCAATGTCTTATGCGTTTCATGACATTAAGCACATTGTGCAACCGTATCTCGATGATTTACCTGCTCATTCATCACGCAGGGCTGACCATCTTACACATTTACGTGCTATCTTTATGAGATGTTGGCATTATCGAATTCGGCTGAATCCACACAAATGTGTTTTTTGTGTTGAGTCAGGTCATTTACTGGGATTTGTTGTCTCGAAACCAGGCATTTGCGTTGATCCGTCGAAGGTCGAAGCCATTGTCAAATTACCTCCTCCTTCGACTTTACGCCAACTCCAAAGTTTGCAGGGGAAAGCAAACTTTTTACGTCGATTTATTCCTAACTATGCCGAGCTTACGAAAGGTTTTACCAGGTTGCTGAAACAGAACATTCCATTATTTTGGGATGAGATCGCTAATCGGTCTTTTGATGCACTTAAACACGCGTTGACCCATGCACCGTTATTGCATCCTCCCAACTACAACTAGGATTACATTTTATATCTCGCAACTTCTCATTCCACCATTGGGATGGTGTTAGTTCAGGAAGACGAATCTCATACTGAACATGTGATTTACTATCTTAGTCGAAATCTGCATCCGACTAAGATTAAGTATACGCATGTGGAGAAATTGGCTTTGGCAGCTGTTCAAGCTGTCCAACGATTTAGACATTACATATTGTTATGAAAAACTATGGTAATTTCTGATTGCAACCCTATGATGTACATTTTGAATAAACAATTGCTAGGGGGAAAATATTCCAAATGGATAGTCATCCTGTAGGAATTCGACTTGGAATTTGAAAAATCCAAGGCGAAGAAATCCTTAGTCTTTGCGGAACTAATGTGTGATTTCCCCTCTACTGATACTGAAACTGTGGCAGAGCAACCCATTGTGGATGAATCTCTGTTTCTTATCAGTACTCTTGATCCATGGTATGGAGATATTATTGTTTATCTCCAAACCCAATATTTTCGGCCTGAAATCTCGCGGTCTCAGCGACGGAAGATACGTTTCCAATCCCAACAGTATAATGTTATTGGTGATACACTTTATCTTCGTGGAGCAGATTCTGTTTTCCGACGCTGTCTTATTCATGAAGAAGCTGAAAAGGTTTTAAATGACCGCCATTCTGGAGCATGTGGCGGTCATATGTCTGGGTATGCCATAGCCCAAAAGATATTGCGCGCTGGTTATTTTGGCCGTCGTTATTCAAAGACTGTATTTATGCAGTCCGGAAATGCCACAATTGTCAACTTTTTGATCGTAAGATGCGCGCGCCACTCGCTCCTCTTCATCCCATAATTGCTGTTGGTCCTTTCGCAAAATGGGGTATCGATTTTATTACATGTAACCCTCACTTGGCCGGGGGGCATGCATATATTATCTTAGCAGTAGATTATTTTACTAAGTGGGCCAAGGCGATGCCTACATTTTCGGCTGACGGCAAGACTGCTGCAACTTTCGTATTTAATCACATAATTGCTAGGTTCGGTGTTCCTCAAGCCATTATTACTGATCATGGAAGCTATTTTCGGAATGTGATGATGACTGAACTGACGGAACAGCTTGGCCTGCGCCACGATAGTTCCACTCCATATTATCCGCAAGCCAATGGTCTGGTCGAAGCCATAAATAAATTTTTAGTCACTATGATCAGATGAATTATTGGTATTCACAAGACGAATTGGCATTCCATGTTATTTTCAACACTTTGGGCATATCGAACCTCAGTCAAAACATCAATTGGTTTCACTCCCTTTCAACTCGTTTACGGTTTGGAAGCTGTGTTTCCGATTTAATGCGAAATTCCATCTTTGAAATTAGCCATAGAGTTACTCCCAGCTACGTCTGAAGAGGAGAAACGTTTTTTGTACTTGGCTCAATTGGATGAAAATCGGAGAAACGCTGCAATAGCAAACGAGGCTCATGTCAAAAGAGTAAAAGCTCAGTATGATAGAAGTGTTACCCCTCAAAATTTTTCAGAAGGAGACCTAGTCTTAGTTTATGATCAAGCCAACGATAAGCTAGGAGCTGGGAAATTCGTGCCCATGTGGCATGGTCCTTTCATTGTTAAGCGAAAGCTGGCAAAAGGGGCCTATGAGATGATAGATTTTGATGGTATCCCTTTAGATAAGCCCAGAAATGGGTTATATCTGAAGCGATATTATGCCTATAACTGGTGTGGAGATCTTTTATTTTTTAGGTTAGATTTATTTACTGCTGGTGTGTCTTAGATTAGAAAGGTGTGCCTAGTTTAGAAGTGTATTTTATCACTATTCCTGCTTATCTGAGTTCTACTCTTGATATTGCAGATGTCGACGTCTCTTCAAACCTACATTGGTTTTGCTGATGGTGCTTGTCGTAGTACACAGAACATTTCTTCCGCAGCTTGGGTTATCTATTCACCCCCAGACGAGTTAGTTTCCATGCATGGGGTAAGCCTTGGTCAAACAATGAATAACATTGCCGAATATAGTGCAGTGATTGAGTTATTATCTGAGTCCATATCATTTGGGATTTGGAGTTTGATTGTGAGGTTGGATTCTAAACTTGTTGTATTACAACTTAACAGGGTTTATGCCATTAGAAATCCAGTGTTGTTACGGTTATTTTTAAGAGTTCGTCTCTTGGAATGTGAATTTGACTACATTGAATATCAACATATTCCAAGACATTTAAATACATTAGCAGACGCAGTTGCTACTAGTATGATAAATCGAAATTTGCAGTGATCAAAACAGTAAAACAAACAAAATTCATAAAATGTACGCAGGTAGCCGGTAAATAGTGATATATATCATAGTATAAAAGTGTTTTCAAAAAATATACATCGTCTTCGATCATAGGTTGGAAACACCTTATGATCGGCAAATGATAACACAAAAGGTCAAAAATATGAGTCTACAACACGATCATCCCATCACTGATGGTGATCACGATAAGAAACCACTGCCCGAGCCACCTTGCACAGGAACCTCCTAAAAGGTCTCGGAACACCAATCACGTATCTCTACAATCTGAGTGGAATGTCATCTATGTCTGTCTCCGGAATATCTAGAGTCAAACGCTCTAGATGATGCTCTAAATCAGTCAAGATTTCTGCTGATTTGCCTACTGGAGCTGGTGCAGTTGCAACTGGTTGTATTCTTTCATAAGGTTGGAGATGGGCTGTTCACCATGGGCCCACATCTTTATTCAAAAAAAATTTGGTTATTATTTGACAAGATGATCGAAAATAATTTTTTTTAAAAATTAGAAACTGTTGAAGAAATATTTTTACCTGAATCGTCCCACTGTTCCCCTGTTGGGAGAGTCATCTCTCGGTCGACGTGGAAATCTATCCCGGCGTATGGAAAGTCCTCTATGACAAAAAGTTGGCGATCCAGCCAACGAAAATATGAAGAAGGAAATCGAACAATCTCATCGCCCTCAATACCGTGACGGGCCATCAGTGCGGACCAACGAACCATCCTAGGTTCTCTAAGTCGACCGACATCAACAGGGATACTCTGTGGAGCTAGCATCGGAATCCTCTCTAGAGCAAAAAAGACGACAATGGATCCATATCCAAAGTTATTCAGTTTCCCATTTTTTTCTCTAGTTAGTTGGCCTTTTATATTAGCCAACACAGCGTCACACCAGTTGAAAATGGTGCCGCGAAAACAACCACAACAATGCGCATCTGAGAATTGGTAGCTACATGCAATGTTGCACTCCTGCACAGCCTGGTAACAGTAAATGCAATAAATTTCAGCTCAGGACGGATGATAGTTTTTATATCAATCCGTTTGTCCCTGGGGTCTGCTTCATCATTAGACTACTAGCTCCACAGGTTGAGCCAGATCTATGCTCTAATACCATTGTAATATTCCTTTTCGGGAATATTTGTAAAACACAATAAACTCTAACCAGAGATGGATTGGGAGGGCATTTACCAGATATTTCACCTCTGAAAAGAGGATGAGATCTGGAGGCTATCTGGCCCTTTCCAAACTCTGTCTAAGAGTGTGGGGGAAACACAACAAGTGGTACAAAAATCAAGATGCAAAGGGAAGAAATAAAAAATTGCAGACATACAATATTATGCACAGATATTCAAGAAATAAGAGAGCACTGAGCCATTTTATTAATCTGAAAAATACAGAGGAGTACAATAAGTCATCAAGCATCTAAATTTGCATAAGATCTATTCTCAAAATGCTGTTGTGTTTCAGATCTGTGTTGCATGGGATAGCTGTGACTCAGATCTGCGTTCCAGCTGATGAAAAACGACGGTGTCGCTACCCAGATGGCCCCCCTTATGGATCTGCGCCTTCCTCCAGTTAATCACGCCTCCTCTGGCTGGGATATGCAATATTAAAATCACCCGCTGATCCAGAACTTCCCTCAACATACACGCTGTTATTCATGCGCTTGAGCTCTTACCCACAATCTTTCAAGAATACACCCAGAGCTTCCCAACTATGGACCGCGTCCTTCTGCGCATCCAATGAACGCGTGGATCCTCCATAGGTGCGGCGTGGTTAATAAACACACTGATCCTTAACAAATACAGTGGATCGTTCTTCCTACACAAATGCTGATGGAACTACCTCACCCGAGCAGGCACTCAATGCGCTAAACAACGTTGTAGATAGGCTAAACAGCCAGCGTGCTCAGTAGTCACAATGACCAGATTTGATATACATAAATTCTCCATGATCCCCCCAATGAAGACATTATCTCCTTAACATAGCGTTTGGCTGCTCTTGAATTCTTCGACCTCCTCAACCCATGATACCACGGTAATATTCCTTGCTGCGAGCGCCTCCCCTCCTGATACCATGGTATTATCTCTTTGCTGCGTGCCCAATTCGGCTTCCCTTCGTAATTACCACATGCTTCTTATTCGTGGCCCCTTTCATTCACGTTTTATTCATAATCTAACTGCGTTTATTCCTAAGCTAACTACTTAAGGAAAAATTGACAAAAATTGAATATTCCAATTAGCTATTGCTAATTGGGAATATTACAGACCGAGTGGCAGTGGCAGATCCGAGTCCCCAAAATAACTCATCCCACTATAGGGATAGTCGTCTATATACAGCGGCATCTGATCCCAATGAACAAAGAAATTAGGACAGAACACCCGTCCAACTACTCCACCTCCTCCTCTGCACAGTAGTCTCCCCCACCGGCGCATCCTAGGCTCTCTCGGGCCCCCATCTGGGAGCTGTATGCAAGGTCGAAGTGTTGGGATCTTCTCAAAGAAGAAAGAGCACAAAACTGTACCATATGCACAGTCATGGTTCAATTGCTGCTTACATAGTGACAATTGTCGCTTCAATGATGAAAACATCATCTGGGCCCACCCATAGTAGGTCCCACTCAAAACACTCTCCAAAAGCATCATTTGTCCCCCCGTGATGTGATGGAGTGCCTGGTTTCCAAGGATTCGTAGAACTACTGCGGCCACAGCACGGGTCTCTAACCTCTCCAAATCCCCGATGGGTATCCGACTCCCCTTCACTTGGAGACCTGGCCGTCAATGGCGCTCTACAAACTATATGATATTATTCCCACGTGGTAATACTGGCTGAGTATTCCCTACCATCCCAAGTGGTGGGAGACCAGTCAGGAAATATATATCCTAGACCGTCAACTTGATCCGGTGCCCCTGCACTATAAAGACCTGATGGTCCGGGTCCTAATAGCTGACAATCCGGGCCAATAAGGGCTCCCCAGCTCTCATCAAAGGGTTCTCCACAAACTTAGAAACCCCAAACCTGGACAAAGCACTGCGGACACCTTGTTCCTCTCGGATCTTCGACCGTAATGCGCCTAGGTCTCTCTCTCTCTAGTTAATCCGTAACTTTGCCAAATCTGCACAAAAGCATCATATTTTTTAGTATACAGATAGGAAAGACTGCTTCTCATCACAAAAGCCTAGTGCTCAGCCAAAAAATAAAACAGAAACACCCCTCCCTACCAGGTCGCACTTTTTAGGCCCAAACCTGGGACAGTCTCACTTTTCTGCCCAAAACCTGCTACCCAGGTGTTGTGACTAGCAACAAACCCCCCTTTTTATTTAGCATTATCACTAATACTAAATAAATGGGGACCCTTATTCAAAAAATTTAGAAAAATATATTTTCTTTTTAGTACTTTCTTTTTTCTTTCTTCAAAAAAAAAAAAAACTTACTATCATAAACTTAGGAAAATATTCCTTGAAAAATCTAAAAAACTTAAGTTTTATGATAGCATAGAATAAAATCACTCTTTAAGGAATATCACATCGCAAAAAAGGTAATGAATGCCTCTTTATAAGCGGAACACAAAAAATAGCGAGATCGCGATGCGAAACTACATTCATCACATCACATGCTTAGAATGTCATATCTTATGCTGAAAAACCACAAATCACTAATGTGCGATAACATATATTGCAAATCGCGTCTCGCAGGAAAATGCATCAACGGATGTTTGTCATCTGTTATTTCTTGCGATCTTGCGATATTGCGATATAGCGATTTCACGATGTTACGATATTGCGCTATTGTGATTCTACGAGATTGGGATTTGCGATATTGCGATTTTGCGACATTGCGAAGCAAATCGAAGATCGCCTTATCGCAGATATTTAAAGGCTCATTATACGGAAAAAATCTTTCCACAAATCGAGACCTGGTTATGCGCTTTAATGTTAATCAATGAATTGGTTGTCACTCATTAATGAAAAATGGTTTCGTTCTGATTGAAGAGTTATTTCATGTAAGGTGGTATATTTTATACATCTTCAGCATTTAAAAATTTCCCGTCACCTTTTTTCTATCATTATTCTCACTTAATTCGTGAACTGTAGGAGCGAAGAACTGAGCACTATACAAAACAGTATTCAGAGTATTATGGGAAATAAAGACAAGGTTCTAAGTTCTGAAGATAAAGAGATGACGCCCTTATACACAGACACCGCCTGTAACAAAGACGCTGGTATCACTACTTGGGAGGGCATGTATAATCTAATTGAGGAAGAGAACCCCAGAGTAATGGAGGTTACAGCTACTGCAGGCTTGCATGGGTCTTCTGATGCATCCATTACAGATTTAGCTTGTTCATTCTTGCACCGAGTAGCCGCGAGACCTATAATTCTTCCATACACGGACATGGTTAAATGGGTACTCGATAGTACTGATATTACAAACAGACAGTTTAAGACTGAGGGTCAAGGGCTCATTGGCTCATTTACTCCACAAGATTTGAGACTCATGTATCATTTGTCAGAGCCACAAGCAACTTATAACAAACAGTTCATGGAGAAGTTTTCCAAAGAAAATGAAAACTTGGCAGAATGCACCAAGGACTAGTCAAGGAGAGACGAACCACTGAATAAAGATAAACACGGTATGTATAGTATTGGTTCTCTCACTTCTCCGTATTTCTTTGCTGCTGCTATGCTCTGTAGGCTTTTTGGAAAGCCTGACATTAATAAGTTTTCATCTGAATGGCTATCATTATTGAATGCTGCTGTTAATGCTACTATTGTGGATTGGGCTAAGATATTATCTGACAACTCAGCCATGGCTATTTTGAATTATCGGTCTAAGATAACTGTTTCTCAGAGGATTTATCCTCCTTTTTACTTATCTGCTTATGTGATGGATTCAATCTGTTATGTTTCTAAGTTTCCTTTAATGGGTTGGAAATGAACAACTCAAGATCCCCTGCCCATTCATGTTTATCACAAAGAATTGTGGGATTCAAAGTTCATTCCCTATTTTTACAAGATTTTCCATGGCATCATGTTGCCCCTGTATAGAATATTGTATGATAAAAATTCTCCAAGGTTTTCTCCTGAAGCAGAGGTAAGACATCCTACCTGTTGTGAGATGGTTTGGAGAAGAACTGTTTACATATGTTAAGGTTTTTTGGAAGCTTTGCTTCTCCTCATGTTTTACCTTTGTATGTTTCTGATAAACTCATCGCCTGAGAAATTGCTTATCAAACCTTCGGAGAAGGAGGTTTGACTAAAGGTTTGAAAGACAAGAAGAAGGCTATCTAGCCGCAATTTCCTGTGGCCTGTGGGGCCTTTTCATTATTTGATGTTGGTAATGCATTTAAAGAAGTAAACAATATTACATGTTTACATTTTTTCAAGTTTCCAAGAAGACCATTCGACCCATATGATATTGTTAAAAATTTCACTACTGCAGTCAAGATAAGAGTGTTTTCTAAAGAAGAAGATCTGTTTGATGACATGTTCCAAGAAAAAGGCACACTTAAAGAGATTCTACATTCGGCTCAAATACGGTTTCCACCAGCAGAGTTTCAAGAATTTAAAATATACAGAGAAAGGAGGTTAAATACTATCCCTTTGGATAAATTACGCTTGGAACCCGTAAGGGAACCAACTCCTAGTATCAGTCCCAATAGAAGTTCAGGTACAAACATATCTAAGTCAAAGTCCGGAAGAGAAACCTCTAAACACTCTAAAAGTGAAGGGTCAGTAAGGGATACTGCCCAGTCTAAAGAGCTCTCATAGCAACAGATTTCAACCTCTCCATAGTTAAATATTCCCCCTCTCATTGCACAAATACCATCAGTTAGAACTGAGTTAGATAAGGAATGGGAGACATTTAATGATTTGATTAATATTGAAGGAAAGAACACACAAACACCTGTGAGTAATGTACAGAAAACAAAAAATATAGTCACAGGAATAACTACCAATGTCTCATAAATGGAACATATTCCCATTACCCCATCCTCTAAAATTATGCTCAAAATAGAGGAAATTCATCCTCTTGATGTATTCTATAGTCCACAACACAAGGCAGTGGTAAGAAGACAAAGGAAGAAAAGGAAATTGGAAAATGTGCTCTCTCATGATGTAGAACAATTAGATGTCCTATGGAAAGATCCTACTACTGATCCAACTGAAAATCTCACCAAATTATCTCAGATCACAAGAGAATATGCATCTGCAGGCATTGATAAAGCATATGAGGTATGAAAATTACTAAATGAGAAAGAAGATCAATTACAGGTTTTGCAACAACAGCTGCAACATGCCAACGCCAACAATGAAGCACTGAGATAGCTTGAAAAATTACAGCAAGACTTCAAACAAATGCAGATAGGATATCAAAACAGTTTGACTGAAAAAGAGAAACAGCTACAGGTTATGCAAGAGATGCACAAGGATGATCCCAGGCTTACAGAATTTATCACAGAATTTATTTTCTTACATGATCAACTACTGCAACAATAGGAAATATTATGCCAAAGAATATCAAAGTGGAACTCTTATTGTGAAGAAAGTGATAAAATCACTAATCATGTCGTAGAATTACGACATGATTATGATTCAATTGATAAAAGAGTTATTGACTATTTAGCTTGGAAAGAAACAGAGGAGGGGAAAAGAGCAGGTGCACCAATAATTAATAACAATCACAAAGTAATGTTGTTTAATAATTGGGATGCACAAATCAGGAAAGCAGAGCAAGCAGCGGAAGAAGCAGTCACAGCAGCAAGAAATATTATTGATTGTATAAATGAAAATTTTCATGAGGCAAATCTGATCTCTGAAACTACTCCAGGGTATCTATCGAAAGTACAGCAACTGCAGACAGACTAGAGACAGAAGGCTCAAGAAAAGGCAGAATCGATTAAAAGATTAACAAAGTTAAATTGGGATTCTTACTGGGCGTGTTTGGTAAAACCACACAGCCAGTACATGACTCTTAAGTGTATCATCAATTCTGCCGAGAAGATGGCACCATCTCTTGCCGATTCTGTTTTCACAGGACAGTTAAAGTCTGAAGTCGGCCAGCCAACTCTTCTCAAACCAATGTTGAACACTTGCAATTTCAAAGAACAGATTCATAAGTAGTTAGTTATTAAGTTTTAATTTTAGATTCAGTATTAATTTTGCTTTATTTTTTCCTAAAAAGAGGACGGTCATTTAAACTGTATCCTACATTTTTGTAATAAATTATTTCTAGATTTAGTTAGTAGTATTTAAACCCTTCTCATGCATTTAGAGAAAGGTCCTGAAATTTGTCAAAAACTTGTCCTTAGAACATGCACTTTTGCACCCTCCGAGGAGGTTTTGATGAATGAATGGAACATGATTTGTTGATATCCGTGTTTAATATCTACTACTGATGTTGCACTTTTGTACTCTTAGTGGATGTTGGATTAAGAAGAGATAAGTCATTATTGCTTGAAGCTCATGAGTAGAACTAGTTATAAATGGTACTTTTATCTCTTAACTATTTCTGCCTTTGTGTTAAAGTGATATTTATGTTTAGTTGTTTATGTATTAATGCTTGAATGTTTGAGTTATCATTTGGCACTTTTGTACGGTGATATCCATTTGTTAATGCTTAATATATGGATATTTTATTATGCGATATGCTTTTCACAACTGTTTCGTCTAACTTTTTATACGAATTGGTTTATCTTTATTGAATTCTTTTCTTATAACATTTGAATGATATTTATTACCAATTTCTATTTGAAATCATTTTAGATCGCATAAAGAAAAGATTACATCTCGGGTTAAGTTTAGAATTAGATTATTTCTGTTTAATTAGAATACAATTGCATGTTATAGATTAAAATTAGAATAAAAGCATTTCACTTAGGAACTTTTAGAAAGGAAATATCAATTCTTAACACACACATACACATATTGGGAAACTGGTCCCATTATCCCTAGTCGGACCCAATATACCAAATGGAAAAGGAGCTGCCAACCAAGGTCCGGACCGGGTGGGTATCCCCCTTGTTGTAGACCCGATTTTCGGGGCTTCAAAATATTTAGAGCTAGAAGGAGGGCCCCGAACTATGAATGGAAAGTAAGTCAAAATCTAAATACCATTCTGAGAGTAAATCGCCCTCACCATCTCCCCCGACTTCTCCATCACACATAGAATTTTTAAATCTAGAGCCAGAAGTCGAAAGAACAATAGCCACTGCCACAAACCCTGACTTTTCAAAAGAATCTGCTATTGAACCTTCTGAAGTTGAATATTTGATTCATAAACTTCAACGATTTTCAATATCACCTCAAAGATCTGATAAATCTCAAGGCAGTGTGACTTCGCAATATAATCCTGCTCATCCTCTTACCAGATTATAGAGCGAAAAGCTTGGCATTCAGCCAACTGAGTTACCTCTACCTACAAGGAAGAGAGCAAGGAAATCACCTAAAGGGTCTGATAGTGAGACTCTTTCATCATCATCATCCATCTCAACCTCTTCACCGCGAAGTCAACCATCCACCCCTCCACCTCAGATTATTGTCCGTCAGTCCACTGGAACTTCCACATCTCCTTCTCAAACATCTGTAATCGTAATACCCTCATCTTCCCAACCACAAAGATCATATTCTTCACTTTCCTTTGTTAGTAGTTCAGCGATGGCCTCTCCATGGAATAATCTAGGGGCAGTCTTAATGCCTGCACCCTTGAGTCAATTACCAGCCCATCCTGAAAAATGGCTGCCTAAGCTTAATCCTGAAGCAGGCATGCTAGCAGAAGAGCATATAAATAACTTTATGTTGTCCATAAATCTCAATGGAGTTATTAATGAAGATGCTGTTGTCCGAATTTTTTCCTATACTCTTCAAGGAGCAGTCAGATCATGGTATTTCTCATTACCATCTGGATCTATCACTAGTTGGGATATCTTCCAAGATCAATTTTTGACTAAGTTTGGTGATGACAGGTCTACAGCGACATTGATCAATGACCTATCTAATCTTAGGGCCGAGTCAAAAGAACCTATCAAGGATTTTAATTCACGTTTCAATAAATTGTTAAATAAAATTCCTACTGCTTCCAAGCCTAGTGAAGAAGTGTGAAGTGAATGGTACATCTCAGCTTTACCATCAAACATAACAATCTTCGTTGACAGGGCTAACAAAACAACTTTAGCAGACAATATGAAGGAAGCAATAGCAGTAGAGAAATGTATCATTGCTTTAGAAAAGAAAAAAGTGATAGAAGAACGAAAATCCAAGAAGGTTACTTTTAAGGAAGATCCCAAGAAAAAACAACCAAAAGATCCATTTGATTTAGAAGGATTGCAGAAAGTTTTGAAAACCATGTACAACGAAATGGTTGAAATTAAGAAACAAGTGGCAGAAACATCTTCTAAAAAATCATTCAAGCCTTATAGAAGAAACCCTTCAACTGATTCAAAACCACCAAATGCTATTACAAATGTTGAATCAGAAGAAGAAGAAGAGGAGACTGCTACTGAAGAAACTACCGATGAAGAAGAAGTTGTAGAGGTACAAGGTATGTGGGATTTCATCCTCCCAGATGAGGAAGATCAAGAAGCATCCCCGGTTAGTACTCGAAGCAGAAATCAAATTGATCCTCCTCAATCTACTTCTAAGTCAAAAAGTGCAAGCTCAATGAATAAGGATAAAGTTGCATCCAAGAAAACGACATCAAAATCGACTCAAACCAGCCCAGTCCAATCAGATTCATCAACTCTATCAAAAACACTGATCATTTTGGATGAAATGGAGTATAATATCATAGAAGATATGAAGAAGACTAGGGCTAACATCAATTTTTATGAATTGTGCAAGTTAAAACACCAGCAAAAGGTACTTTTGAAAGAATTACATGCTATACCAGAAAAACCTTTTCCTGATCCTATAATCTCTCAAGCTTCCAATGAGATGGGAAGACCTCCAACTAATGTGATTAGTAAAGTTGATCTAGAAAATATCGCTTTAATTGGAGGAAGGTCGAGATCTCATACTCCTCCATTTCTTCTTACTTATGAAGTTTTCAATAAAAAATTGCATAATTGTTTAGTGGATTCTGGAGCTTCATCTAATATTCTACCAAAATCAATATGTGCAAAGTTGAACATTCAACCAAAAAAATTTTCTGTACGCATAGTCCAGCTAGATAGATCGCAATTTGAAGTGATTGGTGAATTAAATCAGGTTACCATAAGGCTGTCATCTAATCCAAAAGTATGTCAAGTTATTGATATTTTAGTTGCATATATTCCAGAATTTTATGGCTTAATTCTTAGCAGAGATTGGTCAGAAAAACTTCATGGATACTTTGCAACTGATTGGTCGCATATGTGGCTTCCTTAAAATGGTAAACCAAATCAGATAAAGGTTGAGCGAGAAAAACATCAGAAATACATAGTAACCGAACTGGAAGGAGAAAATGAACTGGTTGCATACAACAATAATATCATTGGCAATTATTCAATTGATTCTTTCTTAGGAAATTTCAATCCTCATACATCACCTTATTTAGAACATTATGTTTTATCTCAAATAGAAATTTTTTCTCAAACAGATAGTTGTAAATGCATTAATTTTGTAGATACTCCTGTAAATAAATATTTATTTTGGAAGTTATTTTTTGATGGTTCTAAGTCTAATGAAGGAGCAGGAGCAAGATGCGTGTTGGTTAGTCCAGAGGGGAACAAAATTATGCTAACTTGCAGACTCGAGTTCGATTGCACCAATAATACCGCAGAATAAGAGGCTTTAGTCTAATGATTATACAAAGCAATCGGATTAGACATCAAATATCTACAAGTTTTCGGAAATTCTGAAATTGTAATCAAACAGGTACGCAATAATATACGTTTTTTATCAGGTCATTTAAAGCATTATCAATATTTAGTTCAAGATCTGACTGAACACTTTATAGCATTTAATATTTCATCAATTCCTAGGATCTAGAATGCTAGTGTAGACCTCCTAGCTAATGTAGCTTCCAAGCTCATTCCTTCAGAATACTATAGCCCTGATCGATTTTCAATCGAATTAATCTTTAGACCCTCGATTCCTGATAACATTACCAATTGGAGGATTTTCAACGATGATCCTGATATTGTAATCTTCCTCACATCTGAAGGGTCTTACACCAATCAGATAATTGATGAAGACCAACATGGTGCACAATTGTAACAAGATAGCACTAATAATGCTATGCCAAAGTCAGTAGTCAAGTTAGAAGACCTTTATGATTTGAAATATCGATTCAAAATATCTACCAATTCAAAATTGCAAAGTTCAACTTTGAATTATGAATTAGTAAATCTAGGAACTGATACCAAACCACAGAATATCAACCTAGGCCTCGGCTTAGCTCCTGAAGAAAAATTAGCATATGTTCGTCTTTTGAAACAATACAAAAGTGTCTTTGCTTGGAATTACGATGAAATAAAAACTTATGACACTTCTATCATCCAACATACTATCCCAATGATAAATGATGAAAAACATGTTCAACAAAAGCTGAGAAAGATCCATCTCAATCTAGAAAATCAAATCAAATCTGAACTCAATAAGTTATTGAAAGCCAAGATTATTTTTTCTGTTCGACATTCTAAATGGGTTTCCAATATGGTCCCTATTAGAAAGAAGAATGTAGACATTAGAATTTGCATTGACTTTAGAAATCTAAACAAATCTTGCCAAAAAAATAATTTTCCTTTGCCTCCTATGGAGCAAATATTGCTGGTAGTTGCAGGATCAGAATTAATGTCTTTCTTAGATGGTTTCTCTGGCTACAACCAAGTGTTGGTTCATCCTGATGATCAATTGAAAACCACATTCAGAACCAAATGGGGCACTTATGCATATCAAAAGATTCCTTTTGGTCTGATCAATGTTGGTGCTACATTTTAGAGAGCCATGGACATCGCTTTCAAGGGATTAGTTAACAAATCAGTGGTAATCTACTTGGATGATATAACTGTATATTCCAAGAAACGAAGCAATCATCTTAAAGATTTAAAATAGATCTTTCAACGTTGTCAAAGGTATGGAATTTCACTTAATCCCAAAAAATTCTTTTTTTGCATTAAGTGAAGGAAAAATTATTGGATTCATAGTATCAAAATCTGGAATTCATATTGATCCTGATAGAATCAAGGAGATTTCTGAAATACCTTTACCTCACAACAAGAAATCTATGCAATCTTTCCTCGGCCAGATTAATTTTGTAAAGAGATTTGTACCAGATTTTTCAAGAATTGTATCTCCTTTACAAGCAATGATTAAAAATAATTCAAACTTCAAATGGGGCCAAAACGAATATGAGGCATTCAATCTGATCAAACAAGAAATTGTTAATGCTCCATCTTTAACAACTCCAAATTTTTGCGATCCTTTTATTTTGTATACATTTTCCTCTGAAAAATCATATGCTGCGATACTCACTCAAGCAAATCAAGACAAGGCAGAAGCCCCAATTTCTTTCTTCAGTTCAAATTTATAGGGGGCTGAATTGAATTATTCAGATGTAGAGAAACAAGCTTATGCTGTTTTCAAAGAAATTAAATATTTCAGACCCTTTCTACTTAAAACCCATACAAAAATCATCGTACCGTTTCCAGTGGTAAGAAATATTTTAGTTCAGAAAGATGTGGGTGAGAAAAGAGCCAATTGGGTTACTGCTTTACAAGAATATGATGTAGAAATCAAACCAGCAAATATTGTAAGAGGTCAAGGTTTTTGAAAAATAATAGTTGGAGCATCACTTATTTATGAAAATCCATCTGAAGAGATACAAATGTATGAGGTAAGCCTAAACGATGTTGAATCATTATATGATGATATCATATTTTATCTAAAGAATGGATATGCTCCTCCAAATCTCAATCACACCAAGAAAAGAGCTCTAAGGTTGAAGGAAAAACAATATCAGCTTGTGAATGATGTTATTTTTAGAATAAATTATGATTATGTTCTCCTTATATGTCTTGAGAAATTTGAAGCTGAAAAAGTCTTGCAGGAACTTCACGATGGTCCAGCAGGTGGACATTATGCTGGAGATACTACTGCACATAAAATTCTCCGTGCAGGCTATTACTAGCCCACACTATTCAAAGATTCACATAGCTACGTAAGGAAATGTCAAGTTTGTCAAACCACTGCTGGAAGACAAAAGAAACCATCATTTCCATTACAACCAGTAAATATTGAACAACCTTTTGATCAATGGGGATTGGACATAATAGGTTAGATCGTTCCTCACTCTTATAAGAAACATAGGTATATCATTACAGCAACTGATTATTTTACTAAATGGGTAGAAGCAGTTCCTCTCAAGACTGCTAATGCCGAGCATATCATCAAGTTCATAGATCAGTTCATAATCACCAGGTTTGGTTTACCTTATGCTTTAATGTTTGATAATGCATCATATTTTTCTGGTAATGCTATGACTGAATTTGCACTCAAGAGAGGTTTTAAACTTAAATACTCTGCCAATTATTATCCACAAGGAAATGGATTAGCTGAATCCACAAATAAAAACTTAATCAAAATCATTAAGTGAACCATTTATCAAAATCATAAAAATTGGCATAAGTCTTTAATATATGCTTTATGGGCAGATCGGATAACGCAAAAAGCCTCCATTGGCACTTCTCCCTTTAATTTAGTTTATGGGAAAGAAGTGGTTCTTCCAACTCATCTAGCAATTCCTTCTTTGGCCTTAGTTCAATATATTGATGAAGCACCAACTTCTTCCTTACAACTAAGACAACAAGAAATAATTAAACTAGAAGAACAAAGAGAACAGGCCAAAATAACTCATGCTCATCACCAAGCATTAGTTAAAGCTTCTTTTGATTCAAACATGATATCCAAAAAGGACTTTCAGGTCAGAGATCTAGTTTTAAAATGGGACAAGGCTCATGAGGAAAAAGGGAAACATACAAAATTTCAACGAATGTGGCTTGGTCCATTCCAAATTGCAGAGATCATAGGTCCATCTACTTTTATGTTACAGGATTTAACAGGAAAAAGAGAGTCTTTACCTGTTAATGGACAGATCCTCAAAAAATATTTTCCATAGAAGATCATTCTTCTATTTTGTATATTATTTTTTATTATTTTTTATAATAAAACTAGTTGTTAATGGTTACGTTTGAAATTCACGAAAAAGATACAAATTCTCTTTTAGATTTTGTTTTTTCACTTTTATAAATATAATTATTTTAGAAAATTGATCATTATTATTAAAAGATATAGTTAAAAGCTTTAAACCTAGAAATGATACTAGTTTCAACTTTGAAAATTTTGATAAAAAGCAACTTTTAGTGAGAAATTGTTTTATATCAGTCTAATGAAAGGTATCAATAACAAAATGAAGATTCTCTGTAGAAAAATCCTTTCCAAAAAACTCTATTATTGTCGTCCAGAGCTAACTTAAGGAAACAATGACTTCCTCCCCACCTAGAAAATTACAATTTTCAGGGAATAATCCAATAATGCACTTTAACTTAAAGAGTAAGAGGTCTCATCACGAGCCGACTTATCATGATCATAGATATTATAGCTTGCTGACTTTGCCAATACTGCATACCACAATAGGGAAATGAATCAAGATTGTTTCAATCGAAAGGCAAGGGGTCTCATCACGAGCCAACTTGTTCAACAAAGTTATAAATCAAGTGAATGGCACTGTCATAAATTGGCTACCAAACCAAGAAATTTTTCTTTAAGGATATAAAAAAGAAAAATTAAAGCAATAAGTGTGAATATGGATTTCTCTTTGAAAATTGTATATTTCTCTAAGTAGGATACACTATCATTGTTGGGTAATAGGTAACCCTGTCGAAGCTATAAACGGTTGCTGGCAGCAGTGGCTATACCTACGACAAATGAGCATATTTAAAACTGATCTACAGAGAAGCCTTTGTTTTTATCATTATAAACTAAGTAATGACTGATATAGATACAAAGACTAGCTTGAGGAAGTAAATAGTCAAAGTTGAATATAGAAGAAACGAAATATCATTGATAGATAGAAGCATAATGTACTTTGTCTTTCTATAATAAAGTTTGATTTTCTGGGAAATTTTCTATTTTGAAAGTTTAGAAAATTCAAAAGAAAAGCAGAGATAACTGGTTCTTCCGAGTGAATCGCCAATGGTTGTGACCAGCAACAACCCCCCCTATTTATTTAGCATGATCACTAATACTAAATAAATGGGGACCCTTATTCAAAAAATTTAGAAAAATATATATTTTTTTAAGTACTTTTTTTTTTTGCTTTCTTCAAAAAAAAAAAAAAAACTTACTATCATAAACTTAGGAAAATATTCCTTGAAAAATCTAAAAAACTTAAGTTTTATGATAGCATAGAATAAAATCACTTTTTAAGGAATATCGTGTCGCAAAAAAGGTAATGAATGCCTCTTTATAAGCGGAACACAAAAAATAGTGAGATCGCGATGCGAAACTACATTCATCGCATCGCATGCTTAGAATGTCATATCTTATACTGAAAAACTGCAAATCACTAATGTGCGATAACATATATCGCAAATCACGTCTCGCAGGAAAATGCATTAACGGATGTTTGTCATCTATTATGTCTTGCGATCTTGCGATATTGCGATATAGCGATTTCGCGATGTTACGATATTGCGCTATTGTGATTCTATGAGATTGCGATCTGCGATATTGTGATTTTGTGATATTGCGAAGCAAATCACAGATCGCCTTATCACAGATCTTTAAAGGCTCATTATACGGAAAAAATCTTTCCACAAATCAAGACTTGGTTATGCGCTTTAATGTTAATCAATGAATTGGTTGTCACTCATTAATGAAAAATGGTTTCGTTCTGATTGAAGAGTTATTTCACGTAAGGTGGTATATTTTATATGTCTTCAGCATTTAAAACTTTCCCGTCACCTTTTTTCTATCATTATTCTCCCTTAATTCATGAACTGCAGGAGCGAATAACTGAGAACTATACAAAGCAATATTCAGAGTATTATGGGAAAGAAAGACAAGGTTCTAAGTTCTGAAGATAAAGAGATGACACCCTTATACACAGATACCGCTTGTAACAAAGACGCTGGTATCACAACTTGGGAGGGAATGTATAATCTACTTGAGGAATAGAACCCCAGAGTAATGGAGGTTACAGCTACTGCAGGCTCGCATGGGTCTTCTGATGCATCCATTACAGAGTTAGCTTGTTAATTATTGCACTGAGTAGCAATGATACCTAGAATTCTTCCATACACAAACATGGTTAAATGGGTACTCGATAGTACTGATATTACAAACAGACAGTTTAAGACTCAGGGTCAAGGGCTCATTGGCTCATTTACTCCACAATATTTGAGACTCATGTATCATTTGCCGGAGCCACAAGCAACTTATAACAAATAGTTCATGGAGAAGTTTTCCAAAGAAAATGAAAACTTGGCAGAATGCACCAAGGACTGGTCAAGGAGAGACGAACCACTGAAGAAAGATAAACACGGTATGTATAGTACTGGTTCTATCACTTCTCCGTATTGCTTTGCTGCTGCTATGCTCTGTAGGATTTTTGGAAAGCCTGACATTAATAAGTTTTCGTCTGAATGGCTACCGTTATTGAATGATGCTGTTAATGCTACTATTGTGGATTGGGCTAAGATATTATCTGACAACTTAGCCACGGCTATTTTGAATTATCGGTCTAAGAGAACTGTTTCTCAGAGGATTTATCCTCCTTTTTACTTATCTGCTTATGTGATGGATTCAATCTGTTATGTTTCTAGGTTTCCTTTAATGGGTTGGAAATTGACAACTCAAGATCCCCTTCCCATTCATGTTTATCACAAAGAATTGTGGGATTCAAAGTTCATTCCCTATTTTTACAAGATTTTCCATGGCATCATGTTGCCCCTGTACAGAACATTGTATGATAAAGATGCTCCAAGGTTTTCTCCTGAAGCAGAGGTAGACATCCTACCTGTTGCGAGATGGTTTGGAGAAGAATTGTTTACATATGTTAGGGTTTTTTGGAAGTTTTGCTTCTCCTCATGTTTTACCTTTGTATGTTCCTGATAAACTCATCGCCTGAGAAATTTCTTATCAAACCTGCGGAGAAGGAGGTTTGACTAAAGATTTGAAAGACAAGAAGAAGGCTATCTAGCCGCAATTTCCTGTGGCCTGTGGGGCCTTTTCATTATTTGATGTTGGTCATGCATTTAAAGAAGTAAACAATATTACATGTTTACATTTGTTCAAGTTTCCAAGAAGACCATTCGACCCATATGATATTGTTAAAAATTTCACTACTGCAGTCAAGATAAGAGTGTTTTCTAAAGAAGAAGATCTATTTGATGACATGTTCCAAGAAAAAGCCTCACACTTAAAGAGATTCTACATTCAGCTCAAATACGGTTTCCACCAGCAGAGTTTCAAGAATTTAAAATATACAGAGAAAGGAGGTTAAATACTATCCCTTTGGATAAATTATGCTTGGAACCCATAAGGGAACCAACTCCTAGTATCAGTCTTAGTAGAAGTTCAGGTACAAACAGATCTAAGTCAAAGTCTGGAAGAGAAACCTCTAAACACTCTAAAAGTGAAGGGTCGGTAAGGGATACTGCCCTGTCTAAAGAGCTCTCACAGCAACAGATATCAACCTCTCCACAGTTAAATCTTCCCCCTCTCATTGTACAACAATCATCAGTCAGAACTGAATTAGATAAGGAATGGGAAACATTCATTGATTTGATTAATATTGAAGGACAAAATACACAAACACCTGTGAGTAATGTACATACAACAATAAATATAGTCACAGGAGTAACTACCAATGTCTCAGAAACAGAACATATTCCCATAACCCCATCTTCTAAACTCATGCTCAAGATAGAGGAAATTCCTCCTCTTGATGTATTCTATAGTCCACAACACAAGGTAGTGGTAAGAAGACAAAGGAAGAAAAGGAAATTAGAAAATGTGCTATCTCATGATGTAGAACACCTAGATGTTCTATGGCAAGATCCTACTACTGATCCAACTGAAAATCTCACTAAATTATCTCAGATCAGAGGAGCTTATGCCTCTGCAGCCATTGACAAAGCATCTGAGGTACGAAAATTATTGAATGAGAAAGAAGATCAGGTACAGGTCTTGCAACAACAGCTGCAACAAGCCAATGCTAACAGTGAAGCTCAGAAACAACTTGAAAAATTACAACAAGATTTTCAACAAATGCAGATTGGATATCATAACAGTTTGGCTGAAAAAGAGAAACATCTATAGGTTATGCAAGAGATGCACAAAGATGATCCCAAGCTCACAAAATTTATCACAGAGTCTATTTCCTTAAATGACCAACTACTGCAACAACAAGAAATGTTATGCCAAAGAATATAACAATGGAACTCTTATTGTGAAGAAAGTGATAAAATCACTAATCATGTCGTAGACTTATGACATGATTATGATTTAAATGATAAAAGAGTTACTGACTATTTGGCTTGGAAAGAAATAGAGGAGGGGAAAAGAGAAGATGCACCTATAATCAATGAAAATCACAAATAAATACTCTTTAATAATTGGGATGCACATATAAGGAAGGCAGAGCAAGAGGCAGAAGAAGCAGCCACAACAGCCAGCAATATTATTGATTGTATAAATGAAAATTTACACAAGGCAAATCTGATCTCTGAAACTACTCCAGGGTACCTATCAAAAGCACAACAACTGTAGACATACTGGAAACAAAAATCCCAAGGAAAGGCAGAATCAATTAAAGGATTAACAAAGTTAAATTGGGATTCTTACTGGACATGTCTGGTAAAACCACACAGCTAGTGTATGACTCTCAAGTGTATCATTAATTCTGTCGAGAAGATGGCGCCAGCTCTTGCCGATTCCGTTTTCACAGGATAGTTAAAGTCTGAAGTCGGCCAGCCTATTCTTCTCAGATCAATGCTGAACGCTTGCAATTCCAAAGAACAGATTCACAATTAGTTAGTTGTTAAATTTTAATTTTAGATTTAGTACTAGTTTTGCTTTATTTTTGTCTAAAAAGAGGACGGTCATTTAAACCGTATCCTACATTTTTGTAATAAATTATTTTTAGATTTAGTTAGTAGTATTTAAACCCTTCTCATTCATTTAGAGAAGGGTCCTGAAATTTGTCAAAAATTTGTCCTCAGAACATGCACTTTTTCACCCTCAGAGTAGGTTTTGATGAATGAATGGAACAAGATTTATTGATATATTCATTTAATATCTACTACTGATGTTGCACTTCTGTACTCTTAGTGGATGTTGGATTAAGAAGAGATAAGTCGTTATTGGTTGAAGCTCATGAGTAGAACTAATTATAAATGGTACTTTTATCTCTTAACTATTTCTGCCTATGTGTTAAAGTGATATTTATGTTCAGTTATTTATATATCAATGCTTGAATGTTTGAGTTATCATTTGGCACTTTTTTACGGTGATAGTTATTTATTTATGCTTAATATATGAGTAGCTTATTATGTGATATGTTTTTCATAACTGTTTCGTCTAACTTTTTATATGAAGTAGTTTATCTTTATTGAATTCTTTTCTTATAACAGTTGAATGATCTTTATTACCAATTGTTATTTGAAATCATTTTAGATGACATAATAGAAAGATTACATCCTGGGTTAGTGTAGAATTAGATATTTCTATTTAATTAGAATACAATTTTCATGTTATTAGATTAGAAATAGAATAAATGCATTTCTCTTAGGAACTTTTTAGAAAGGAAATATCAATTCTAAACACACACACATATTGGAAAACTGGTCCCATTATCCCCAGTCGGACCCACTACAGCAAATGGAAAAGGAGCTGCTAACCAAGGTCCGGACCGGGTGGGTATCCCCCTTGTTGTAGACCCAATTTTCGGGGCTTCAACATAATTGGCGCTAGAAGGAGGGCCCCGAAATATGAATGGTAAGTAAGTCAAAATCTAAATACCATTATGAGAGTAAATCGCCCTCACCATCTCCCCCGACTTCTCCATCGCACATAGAATTTTTAAATCTAGAGCCAGAAGTCGAGAGAACAACAGCCAATGCCACAAACCCTGACATTTCAGAAGAATTTTCTATTGAACCTCCTGAAGTTGAATCTTTGATTCATAAACTTCAACGATTTTCAATATCACCTCAAATATCTGATAAATCTCAAGGCAGTGTGACTTCGTAATATAATCCTGCTCATCCTCTTACTAGATTACAGAGTGAAAAGCTTGGCATTCAGCTAACTGAGTTACCTCTACCTACAAGGAAGAGAGCAAGGAAATCGCCTAAAGGGTCTGATAGTGAGACTCTTTCATCAGCACAATCCATCTCACCCTCTTCACTGCGAAGTCAACCATCCACCCCTCCACCTCAGACTATTGTCCGTCAGTCCACTGGAACTTCCACATCTCCTTCTCAAACATCTGTAATCGTAATACCCTCATCTTCCCAACCACAAGGATCATCTTTTGCACTTTCCTCTGTTAGTAGTTCAACGATGGCCTCTCCATGGAATAATCTAGGGGCAGTCTTAATGCCTGCACCCTTGACTCAATTACCAGCCCATCCTGAAAAATGGCTGCCTAAGTTTAATCCTAAAGCAGGCATGCTAGCAGAAGAGCATATAAATAACTTTATGTTGTCCATAAATCTAAATGGAGTTATTAATGAAGATGCTGTTGTCCGACTTTTTCCCTATAATCTTCAAGGAGCAGCCGGATCATGGTATTTCTCATTACCATCTGGATCTATCACTAGTTGGGATATCTTCCAAGATCAATTTTTGACTAAGTTTGGTGATGACAGGTCTACAGCGACATTGATCAATGACCTATCTAATCTTAGAGCTGAGTCAAAAGAGCCTATCAAGGATTTTAATTCACGTTTCAATAAATTGTTAAATAAAATTCCTACTGCTTCCAAGCCTAGTGAAGAAGTGCGAAGTGAATGGTACATCTCAGCTTTACCATCAAACATAACAATCTTCGTTGATAGGGCTACCAAAACAACTTTAGCAGATAATATGAAGGAAGCAATAGTAGTAGAGAAACATATCATTGCTTTAGAAAAGAAAAATGCGATAGAAGAATGAAAATCTAAGAAGGTTAATTTTAAGGAAGATCCCAAGAAAAAAAAACCAAAAGATCCATTTGATTTAGAAGGATTGCAGAAATTTTTGAAAACCATGTCCAATGAAATGGTTGACATTAAGAAACAAGTGGCAGAAACATCTTCTAAAAAGCCTTTCAAGCCTTATAGAAGAAACCCTTCAACTGATTCAAAACCACCAAATGCTATTACAAATACTGAATGAGAAGAAGAAGAAGAGGAGACTGCTACTGAAGAAACTACCGATGAAGAAGAAGTTGTAGAAATACAAGGTATGTGGGATTTCATCCTCCCAGATGAGGAAGATCAAGAAGCATCCTCGGTTAGGACTCGAAGTAGAAATCAACTTGATCCTCCTCAACCTACTCCTAAGCCAAAGAGCGCAAGCTCAATGACTAAAGATAAAGTTGCACCCAAGAAAACAACATCAAAAGCCACTCAAACTAGCCCAGTCCAATCAGATTTATCAACTCCATTAAAAAACACTGATCGTTTCGGATGAAATGGAGTATAATATCATAGAAGATATGAAGAAGACTAGGGCTAACATCACTTTTTATGAATTGAGCAAGTTAAAACACCAGCAAAAGGTACTTTTGAAAGAATTACATGCTGTACCAGAAAAATTTTTTCCCGATCCTGTAATCTCTCAAGCTTCCAACAAGATGGGAAGACCTCCAACTAATGCGATTAGCAAAGTTGATCTAGAAAATATCGCCTTAATTGGAGGAAGGTTGAGATCTCATACTCCATTTCTTCTTACTTATGAAGTTTTCAATAAAATTTTGCATAATTTTTTAGTGAATTCTGGAGCTTCATATAATATTCTACCAAAATCAATATGTGCAAAGTTGAACATTCAACCACAAAAATCTGCTGTACGCATAGTCTAGCTAGATAGATCGCAAGTTGAAGTGATTGGTGAATTAAATCAGGTTACCATAAGGCTGTCATCTAATCCAAAAGTATGTCAAGTTATTGATATTTTAGTTGCAGATATTCTAGTATTTTATGGCTTAATTTTTAGCAAAGATTGGTCAGAAAAACTTCATGGATACTTTGCAACTGATTGGTCACATATGTGGCTTCCTTACAATGGTAAACCAAATCAGGTAAAGGTTGAGCGAGAAAAACATCGGAAATACATAGTAACAGAACTGGAAGGAGAAAATGAACCGATTGCATAAAGCAATAATATCAATGCTCATACATCACCTTATTTAGAACATTCTGTTTTATCTCAAATAGAAAATTTTTCTGAAATAGATAGTTCTAAATGCATTAATTTTGTAGATACTCCTGTAAATAAATCTTTATTTTGGAAGTTATTTTTTGATGGTTCTAAGTCTAATGAAGGAGCAGGAGCAGGATGCGTGTTGGTTAGTCCAGAGGGGAAAAAAATTATGCTAACTTGCAGACTCGAGTTCGATTGCACCAATAATACCGCAGAATACAAGGCTTTAGTCCAAGGATTATACAAAGCAATCGGATTAGACATCAAATATCTACAAGTTTTCGGAGATTCTGAAATTGTAATCAAACAGGTACGCAATACTATACCTATGTGAGATGGTTTGGAGAAGAATTGTTTACATATGTTAGGGTTTTTTGGAAGTTTTGCTTCTCCTCATGTTTTACCTTTGTATGTTCCTAATAAACTCATCGCCCGAGAAATTGCTTATCAAACCTTCGGAGAAGGAGGTTTGACTAAAGATTTGAAAGACAAGAAGAAGGCTATCTGGCCGTAATTTCCTGTTGTCTGTGGGGCCTTTTCATTATTTGATGTTGGTCATGCATTTAAAGAAGTAAACAATATCACATGTTTACATTTGTTCAAGTTTCCAAGAAGACCATTCGACCCATATGATATTGTTAAAAATTTCACTACTGCAGTCAAGATAAGAGTGTTTTCTAAAGAAGAAGATCTGTTTGATGACATGTTCCAAGAAAAAGGCACAGCTAAATAGATTCTACATTTGGCTCAAATACGGTTTCCACCAGCAGATTTTCAAGAATTTAAAATATACAGAGAAAGGAGGTTAACTACTATCCCTTTGGATAAATTACGCTTGCAACTCATAAGGGAACCAACTCCTAGTATTAGTCTCAGTAGAAGTTCAGGTACAAACAGATCTAAGTCAAAGTTCGGAAGAGAAACCTCTGAACACTTTAAAAGTGAAGGGTCAGTAAGGGATACTGCCCAGTCTAAAGAGCTCTCATAGCAACAGATTTCAACTTCTCCACAGTTAAATATTCCCCCTCTCATTGTACAACAATCATCAGTCAAAACTGAATTAGATAAGGAATTGGAAACATTCAATTATTTGATTAATATTGAAGGAAAAAATACACAAACACCTGTGAGTAATGTACAGACAACAATAAATATAGTCACAAGAGTAACTACCAATGTCTCAGAAACAGAACATATTCCCATAACCCCATGTTATGAACTCATGCTCAAGATAGAGGAAATTCCTCCTATTGATGTATTCTATAGTCCAAAACACAAGGCAGTGGTAAGAAGACAAAGGAAGAAAATGAAATTAGAAAATGTGCTCTCTCATGATGCAGAACACCTAGATGTTCTATGGCAAGATCCTACTACTGATCCAACTGAAAATCTCACTAAATTATCTCAGATCACAGGAGCTTATGCCTCTGCAGCCATTGAAAAATCATCTGATGTATGGCAATTATTGTATGAGAAAGAAGATCAGGTACAGGTCTTGCAACAACAGCTGCAACAAGCCAATGCTGATAAAAGAGTTACTGACAATTTGGCTTGGAAAGAAAAAAAGGAGGGGAAAAGAGAAGATGCACCTATAATCAATGAAAATCACAAAGAAATACTCTTTAATAATTGGGATGCACAGACCAGGAAGGCAGAGTAAGCGGCAGAAGAAGCAACCATAGTAGCCAACAATATTATTGATTGTATAAATGAAAATTTACACAAGGAAAATCTGATCTTTGAAACTACTCCAGGGTACCTACAAAAAGCACAGCAACTGCAGACAGACTGGAAACAGAAATCCCAAGAAAAGGAAAAATCAATTAAAGGATTAACAAAGTTAAATTGG
Source organism: Pinus albicaulis (assembly GCA_034641835.2). Classification (NCBI taxonomy): domain Eukaryota; kingdom Viridiplantae; phylum Streptophyta; class Pinopsida; order Pinales; family Pinaceae; genus Pinus; species Pinus albicaulis. The sequence goes on from CM076570.1 coordinate 67,597,709, forward strand.
GATTCTTACTAGATGTAGAAATTAGCTGAATAAATCACTTATTCACTGAAGATTAACCTGGTCATATATCAATTTCGAATTGCATACATAACACATAACCTTCTTCTACAATTAATTGTCACATGCGGAAATAACAGAAGCAATCTCACATCAATTCAATCACACATTAACTCAGTATGTATGGGGAAAGCCTATAGCTGAAAACCCCGCAGCTATTGTGTATATTATAATGGAGAAATCAAGTAACCAAACAAGTACAATACTCCTCACAAGTACTCGGTACTCTCTCATGAAGTTACTCACAATCTGACTCAGTTTTGAACAAGTCTGAGGTTCAAAACTCCCCGCCAATTGCCTTGCCTCTATTGCGCAATCATGGCCTGTATATGAAGAGGTTCAAGGTTCGAATCCCCTTCCCTTGATTGCTTAATTGTCATGGACAATTCCTCCAAGTGTAATGCAAATCTCATGCAAAACAAATCTACCAACTGATAGCTTTACTCACCCTTTCATCTACCTCTTCCACTGGTCTCCACTGAACTGATCATGCACTGTAGTGAGCTGAAGTGTTCTTGAGTTGACTAATGAGTTAATATTTAGTAAATTAAATATTATTTAATTTACTCCACTCATATCTAGTTGATTAGTTAGTTAACTAATCCCAACTAGTTCAACTAAAACAAACAGAACACAACTCCACTACTTGTCCCATTAACTCCTCCAAAACTCCTGCCACTGAAGTCTAACTGAAGCCAACCATGCAAGATGCCATCAAACCCTAGGAACCACGTGATTCCTTGTGTCGGTTGCATGAGCCACCTCCATGACTCAAACTGAAGTGCGCCAAGAGAGTAAACTGCTGTTTATAGTCAAAATATTATTAAGGGTAAATAATATTTGACTTCCATATTTTTAGGAGATCGGTCTAAAAATAGCCCGGGTCCTAAAAATAAGGGTCTCATCTATTTTTACCGACATGTCGCATACTTTAAGAATCTCCAAGTAGAATTCCCAAATTATGCTCCGTATGTCTAAAAATAGACATAGTCTAAAAATAGACTTTGCGCCAGAATTTGCCTGCGGGCCCACATAGTGAAGGCGACTTCATTTCACTAAGCTCCATCATCTTGCTGCATTCTCAACACTCCCTCTCAGCAAGATATGGATTATCTGCAACCCCTATCCTGCCTCTGTGGAATTCGAACTTGCTCCTGGTGAGCGCCTTCGTCAGGATGTCGGCATCCTGATTCTCCGTGGGAACATATGAAAGCATCATGATTCTCCGCTGAACACAATCTCTGATATGATGGTACCTGATGTCGATATGTTTGGACCTATCATGAAAAAGCTTGGATTGACGAAACGATGCGGCTGCGACATCACGATCAGATCCTTGTAGGCAAATGCAACTGAGCAAACTGCGGATCTCCTCAGCCAATTAGCCTCACATGCGGCTAAGCTTGCTCCATGTACTCGACACCTGGCCGGGCGAGTGCCACGGATCCTCACCTTCCTGGCAGCCTTGACTACTTTGTCGACCCAATGCGAAAACTCCAGAAGTGCTCTTCCGGTCCGTTGGGCTCCCTGCCCAATCTGCATCAGTGAAACCAGAAAGCTTCACACCATCCTCCTGTCTGTACCATAGACCATATCCCGATGTGCCTCTGATATAGCGCAATACATGCTTGCCCGCCTTCCAAAAGAGCTTGGTAGGCTTAACCATAGCTTGCGAAAGCTGGTTAACTGCATAGCATATATCGGGTCGAGTATTGACCAAATACATCAACGACCCCACCAACTGTCGATAGACAGTGGCATCCACTACCTCCTTCGAAGTAGCATCTCCCTTCCTCCAACCTCCAGGAAGAGGGGTATCAACAGGCTTGCAGCCTTGCATGTTGAACCTCTCCAGAATCTCCCGGGCATACTTGCCCTGAGAAACAAACAGTCCTCCACTGCGCTGCCAAATCTCCAATCCCAGGAAATAATGAAGGATGCCCGGGTCCTTCATCTCAAACTCTCGTGCAAGATCATCCTTGCATGAAAGTATCAACTGCTCGTCGCCAGTCAAAATCAGATCATCTACATACAGTACGATGATCAACATCTTCCCCTCCACCACAATCTGGTACAGGTTTGGATCCGCCTCACTCTTGGAGAATCCAAGCCCGGTGAAGTAGCTGTCTATCCGAGTGTACCAAGCACGAGGTGCTTGCTTCAGCCCGTACAGTGCTCTCTTGAGTCGGCACACATGCGACTCACTGCTGAAGATCTCGAAACCTTCAGGCTGCTCTATGTACACCTCTTCCTCAATGACTCCATTGAGGAACGCAGTCTTCACATCCATCTGATGGATGTGCCATCCCATCTGCGCTGAGAGAGCTAGGATCGTCCGTATGGAAGAGTACCTTGCGACAGGTGCAAAAGTCTCCTCATAATTGATCCCCTCGATCTGTGAGAAGCCACGGGCGACAAATCTCGCCTTGTACTTCTCCACACTCCCGTCAGCCGCCTGCTTCACTTTGTAGATCCATCGCGAACCTACAACTGATTTCCCAACCGGTCTTGGGACAATCTCCCATGCACTGTTTCTGATGATCGAATCATATTCTTCGATCATGGCATCAACCCATGCGGGTTCCTCCACGGCTTCCTCAAAAGAGGATGGCTCCGTCACAACACATTGACTCATAAGAGCCATGTATCCAGTGTACCGATCCGGTGACTGTCTCTGTCTGCGCTGTGCTGTAGGTGGTCCTACAACCTTCTCTGCATCCCGAGCCAGTCGCTCAGCTGCTGTAGTGCGCATGCGCCCTCTGATGGTTGGCGCTGCCTGGGTGGTTTCTTCCACCTCCTGAACCTCCTCTTGTGGCTGATCCACATCCGGAAGCTCCTCCTTGGGAACTAACAGCTCCTCATCTGCATGCAAGTGTAGCTCCCTCTCAAGCGAACACTGCATGGCTTTCTCCTCCTGAAATTTTATATCTCGTCGCACAACAGTCTTGCGACTGTCTGGCACATACACCCGATAGTTATGAGGTGTATCGGTGTACCCCACAAATATTCCAACCTCAGCAGTTGGATCCAGCTTCCTTCTCGCATCCTTCGTCACATGCATGTAGACAGGAGAACCAAAAATCCGCAAATAGGAAATATCAGGCCTCTTGCCAGAATAAGCCTCCTCCGGTGTACTCATGCCAAGAACCTTGTGAGGACAACGGTTCTGCACATACACTGTTGTATTGCATGCCTCGGCCCACAAGTGAAGGGGTAGGCCCTGATCATGCAACATCGCCCGTGCAGCACCCACGATCGTTCTGTTCTTCCGCTCAGCCACCCCGTTCTGCTGTGGGTTATGGGGTGCGATGAGCTCTCTCTGAATCCCTTCTGCACTGCAGAACTCCTTGAATTCAGTCGAGATGAATTCACCACCGTTATCACTCCTTAGAGCAATCACCTTCTTCCCCGACTCCTTCTCGACCAGTGCTTTAAACTCACAGAACTTCGCGAATGTATCGCTCTTCTTCTGCATGAAGAATATCCAGCACTTTCGAGAGAAATCATCAACAAAGATCACATAATACATGTGCTTTGCTGTCGAAGCAACTGAGAAAGGACCACACACGTCTGTGTGAACTCTCTCAAGGATCGTCGTGGCGCGACTATCCTTCTCGTGAAAAGTGGCTTTCACATACTTCCCTAAAGTACACCCCTTGCACTGATCTGACTGCGCAAGGGTGCCCTTAGGAAGTCCAGTAGAAATCTGCTGCAGAATCTTCAAGGCTCCATGGTGAAGATGGCCCAATCTCCTGTGCCATAGTTCGCCCTCATCATCCCGGCTCACCACTTCTCCCGCCTTGCATGCCATAGCTGCGCAGTCATCTACCTGCAACTGATAAAGGTTCCGAGTTCGAACCCCTATCTTCCGGGTCTCTCCAGTAGTCTTACTGCGCAGGAAGGCTTTTCCTTCGCTGAAGACCACATCATACCCCTTATCCTCCAACATCGCTACTGAAATCGGGTTCTTCTTCAATCCAGGTACATGCATGACATCCTTTAAGACAAAGGGTTTACCAGACTCCCTCTGAAAGGATACGGTACCGATACCAGTCGCATTGTATCTACCGTCATCGCCCATCTCGATGTGCATGCCCAAATCCTTGTCCTCCAGATCTGAGAACAACTCCCGATCTCCCGTCATATGAAATGACGCACCGCTGTCCAAGAACCACACCGATCCCATCACACTTGAAACCAAGCTTGCAATCAGTGAAAAGTCAAGCTCGAACTGTGAAGCCAAAGCTTCTCCATCTGCAGATCTTCCCGCTTGCTTGTTCTTCTTCTTCTTTGGACAATTGGTAGCATAATGTCCGTGATCATGGCAGTGAAAACACTTCACTTTCGCCATGTCCTGCTTCTTGCCCTTAGCTCCAGAATGAGAGGTTTTCTTACCCTTCCCTTTCTTAGCTTTGGACACCAAAGCGCAGTTTTCTTCATCAGCTCCCTTTGATGAAGATCCATCTCGAGTAGTCCTCCTTATCTCCTCCTGCATGAGATCCGCCCAAAGGCGCTCCCATCCCGGCAGCTTCTCCCGACCATTGACACTATCTTGATATGAGTGCCAAGCATTCGGAAGACCAAGGAGAGCCAGGTCGACCATATCCTCTTCATCGACAGTAACTCCCACACTTCCCAGTTCATCTCTGCATTGAGTGAACTTCGTGAGGTATTTAGCGATACTGTCGCCCTTCTCCATCTTGATGTTCCTGAGCTTGTCTTTGAGCGCCAGCTTCCTTTGGTCACTCTTACTCTGGAATAGATCCGTCAAAGCTTTCCACATTAAATATGGAGTAGCCTTTCCATGCAGGCTGGATACAATATGATCCTTGACGCCCTCCAACAGGATCCTTCGACATTTCGCGATCTTATTTTGCCATGCATCGACCAGAGCTGCATCAGTGGGCTTTGGGACATCCGTATCCACGAACTCCTTCAGACCATTATCTTCTAACACTGCTTCCATTCGATCCTTCCATGCAACATAGTTCGAACTGCCTTCAAGAGCATATTCGAGTCGCAAACCATTGAAAGAAGACATCTTTCAACACGGGCACCAAGAAGAACAACCTTCTGCAAAATTCGAATTCCAAACTCCAAGCTCTATCGCTTCCGATCTATACTTGAAAACAAATTATTTCCAAATCAGAGATTGACTGCAAAGGGCATTCACCAGATCTTTCACCTTACAAAGAAGGATGAATATTCCGGAGGCTACCTGGCCCGCATGCAGACTCTGTCCGAGGAAATAAGTTTGCAATCACCGTAATAGACTTCGACAATTAATCTCCGCTCCGATACCATGTAGAAATTAGCTGAATAAATCACTTATTCACTGAATATTAACCCGGTCATATATCAATTTCGAATTGCATACATAACACATAACATTCTTCTACGATTAATTGTCACATGCGGAAATAATATAGAAGCAATCTCACATCAAATCAATCACACATTAACTCAGTATGTATGGGGAAAGCCTATAGCTGAAAACCCCGCAGCTATTGTGTATATTATAATGGAGAAATCATGTAACAATCATAGTACAAAAACTCTTCACAAGTTTTCCGGTACTCTCTCTTAGAGATTACTCACAATCGACTCGATTTCCCGAACAAGTCGAGTTCAAAACTCCTTGATGCCTTGCCTCTATTGCGCAATCATGGCATATGAAGAGGTTCAAAGGTTAGAATCCCCTTCCCCTTGATTGAGTAATTGTCATGGACAATTCCTCAAGTGTAATGCAAATCTCATGCGAAACAAATCTACCAACTTGGAGTTACTCACCCTTTCATACACTCTTCCCATGGTCTCAGGCGATCATGCTTGTAGTGAGCTGAAGTGTTCTTGAGTTGACTAATGAGTTAATATTTAGTAAATTAAATATTATTTAATTTACTCCTGCATATATCTAGTTGATTAGTTAGTTAACTAATCCCCAACTAGTTCAACTAAAACAAACGAACACAACTCCACTACTTGTCCGTTAACTCCTCCGAAACTCACCCCCTTGTGAAGTCCTAACTGAAGTCAACCATGCGTGAGCTCACCAAACCCCTAGGAATAGCGTAATTCCTCTGTCAGATGCATGAGCCACTTCCAAGGCTCGAACTGAAGTGCTCCAAGAGAGTAAACTGAAGTTTAGAGTCCAAATATTATTAAGGGAAAATAATATTTGACTTCCCTATTTTAAGGATAGGCAGTCTAAAAATAGCACAGGTCCCTAAAAATTAGGGTCTCATCTATTTTTACCGACATGTCGCATACTTTAAGAATCTCCAAGTAGAATTCCCAAATTATGCTCCGTATGTCTAAAAATAGACATAGTCTAAAAATAGACTTTGCGCAGATACGCTGCGGGCCCACTTAGTGAAGGCGACTTCATTTCACTAAGCTCCATCATCTTGCGTATTCTCAACACTAGACATGTTTGGTAAAACCCACGGCCCGAGTGTATGACTCTCGAAGTGTATCATTAATTAGAAGATGGCACCGTATAAATAATTTTTCATAGGACGGTTAAAGTGCTGAAGTTGGCCAACCTATTCTGGATCAATGCTGAATGCTTGCAATTCCAAAGAACAGATTCACAATTAGTTAGTTGTTAAATTTTAATTTTAGATTTAGTACTAGTTTTTCTTTATTTTTGCCTAAAAAGAGGATGGTCATTTAAACTGTATCCTACATTTTTGTAATTAATTATTTTTAGATTTAGTTAGTATTATTTACACCCTTCTCATGCATTTAGAGAAGGGTCCTGAAATTTGTCAAAAACTTGTCCTCAGAACAGGCACTTTTGCACCCTCAAAGGAGGTTTTGATGAATGAATGGAACAGGATTTATTGATATCTGTGTCTAATATCTGCTACTAATGTTGCACTTCTGTACTCTTAGTGGATGTTGGATTAAGAAGAGATAATTCGTTATTGCTTGAAGCTCATGAGTAGAACTAGTTATAAATGATAATTTTATCTCTTAACTATTTATGCTTTTGCGTTAAAGTGATATTTATGTTCAGTTATTTATATATCAATGCTTGAATGCTTGAGTTATCATTTGGCACTTTTTTATGGCGATAGCTATTTATTTATGCTTAATGTATGAATAGATTATTATGTGATATGTTTTTCACTACTGTTTCGTCTAACTTTTTATAGGAAGTGGTTCATCTTTATTGAATCCTTTTCTTAAAACAATTGAATGATCTTTATTACCAATTGTTATTTGAAATCATTTTAGATCACATAATAGAAAAATTATATCCCAGGTTAGTTTAGAATTAGATATTTCTGTTTAATTAGAATATAATTTTCATGTTATTAGATTAGAAATAGAATAAAAGCATTTGACTTAGGAACTTTTTAGAAAGGAAATATCAATTCTCAAACACACACACACATATTGGGAAACTGGTCCCATTATCCCCAGTCGTACCCACTACACCAAACGAAAAAGGAGCTGCTAACCAAGGTCCGGACCGGGTGGGTATCCCCCTTGTTGTAGACCCGATTTTCGGGGCTTAAACACCAGGTCGCACTTTTGCTGTGAGGAGGAGTGGAGGGTTGTTCTTGAGCCCTAGGAACCTAATATAAACTTTTAATCCAATGAAAAGAAAGAGTAGGTTTAGGCCTCTTACCTGCAACTGATGGATCTCGGTTCCAATGGTCGGTTTGTCCGCTATGATCACCGCAATATTTAGGGCCTTCTCTCCTATCTACATTCACCACAGTTCCACATGCAAATGAATGAATTTGTGGGGAAAATGCCTTATTAAAAAAGAAACCCCTGTTTTTTCTTTCACCTGTTGCGATCCAACCGTAGCTCTGTTTACCAAACCATCCACGCCGTTGGAAAGCTCTCACCGAGCTCTCAAATGGGTATCTGTTAGTTTTTAGTGATTTGATACTTCACCGGGACACATTTTCCCATGAAGCGCCACTTCACCCTTCCTCAAAATCGAATTTCTTCACTTGCAACAGTCGTACCAGGGGCACCATGTTGTCTCCATACTTTTCCATGCTCATGTTGACTTTCGTCGGGAGTTACCATATTTTACTCATGATTTTATGGTCCCCATTGGACCCTTTCCTTGTGTGGCAGCACCATCGAGTCACCCTTGTTTAGAGCATCCAAGTTGAGTCATCATTTCTTTCATGGAGTCTATCCCGAGTCCCTTCGCACCTGCTATAGTCCTCCATCCTTCATTGCTTGGTCCCTCTCTCGTGTCGCTCATTATGGCCTTCAATCCCACTATCCCATATCCCTCATGATATTGTGTCAGTCACTGCCAGGTCATCCATGCTATTTATGATTTAACAAGGGAAGTTGTCCGTTCGCTACTCATTTCCCCCCATTTCATCATCATCACTGGTGTCAGTCTGTCAGTCACTCTACTATTTTCTTTTGTGCCTTCGTTTAGGATCCCTTATTGCCTCACCTATGACAGACCTCCATTTGTCGAAATCAGCTCATTCATTCCAGAAGACAGGTCTAGAGGGCGATGTACCTTGGTTCCAACTTCCACTCTTGTTCTATACCTTAGATCAGGAAAAGGGACTCCTCATGACCCTTTGACTTGATTTTTTCTCAGCTCCAGCTCCTTTTCAGCATGATCGAGATCCGTATACTTGATCGTCCAGTGATGCAGCAACTGACATCGGTGATTCTCGGGTGTGTGTGAGATGTCTCAACCCCCATGAGGGGGCGGCCCTACAGCTAGCCCCCCACACACTCGGATGACCTATTCATTAAATCCTTCGATGCAGCTCCATACATTTGATAATTGCGGACTCAGCCGCTTGCAACGCCTTTTTGTTTGCATGTATCAATCAGATTTTCAGAGCCCTTTCCTATTTTTAGGGGCATCTAGGTTGTATTTATATCTCATGTACTCAGATATTATTGTACAAGTTATGGCTATTATCCCAGGCACAATATGTATGTGGGATTCATTATCGTGTTGTTTATCTGGCTCATTTTTATGCCAACATTATGTCATCTCATGGTTTTCTGGACACCTTATTGTTTGTACTATTGCTTCGACGGGCCTAGGTATGCCTCCCCCGCTGCCTATAGCAGGTACTCACTTATCAAAAAGACTTGTCACACCTGCAAGTCACCTCCTCAGAGTCTAGTTCTTTCAGCACTTTGGTCTACCTTACAATCCTCTCTCTTTGACTTCCCCGTGGTTGTCTAGTGATTGAGTTCTTACAACGTACTTCGGTTATACGATTAGCTCCTAACGCTCGCACGCTGGGGGGAAATTTGTTACACCATTTTTTGGTCATCTAATCCATTGTTATTAGATGGACCCAAGTACACCAAGTAAGACCAATTTTACCCCAAGTAAAATCACATTCACTATGAAAAATAACTTAGTAAACTACCTTTATTAAGTTGTTTATGGTATAAACAGGAAACCCTAAGGGGAAACATTAAATAAATCCATATTTATTTGATTTTTCCTCAAGGAATAATTAGTTAAACAGCAATTTAATTAATATTCTTGGTTATATTTAACACAAAACAAGGAAATTAATTAGATAAATCATTATTTATCTTATTATTTTCTAAGAATAAATATTTAAACATTATTTAAATAATATTCTTTGTTAAATATGACTACATCTCCCTTAAATAATTAAATAAATTATTATTTATTTGATTATTACTCAACCATATCCTTAAAATGATAAATAAATCATTTATTTGTTTATTATTACTTAATCACATCCTTAAAATGATAAATAAATCATTTATTTATTTATTATTTACAAATAAGGGGATTTGACTCAAGTCAAAATTCCTTTTCCCTCCAACAAATATAATAAAATATTCCATAAAAGTTGGATCTTGATTTGGTTAATAATATTTCAAATATGCACCATTATCTAGAATAACTCAATATTTTGTTATAAATAGAAGGGTTTTCACATTCATTTGTCACCTTTTGTTGCCTAAAGATCACTCTGGATCTCAACTCTTTGTCTGGCTATTGATCCACTATCATAGCCATATTTTTCCATTTTTGTCTGGGTTTTCTACACCATCAAGAGAGAGGGATTCTAAATCTGAAGTGCGGAGGACTTACAAGAACCCATCCCATTGAGGAGAACAGGGAACACCCTCTTTTGTTTTCCTCCCAGGTGCCATTAATAAAAATGTCATTGAATATATTCTTGTCTTGTCTATTGGAACTATGGAGTAAATCTTATTTTTATACTATTTAATGTCTTCGAATGCATAGATCTAGATTTTTGCAGCATTTTTCTTGATCATCTAACTTCAGTTCTGAAGATATTAGCAGTCATTTATTTTGTTAGGGCTGTTTGTTATGCGCAGCTAAAGTGGTCTTTTTTCGTACACCTCGAATCAAGATTCATACTAACACCAATATGGAGACCTTTCAAATGTATTTACAACAACAAAATAGATGTAGAAGATGGCCCATAAGATGCATAAATGGAAATACAAGTTACCAATGAGAGAAAATCCTCAAAAAGAGGTGTTGCAACCATGTATTAAGACTGGAAATATCTTGACAAAATTATTTTATTGGGATGCAATAGCTGTTGATTACACTTAAGATCTAGAGAAAATAAGTGCATGAAAAGTCAGATCTATAATAGATCCATACATTATATAGGCTCTTCTTCAAAATCCCCTTGGGGTTTTTCAGCATTACACCATGTACAAGGAGTAGATATGAGATTTAAATCTGCAGATCCGCAGAAATATTCAAATATTCAAAAATATTCAGATCTGATCTGATATGAACAATATACTGATCCCCTCCAATGGTTCTCAAAAGTGAAGGGAAGATCCCCAACACTTGAAAACCAATCCTCCAAATGATGTTCCAAAAGACCCTGCAACAACACCTACAGGAATAACGCAGATCTGGAAGAAAAACTGCGCTGTAGGGTTTAGAATATGTTTTGCCACATGCCAAGATCAGAAATTGAAGCCCAATACATCCAATACTCTCCTCCCAATGGAATATAAGTCTTCTCCACTGAAAATAGCACTGATATGGTCTAGATCTGAAGAGATCTAGCCTCCACTTGCTGCAACTTGCAAAAATAGTCAAACCCTCAACAGGATCTATACTGCAGTTGAAGAAGTAGCTTGGCCCTAATCCAGATAGTGGAAAATTCAATACAAAATCTCCCAATATCTACTCAATGGTAAGAGGTGGTATTCCCAACCAGGAACACCCAATGCTAAACAACATTCATTCTCAGCTAAATAGCAAGAGAAAGATATATGTATAAATAGAAAATATAATTAGAAAATATGATAAAAATCAACAACCTTCCCATGCTGCCATCATATTACTTTTACAAGTTAAGAGCTTGCAAACCCTAAACCACTTCCATTTAGATCACTCCTTTCACACAAAGCATCTCCATCTAAAACTTGCCTCATTGATGGCCACTCCTCCAAGACAACGCTGTAGATTTGGTCAAGGTTGACCCAGTCAAAATATCCAAACCCTTTCACACCTAAGGGTGCTTGTTTAAACAACCAAGATTTAGCCTTTTTCACATTTGGCATTGATTTATTCATGATTTAGGAGTATTATGGACCTCCTTTACACTTTTATTCTTCAAACAAAGAAATAAAACAAAAATGAATATTCCAATTAGCTCATGACTAGTTTGGAATATTACACTTTTGCTGATGATGTACTTTTAGCTGCTGAAAATGGAAATGAAGATATATGGAGCTCAGGAGCTCTGACGATTCCAAGATTCAATATTTGGGCTCTATGATGGCAACCGAAGCTAACCCAAAAAGGAAATTCCAGATCTATGAGATTGGAAATTTACCCTCTCGAGGTTTGATCCCTGGTTTACTGGGTTATGAGGATATGAAGTTAGATCTGACAAATATATGGCTAAAATATGTAACAATATTATATCTAATCTTGAAGGGCTGATCCCTCCACCATATCCTCAAGCTAGAAGCTCAAGATCTAGCTCCTCAATCCTCCTCTAAATATTGCAGCTACTGCTACACAACTGATCATAAAAATTGCACTTTCAAGGATGGAGGCTCTCTAGCCTACTGCTAAGATATGAAATTCAGCTCTAGAATGATGGAAATAATTAATACAATGTGAAGGAATGGCCCTCCACTAGATTGCTAACTGAAATACTAGAAACTTCCCTTCTCCCTTGGATATACAGGAATGGACTGTGCAATTACTAATGAAAATTTTGTTTCCCGGAGATGAATAATAGATGGCATGATTCTTGATATAGAACTGAAGCACTGGAAGGTCGATCTTGAAGCTCAAGGTGATAGGATGAATCCTTCACCGGTTCCCTAACTAAAATATTGAAGGACAACCTCCTCCTCTCAAACACTGATGTAGAAATGTGTTGTTTCTAAAGATGCATGGGCTGCAGAAAGTAGGAATAATATGGCACCAATGCTTGATGATGAATAAAGCTCAATAGAAAACCTTCCCAGAGTAAGCACTCAAAGTCCCCCATGGGTAAGTGTGGGATTCCTGCTCGAGAACACCCTGTGATAAACAACACTGCAGACTTAGCTAAACAACATAAGAGTGCATGGAATGTCAAAAGACAAATCCATATCTAAACAGATCATCAAATCATAAACTAAAAGCCTCCTTTTATTGTGCCTTTATCTTCTTTATATAGATTATGAGCTTTCTCATACCTTGGCCCACCTCGTAACTATGATGTACATGTGGACATAGGTCTCCATGTTGTCATCATGTGTGCATGTAATGATCATCCTATCCATCATGTGTGCATTAATGCACCACTTCCTCCATCATCTCATCATGAATGCTCTATGATCTTGCATTTGATTCCTTCCATGATCTTAGTTGGCTGCTTCAACCACCATGATCTATTTGATTAATGAGACATGATCTCCACTCCTTTCACATTAATTAGTTGCTCCACTACTCCATTCTGTAGATCTAGATCTGAAATATCCACATACACACATCAACAGTGGATTTTATTTATCTTTGGGGTTTTTGGGTCCCTCCACCCTCTTATTTACTTAATTAATTATGGAAATTAAGAACTCTAATATTCCAATTATCTTGTGGAAAAATTGGGAATACTACAGTTCTCCCCAGAAAAATGTTGCTTGTCCTCAAGAAACTTCAAAAGTGGATGCTACAGAAAACATCCTCCCTCCAAATTTCATCCTCATATGGAAGGTCTTCCCATATGTCATAGTGTGTCATGCATGTCCAGCTCCAAGGTTGCCTCTCTAGAATGTCTAGAATGGCTTCCAACTGAAAATTTAGATACCCATCCTCGTCAATGAGTCTCCAAGTGGAAACCATATGATGACCAAAGATCTCCTCTACACATGAGATACATAAAATGAAGTGGTTTCTTCCCAAAGTGGAAATCCCCAACTCATGAACTATCTCTCCAACCCATGATACATAGAGTAGATTGCATCTATAAACGCTCACATCATTAGCCCTGCTGGCCATGTAGGAATCAAACATAACATCAACATAGTGAAAAATAAGAAGAAGAGACATATGGATGATCATGAAAAATATCAAACCATATTCTCCCAATAAAAACCAACGCAGCAAAGCCTTCTGCTGTGATGCTAGATCATCATGAAAACAAACAAGAGAGCCATACTCTCTCAAAAGGAGCCACCACAACAATGCTTCTTGTTGCCATGCCACATCAACATCAAACCAAGTATGAGAGCCACACTCTCTCAATAGAAGCCACCGCAACAATACCTATTGCTATCATACCACATGATCATTGTACCAAATGTAGTGGCCATATTCTCTCAAGAGAAGCCACCTTAATAAGGCATCTTGATGCCCCATCACATCATCATCATACCATGTACAATGACCATAATCCCCCCAATAGAAGGCAATGTTGTAAGGCCTCCTATTGCCATCCTATATTATCACCATGTAATGTATGGGAAGAAATCAGTCCATACTCTCCCAAAAGTAACCACAACAATAAGGATTCTTGCTGCCATCTTACATCATCATGATGCAAGTCATGGAGCAACAATATAGTCATGGACATGTGAAATATCTTATCAAAATAATACAAACAAGCTCCCTTATGCCACATCATTTGAGAGTTATGATTGATCCCAAACCCAAGTACATACATGAATATGAGATATATCCCAAATAGAAATACAAGTAAAGACATGAGACATATCCCAAATAAAATAAATACAAGGACATAAGATATATCATGTGGCATCCAAACTCTCTCATCAATAACCAGCGCACCCATGCCTCCTATTGCTACATGTCATCACTGATATACATTTCATGGATCTTGGAAATGTGAGATGTTGGGTAGTATCCATTCTCACCCAAAAGTAACCAGCACAACCATGCTTCTTTTTGCCCGGTATCATAGATTTTCAGGGAGGTAGAAAACCTCCTGCTCCTCATTTGGATTCATTCATCCCAATCTGGATGATGAATCATGCTAAGATCAAACTTGGTATCTTCCCATTGTAGAATACCAAAATCCTTGAAATGAATAGCTTTTCACTCCATGAAATATTGAAGTGCACCTCCATTGAGGTCTCTCCATGAGATCCTCTTCTCATCAACGACCCTCCAAAACCAATAAGGTTATGGATTTGTCGTAGGTAGAAGTTTCTCTTTAAGCTGTGAGATGCTCATTGATAAAGAGTCATCTTGAAAGGGGAAAATATTTTCCATCTCAATATGTCTACCATATATAATCTTCTCCTCCATTTCTTCATGAATGAAGCTGCCATTTGATTGCTCCCATAAGGAATGGGTCCTCTTATTCTCACTACTGATCATTAGCAGCGTTTTAGATCTGCAAGGTGATACATGTGCTATCTCATGGCCACATACAATGCTAAACTCGTATTTTGGCACTGTACTGAATAGGACTGTCCTCCTCCCATATTTTTCAACTCCACGCTTCGACACAAAGTGTTGGGTGTAGCTCAACCATGACAAACTGGGATAGTAGTACATATGCTGCTTGATCAAATCAAGGGTCCTCTGTGCAGTGATAATTTGCTGCTCCAAATCAACAAGGTGCTCTAATCCTTGGTTATGCACTAGCCCTGATGGCATGTCCTCATAAGTTTCAATAATAGGTACTGAAACAATATGAGATGAAAGTGGTTTTATACCTTGGATCAACTGATGCATGGGATCCTCTTGTAAGACCACAAGAGTTCCTCCAACCGGAATAATAGTCCCTCCAACTGCTGGTAAGATTGATGGCTGCTCTTGTACAAGTGTACCAGCACTGGTATCTGTCTCCTCCTCATAATACATCTCATCAATCATGCATGGGGATCCAAATTCCAAGAACTAAATACCATCTTGCAAAGATAAAAGTGATCCTCCTCTTGATGTAAGTACATCTGCAGCTGGTGGTGGTAGAGGCTCCTCCTCTTGAGTGATAATGAGGACATCATCTTTTGGATCTTCATGTATTATATCCTTAATGATAGGAGATCTCACTATGTGATATGTCTCTGGTTTTTTTCTACCATACTTTTCTTCAGTCTTTGAAAAAAATCTGCATAAGAAGACACTTTCATATGGGATAAGTGACTGAACCACCAAACTCTTTCTTCACCCTCTACGTGCAGCGCTGCAAAATCCACAACCTCTCTTTCTGATATAGGATATTTCAAAAAGAATGTAAATATTACTTCCCTCCAAGCCCTCAATGTGCTTGTGGAATATCCATCAAATGTAGACAAGAATGGTTTGTTCCTCTTTCTTCTATTGTTGCTTCTGGATCTCTTCTCCTCTTTGAGTTGCAGAAACTATTGGAGAGAAAGATTCTCCTTCAATGCTCCTGGTTGTGACTTGTTTTCAAACAGATTTTTACTTAGGGTCTCATGCCCCAAGTCTTCATCATATTTAGACCAGTCCTCTTTCTCATCAAAGAAAGTGGATCTAGTGAAATAATGTGAAGATATTTGCTTCTTCGGTCTTCTTTGCTGCTAAAAAGAAGTACTGGGACCTTCTTCATCTTGAAACCTTCTTGAGGTTTCTCTTTGCCTTTATATTCTTGTTTCATTGATATATTTGGAGAGATCCTTCATAGCTCTAAATAAATATGAGGCAAAACTTAATCGCTCCATTATAGTAGATCTCTACTATCTTCTTTTCTTATGTTGTCAATAATGTCCATAAGTTGAGCCAAAGATCATGCTATGATACCACTATGATATCCCAAAATTGAATAATGCATTGATACACAAACATAATATTTGTAACACAGAAAATGAACATAAATATTATGATCAACACAAATATAGATATGATATGTGAGACATTTTATTAATATTGGAGATGGATTTAGTTACAACAGTGTTAAAAAATAAGGTACTCTAGCCAAAGAGATGGACTAGAAAGACCTTACAAGCCTACTACAACAAACACTGCGTAACTGGAGAGCTGCAGGAAGAAATACTGCACTGTCCCTTTTGATGATGATGTAAATTTAGCTGCTGAAAAGGGAAATGCATATATATGGAGCTCGAGAGCTGTAATGATGCCAAGATTCAAGATATGGGTTCTATGATGGCAACCCAAGATATCCCAGAAAGGAAATTCCAGATCTATGAGATTGGAAATCTACCCTCTTGGGGTTTGATCCTTGGTCTGATGGGTTATGAAGATCTGAAGCTAGATCTGAAAAATATATGGCTGCAATATGTCACAAGATTATATCTAAGCTTGAAGGGCTGATCCCTCCACTATATCCTCAATCTAGAAGCTCAAGATCTATCTTGTCAATCCTCCTCTGAAGATTGCAGCTGTTGCTACACAACTTCTCACAAAAACTGCGCTGTCAAGGATGGAGGCTCTCTAGCCTGTTACTAATATATGAAATTCAGATTTGGAATGATGGAAATAATGAATACAATGTGAAGGAATGGTCCTCCACTGGATTACTAGCTAAAATGCTAGCAACTTCCCTTCTCCCTTGGATCTACAAGAATGGACTATGCAATTCCTGATGGAAATGCTATTTTTGGGAGATGAATAATAGCTGGCCTGATGCCTGATATAGATATTAAGCACTGGAAGGCTGATCTTGAAGCTCAAGGTGATAGGATGAATCCTTCAATGGTTCCCCAACTGAAATATTGAAGGACAACCTACTCCTCTCAAACACTAATGCCAAAATGCATTATTTCTGAATATGTATGTGCTACATAAAGTAGGAATAATATGGAATAAATGCCCGATGATGAATAAATCTCAATATAAAACCTTCCTAGAGTAGGCACTCAAAGTCCCCCATGGGTAAGGGTGGGATTCCCGCTCGGGAAAACCCTGTGCTAAAAAACACTGCAGACTTAGCTAAACAACATAAGAGTGCATGGAATGTCAAAAGACAACACCAAATATAAACATATCATCAAATAATAAACTAAAATCCTCCTTCTATTGTGCCTTCATCTTCTTTATATAGATTATGAGCCTTATCATGCCTTGGCCCACCTCATAACTGCGTTGTACATGTGGAAATAGGTCTCCACATTGACTGCCTTGTCTCTCCATGATCTCCATCATGTGTGCATTAATGCACCACTTCCTCCATCATCTCATCATGAATGCTCTATGATCTTACATTTGATTCCTTCCATGATCTTAGTTGACTGCTTCAACCATCATAATCTAGCTCATTAATGAGACATGATCTCCACTCCTTTCACATTAAGTAGTTGCTCCCCTACTCCATTATGTAGATCTAGATCTAAAATATCCACATACACACATCAAAAGTGGATTTTATTTATCTTTGGGGTTTGTGGGTCCCTCCACTCTCTTATTTACTTAATTAATTATAGAAATTAATAACTATAACATTCTAATTATCTTGTGGAAAAATTATGAATATTATAATTTCTCCACCTACACTGTGAGGACTTTTCCTGTCTCCTAGTATCTAGGATTTACCGTGCATTTCGCCATACAACAATCAAGGATCCCTAGTCCTAATTGAGACTCCACCCTCCGGGATTTACTGTATATCCTTCCATTCACTGGTTGAGGATTCCTAGGTCTCATCAAGGGCACCCACCTCTAGGATTTACCATATATCTTGTCATCCCTTAGTCGAGTATTCCTAAGCCCACCAAGGTAACACAAAACATCTAGCTTTACCACAACCCACAGTATGATTATAGGGTTACTCGGAAAAGGATTTACGACAATCCACACTCTAATTTAGGTATGACTAGGACATGTGTTATTTCTTTCATAGATCACCTCACTTATTTTTGAATCCATCCGACAATCCATCTCAACCGAAACATGAGAACCCCATCATACCATGGCTATCCGAAAATGGCAAGGAAAGGTTGAAGAAAACTGTCACACATAGAAAAATCCATGCCAATGACAACAAGAGAACCAATAACACACATGAATAACCATGCATGCAAAAACTAGCAATAAAATCATGCATGCAACTCGATACCTATAAATAATCCCATTGTAGCCGCCTGATCCCGCTCTTCCTTGCTTGATCTTTGCTTCCTATTTTCCTTCTTTTATTTTCTTGATCCAATGTTGAATTACTCCAAGAAAAATCTAAGTGTCCAAGAGTGAGTGAGAGAGAGAATAGAGAGAGATCTCAAAACCTGAACTGACAAAAGGTACCAACTGATCCTCATAATAATTTTTATTAATGAGGCCTCTATTTTCTCCATTTTCCATTATTTTACTTCATTTTCATCCTCACATACAACCTATGACCTTTCACCTTCTTTTTCTCATAATTTCAATTATTTTCATAAATAAATTTCCAAAATTGTCATTTTTCCTTTCCAAAGCCTTTTCCATTTCCTAGATGAACACTGACACTAGGATGTTTTTCCCAACTAGCCTTCAAAAAACTATAATAAATATCCCTAGGGAAGTTTGAACCTCATTTCCTTGACAATGGCACAAAAATTTTAGGGTTCCTTAGTTTCCCAAGGCTGAGAAAGGAAACCAAATAGGTAACCACAAACCAATCTTTAGATTTGGTATCCATCCCTACCAGATCAAGGAGGGATTTCTCAATATCAAACTCACAGTCAATGGAAATGACTAGAGAATAAGGATTCAAGGCTAGTTATAAGCTCAGTAGGTTTTTATTAGGGTTTGTTGGACAAAGAACCTCCATGTTTAGAAACTAGGGAAGGTATCCAAAAAGATCAGCTGCATACATAATACGAGGCAAGGTAGGTGTGATCAGTGAAACAATTGATTTTTCATTGTAGTTTGGTGAGGAGGAAATCATAAAAGAAGTTAAGTGAGTGTGTTGGTGGATTTGACACACGGGTGTACGAAACCGCACTAGTTTAAGGGTTGTGGTCTACCCCTATAAAATATTGGTCACAGGCAGAAAGTGGTGGAGCTCAAAAGCATATAATCTAAAGGAAAAAATATGTGAATGTATGCTCAAAGTAAACTAAAAACTAAAACACAAATATACAGAAGCTATTGAAGAGTGTCAAAACGATAATAATGCAAACGATGGCTCAAAGGCCTCTTCTTATTAAACGTTTGAAATGGAGAAGAAATTTTACCCACTTGCCAAAGGCCCCCTAGGCAATGGCTCTAGGTCTCGATGCAAAGATGTTGGTTTCCAAGCTCTACCTCTGATGTAGTCTCTCTCTCTCTCTCTCTGCTGTGATGGACTACGATTTTTGGGTGGCCAACAATCGAGTCCCCTCTATCTCCAGCTCCGGGTCACACACTGCTGGTATTTCTTGGGAAATTCTGGCCAGCATAACAATGTGATCACCATTTCTTCATTTCTTGGTGGCTTTATATAGGGGATTTCAAATCCTCCTTCCCTCCCTTGGTACATGATGGATGGTGACCCAAGGGAGAGGTATGATTCCATAGTGTGCTCCAAATATTCCTTTGTGTTCTCACATAGTGTCTAGGGAGGTGTTGGTGGCTGTCCTTGGGCGACTTCATATAAGGAGTAACTATCCTTTTCTTTGTGTGGTCCTGGAAAGTGACATTTTTCCATTTCCAGGAATGCGTGCTTATCAGGAAAAAAGGCACGCAGAAGGCACCCTTATTGAAGGATTAAGCACACAATTTAACATTTAAGAATAGTTCAAAACTAATTTTCTCAAAACCTTAGAGATTTTAAATACTTCTTGATTCCATAATGTGTTTCTGCCCTGAAATCCTCAGGCTTGACATTAATTAATGCCATCTTCTATTGTACGATTTTCCAGTGTTAAAAGTTTCCCCCTAATGTGTCAGTTCTAGGAAGGACTGTATAGCTGAAATACAATATAGTTTCTTTTCTGTATCATGCGTAGAGAGAGAGAGAGGCCTGCGTGAATCTTGGAATTGACAAGTGAATCTTGGAATTGACAACACCTTGCACCATTTCCTAGATGACCATGGCCTAAGGGGCCCCTGTAAGAAAAAAAAATATACAACATATATACAAAATTTCAATGAGGCGGGCATGTCCCATGCTCGTGATGCTATTTCTAGTTAAACAAAATTGACAGATACATGTGTTGTCTATGTCACTACTGTGGTAGTGATGTTGGCGGTTGTTGATGATGACTGCTGACGCCCTTAGGGGTGTTTTTTCTTTGAAAATAGGTGGAATGTGGTACCCACATGCGTAAACTTGGTATGGAATATAGCTACGCAATGTACGCATATGTACTGGCTGGGACCTTCCCGTGTAAGCATTGTTGACAGAGCCTCTTATGGAGGCACGGGTCTTCGACGGATCTTAATCAAAGTGCAATGGTTGTAAGGTATGATACCATATTGACATGAAAGATTTTGTTGTAGTCAAATGTCAGGAGGATCGATGACATCTGTGGACAATGATGTGTCCCACAATGCCACCTGAGGATACCCCTTTGCATGGGGAGGGGTGATCCAAGGTACCGCTTCCTTTTTGGAAAGGAGGTGTCAAGGTCGACAAAAAGGAAGTCTCAACGAACCACGGGATGGCGACTTGAGGGGTTGAGGACCTAGATGTGATGGGTTTAACATAGGCATTTTGGTGAGAGGTGACTGAATGATGGGGATTCAGTGGCCTAAGGTCAGAGTATACTTTAGCAACTTGGCATCAGTCATAGTTATTTTTGAAGGGAAAATCCGTAGAGTTGGTAGGAATTCCAAGGTGGGTATGAACCAAATATGAATGTCATGATGGTGCATGTGTGGGGGTGAAATACTCCAACCAAGGGGAATGAGGGACTGCTCCCATGGGGCAAAAGGTGAAATATGAGGGTGAGGTGATGAAGTGCATCGTTTGCAGTCTTTGTACACTTACCAAAAGAATAAAATAATGGGGTTTGGTTTGTTCAAAACACAGAGACAGGTACCCCAAAACATGAAAGGGTTCACTCACTGAGGGTGCGAGGAAAATGTTTTGCTGGGGGTGGGGGTCCCATTGGTTGGTCTCATGTGCGGGGTTGATGAAGCGGATGGAGGAGTGTCGCAGATGGGATAATGTTGATGGAGGTATGGTGGGCCAAATGCGGTGCGCGGAGATGCACTCTCAATGTGCTTATACAACCTAGTTGTTCAGGATGGGGGGGTTTGAATTTTAGTAGTAAAATTGACCTTATGCATGATGAATGGATGGGCACGAGGTGCTTCCTAGACTAAAATGGTATGGCCATGGCGTCACTTGTGCTATGATATATGGTCTACTTTGGGTGACGAGCGCCATGGAGGGGAGGCTCCACCGACCAATGTGGACGTTTATCATGTGCAGGGTGAGGTGATGATAAATGTGGTCAGGTATGAGGACCCTATGGTTTATTTCTAATGGATAAATGATGTCAGGATATGCAAAGTTTTCGGGGACTCTATCATGCTAGGGGTAGAATGATACCTGCTCCGAAACCTTTAGTGGATGGTGTTGTAATTCGTTTGCGAGTTCTTCCTGCAAAAACAACTACCTCAAGTGAAAGCATCTTCTTTTTATCAAACATTATTGAAAGGCATGAGCTTTAAAAAAGGAAGATGGGAGGGTGCATACCTTCCGGCACTGAAAAATTATTTTTCTTGGAAAGCGAATGTGTGGCATCTCTTTCATTCGTCATGGCATACTGATGATGGTGCAACTTAAAGTTTGCGGAATGGACCTTCTGATCTCATGTTATGGACCTCCGAAGTTTTGGAAAAGGGCAATAAATCTAGGATTATGACCCTAATCCTATTCATTTGTACTTGTTGAGTTTTGGGAGATCATAGGTGCTTTGTAGAGCCTTTCTCGCTATTGTGGTCAGTTCGTGTACCAACGATTAGAGATATTATGCTGAGGTAACTTTCATGACGTCCTCCATTGCAATTTCTTCAGTTTGAGGGTGCCAGGAGCCGTAAAAATTAGGTTTGTATGGCCTTTGAGTGACCTTTTTCCCTAGATTGCATGGGCGATCTAAGAAAAAGGGTGCCTCCTTTGCACATGATTCTGAGGGAAATGTGCGCGAGGGCATGTTGTTCCCTCCTTTTTGCGTGCAAAGGCGTGCCTGTGAAAAATATAGATGCGCAAGGGTGCACCTGCCTGAGGGACAGGCGTGCAAAGGCCATGATGACAAATTTTTTTGATTTTTTCTCTATTTTGATTTTTTTTTGTCCTGATGGGTACCTGTGTTTCTTGGTAGGTTGGTGTGGAGAGAGTGGGACTGGCTCGAGAACTAGACCAATCTAGCTGCTGATGCTGGGGTGCGTCGTTAGATGGCTGCATGGGGCCTTCTGAGATTTGATGAGAATGAGTTCCTACAGTCGTAGGACCGTTTGTTACGTTACATTATACAACATTGGTGCAGGTGGCGCAACATGTTCGTGCTGTGTGGGATGAACCTGGTGATCCGTCCTAAGATGGATAATTACTTTGTGACCAGGTTACTACCTTAAGGTGAGGTTCTGAGTTACCCACTCTCTACTGGGAGAGTGAACCTTGACAGATTCTGGAGGCGGCATTGCGGTGGTGCGCCTCTTACTAAGGGGTGCATCAACATTGCATCAGTGATAAATGTGGCAAAGTGGTGTGCTCTGGCAGTTATTGTGCGACTGGCAGGGTCGGTTGCTCCACCTCGAGCATCTGGCCCATAGGTTGGAGTTTTACGCCAACTGAGGGGTGGGTATTTTTTCGATTTTTCCCATTTTTTTTTATGGCATGGTGTCGCAATTGAACAAGGTCCAATGTGGATCAAAGTATTTTGCATACGCCAGTATCTTATCCAACATTATGTATGAGTGGGTGGTGCTGATGAGGCCGGTGGTGGCAGTGCCTATTGGGGGGCCGCGGGAGCCACGCATGAGGAGGTGGGAACCGGTGATGCCGCGAGGCAGTGGTGGCATGGTGGGTCGTTATTGGAACGAAACGATAGAGGCCTGGTTTGAGGCCAATCCATAGATGTTCTTGCCATACTTGTATGTGGGGATGGAATTTCGAGGTGACCCAGACATGGGTCTCCCTTTTGGTTATGTTTGGGGACCTACAGGTATGCATTATATTTTTTCTGCATTTTTTTTAGTATTTATGTACTTATGTGTTTTGTTATTGAAACTGACATTATTTCGGTTACTCGTGCAGATGTTGGCAAGGTAGGTCGCCCCATGGCCCGATTGGTGGATCACAACCCTCCATTCCTACCTTGAGGTGGTCAGGGAGGAGGTGTTGCAGGTGGACTGGGTGGGGATGGTGCTGGCCCTTCTAGTGAGGGCATCAGCTCAGTTGTAGCAAAGGTCGCTGACGAGCGGGCTTGTGCTGATGTGGCTGAGGCTCGCAATGAAATACTGACATCTCAGGTGGCCGCTCTTGAGGACTTCCGAGGTTGAGTGGATCGCTTGACCCAGGGTATGCCTGCGCGAGGTTTCATGGATGACCTCGAGGAGGTTTGGTTAGAGACGATGATGGCCCGCGAGAGGGATTATCAGCCCACTCTACGTCAGGTGGCGAATACGGTGGCAATAGCAGCTCCAGTGGTGGTACCAGGAGCAGTGGTGGGTCCAGGTGCTCCTCTTGAGGGGGCACCCCCCTAGAGTATTTTGTACACAGGGACAACACCCATTATGAGGATGCTTTCCATATTTTTTGACGACTTTTGTATCTTTGGGCTGGCGAGAGGGCCAGCGACACTATTTTTGTACTCATATACATATATTTTTTGACATATATATGAGAGATGTTTTTTCAGCTCTACATGATGTATCACCTGTTTCAGCTTATGTGTTGGGTTATGTTGATGGGTGTCTATATTTTTGGTTTTTATGTATGATGGTTTATTCGAGATGCATTCCAGTCTAGGATATTGTTAGCTATGCGATCAACTGCTTGGTTTTGATTCCTTGATACATGTGAAAATGTAATGTAATCAAATTTTCTGCTTAATCTTTTGGCACGCAAAATTTTCTAAACAGGTGTGTGTCTCTGGTCTCAAATGTTTAGTTTAATTGTGATACTACTAACTGGGAATCGAGGTAAATATGCATATGGTGAATGCCCTGATGGAGGGCGTCACACATAAGTCCAATGACGACGTCATATTCTACCTAGTTGTTTGTTGTTGAACTGATACATACGCCATTTGAGAATAGTGGTGATCGGTCAGGGTGGTAAATGACCCAGGCGGCTGCGGCTAAATTTTGAGACCATCTTGACGCTCCATCAGCAAATCCGAAATATGGCTCATTTTGGTGATCCATGTTGATACTTTGAGGGCTTTTAACTAAGTCTTTGGGTCAGAAATTTTGAGTGGATGGTTTTTGTGTACTCTTATTCTACGGGAAGGGCCGTTGGGGCCCTTATGGGTAGAACTTCTTGAGGTAAAGGCCGTTGATGGGGTTAGTAAGGCAAGTCCCGTACAGTTCCGTCAAGATGTATGCACCTTATCGGAGGTAGTGTTTGATGATGTAGGGTCCTTTCCACAAGGTTTCAAACTTTCCTGGCCCCAAGGCCTCTTTTGCGACATCATAACGGAGGACTAATTCCCCCTCGGTAAACTATCGACGGGTGATGTAGCGGTCAAATGACGCTTTAACCCTTTTCTTATGGGCCTTGTTATGCTGCAGCAACTGTCGTCAGTTTTTGTTGACAAGCTCTAGTTATACTAGGCGCTGCTCCAAAGGCTGAGTGTCATTAAGAAGTTTGATGGAAACATGAAAATTGGGAATCTTATGGAAATCAACGCAAAGGCGTAATGTACCTTGGTTTTTTGTGACAGGAATGTGATGGACATCCTGGGATAGGGGTGAGGTAGTAATCCTATCACCAATATAAGCCTATATAAATTGTATATGGTGAATTGTATCATCTGCATTTGGTGGGGGAAGAATCTCCATAATGGGATTCTGTATGGGATCAAAGTTAGGTTCCCCACTAGGATAGTCGATTTCTGGTAGGTGGAAATTGTGCCTGCCACCGAGGTGCCTAAATGTTTCCATTAGCGGGTATGTCTCTAGTGCGTGATTCAGGTCAGTGCAGATGCTGCATGGTGTTACTGAGCCAACGAAGTAGATAGTGTGTGATTCTATGCTACTCTTTTTTCCTGATGTGGATGCTTGGAAAGGGTCAGACGTAGATGAGGTTGTCTTTTGTTTCCATTTCCAT
This sequence comes from Pinus albicaulis, assembly GCA_034641835.2. NCBI lineage: Eukaryota > Viridiplantae > Streptophyta > Pinopsida > Pinales > Pinaceae > Pinus > Pinus albicaulis. The sequence goes on from CM076570.1 coordinate 67,623,385, forward strand.
ATCGTTAGCTTAGACTTGTCTTCCTCTTTAGTGGAGTGTAGACTTAACGCAACACATGCCATTCTTAGCTTGGGGAGATGTATACACTTAAATGTATGATTAAAGTGCATGCAAATTTGGCAATAAGTGCGCATGATCTTCTCTTGATTGGAGATAAGTTTCTGAGGGAGAGAAGAGACTATGCAGAGACTACTTGCAAGGGGCTTGATTTCTCTGCATTGGTTGACTTGGTGATCATTCTGATCACATAGGCTGCATGTTATCCTAGCCTTGCCTGAGGTTACTCGTTGGTGGTGTGTTGTCTTGTCAGGCTTGACACACCATTGCAGAGGTGGAGAAATTGATCCGGCGATGTCATTTTTATGCCATTCTTGGAGATCGTCCTGTCTCTTCTCTATGGCATTAATCATGTCGATAGTGGGACGAATTTGTGAGGCATAAGTACAATGTTGATCGTAATGATTACCTTGACATATCAAGAAATATATCCTTGATATGAAGGTTCCATCTAGTTTAGTTCAAGGTATGATGGGGAAAAAACGCCGGAAGGCTACTAAATCAGGGCAATGGATGATTGCATGGTCCGTCTTTTTGCATAACGTACATGCTGGTCTTTGCTGCAAAGTGCCATTAGGGGTAACTAGGGGTTCCTTGCTGGGCTGTTCTTCGGCTGTCAAGAACATGATGGACCCGATCATCTCTTCTACTTGGGTCATGGAGCTGCTGATGGACTCAGCATCCATGTCGTCTTCTTGGAAAAGGAATAATATGGCTGAGTGGAGCTAGCAAGGGCTAGCCAGAAGCGGGGTATGTAGTGACAATCCTCCAAAAGGTGATTGTTGGCGCATAACGGGCATGTGAATTGTGTCACCCGTAGCCCCACGTAGTAAACCCTTTCGATTGGATACCATCTGTGAATGGGCTCCAAGGCTATGCACTCTTCGAGGTAGTGACCACATTCATCGCATAGCGTACAACGTATAATGGGAATTACTGGGGGCCTTTATACAATACTATGTTCCTCCTGTAAGTATAGGATGGTACGAGGATCATCGTTGATAGACTGGATGGAGGGATTCTCCTGTTAGGATCACTTGACCACATGTAAGGCATCCCTATATCATTGTATCTATAGGAAATGGTGGGTATAGTGCCCGTAGGTGCCATAGAGAGAGCATGCATGATTGGTACGTAGTGGTTTGAATTTACCTTTGGTGGTAGGTTCCATTTTATGAGAATACGATATCGAGGTGTCTGCTTCGGAGTCGAGGAGTGGTTTTAACTCGTCCAACTCCGGACATATGTGGGTAGGGTGGCCTATAACATCGCATATGGCACATACTGGTGATTCCCTTTGAATGGCGGGGGTCGCCATCTTCTTTCCTCTTTTTGTGGTTTTCTTGGCCATGATAACCGGTTTCGTAATGGGAACTTCCTTTGCGGGGGCGGTCTCGACCGTTTCTTAGGTTGGTTGAGGGTCCTCGGGGCTGAGGGGCTTTAACCCTGTGGCAGTAATGTTGGCAGCTCTTGTTCTGGAAGGGGGAATGAGGTACCAAACTGGGAACGCCAATGATATGTTGGGTAATATTAGTGTTGCCAAAACCTGTTGGGAAATGAAGCCAACTAGGGGGTAGAGGAAAGGGGTTTGGGAGGCAGCGTAGGCTAGACAGGCTGCCGTGGCTAATGCCTCAGTGTCGTTACTACTTGAGTCTATGTTCTAACTGACCTCGGTGCTTGATGTGGACATCATGCACACTAGGGCCCTTGTGGCATCAGGTGATGCCTCAGGGATAATGGGAGGATCTCCTAGGAATGACTCTAGGTCAAACGACGGTTTGAATTGGCCAGGGCCATATTCTTGGTACCGTGAAAGATAATCTATGGCTGTATATACATAGGGAATAATTAAATTCATGGTTTTTAGGGGACGCTTCTCGCTATGTGTCAGTTGGTCTATAGTAATGATGCGATCCTCGTGGGGGAACATCATAATGCGGAAGACGAAGAAGGCTATGGCGGACATGGAATACATATAACTCCACCCGAGGAGTATATTGTAATCCAAGTGAGCGTCCAAGACTTCAATATCTATGTGGATCATCTTGCCAGCTAAGCAAACCAAGAAATTTTGGTAGAGGCCAATGGGGGTCGAGGGATGACCATCGTAGGCTCGAAGAATTATGACCGAGGTTTTTTGTTCGGGAGAACCCAACTTCTGCCAAACATTTTTTGACATGATGCATGTCGATGCACCCTCATCAATGACACATCGGTGAATAGTGATATTCTGGACCGATACCGATATTTGGAAGGCGACCATGGAAGGAAGCCTACGGGTGGCTTTGTCTAAGTCAAAAGCCATCATGCGCGTATCGGCAGGGTTGATAGCACCTAACGCAGAAAGTAGGGCTTTTGGTTGCTTTGGGCAGAACTGCAGTACTTCCAACGTAGACATAACAGTGGGTGATTGAGATAAATCGTCCACGATGCTATAATTATGGGCTTCTTTGGATTAGTTACCTACTCGCCTATTATGTCCCTTTTCCATCTTTGGCAATGGTTCTATAGGCATCTTTGAAATGGTCAAAGGTGCAGTCAGTGCACCAGTACTAGCCCCTAACATAGTGGAGTTAGGTGGGGTGTTGTAACTGCGATTCTATGTTTGGAAAAACATTTCTTCCCCTGTCATGTAAATTTCATGGTTGTTTTTCTTGGAATTGTTGTTGAGATTCAATAAGATGATGAGCTTAGTCAAAAGAGTCGCCTTCAATAAGTGGGCCCTCAAGCTATTTTTGGCGCAAGTCTATTTTTAGACATGGTGATCATATTTCAGAAGTTGCAGGATGATATTTGTGGATGGTTGACCAAGTTGGAAAAATAGATGAAATTATATTTTTAGAATATTGGGCGAAGTCTATTTATAGATCGCTAATATAAAAATAGATGCATGTCGATTATTATTAGCTCTTAATAATAATCAGACGCTAAACAACAACTTATTCTCTTGGAGCACTTCAGTTCAGTGCATAGATGTGGCACATCAGTGGAATGAGGGAATTACAAAATTCCCAAGGGTTTACTGGAGCTAATGCATGGAGGACTCAGTTAGAACTCAAGTGGCAGAGTTATGACATAGTTGGAAGAAGTAGTTATGGAGTTGTATTTAGTTTAACTCAGTTAGAGTCAGTTGAGCTAGTTGTATCTAGTATAACTGATTGATACACTAGTGAGAGTGGAGTGAATTAATTCAAAAATAATAACTCATTAATAAACTGAACAATACATCATTTAACTACAGTGCATGGCAGTTTCAGTGGAGACCTAGTGGAGAGGTAGGTGAAAGGGAAAGATAGACTATCTGTTGTGACTATAGTGATGCATTTATTGCATCACACTCACATTGGAGTTTCCAATGAGGATTGTGTAGTCAAGGCAAGGGTAATTCGAATTCATTCAGAGCTATTATTCAGTAGGGATTGCACAGTGGAGGCAGGCTAGCAAGTGGCAAAGATCGGTGCATGGATTTGCAAGATTGGTCCTGATTAGTGTATGACGATTGTACTTTTCTGAGATCTTGTGATAAGATTTGTATGCTTTGTATGAGATTTTCATATGATCTCCATGTTACATAATATATATTTGGGGTTTTTAGCTTCAGGATTTCCTGGTTAAAAACTATTTTATGTGCGATTGATTATTTTTGTTTATGCTTCACGTGTGTGCAATTATTTTTTTCCGCAAAATATTAACAAGTGGAATTGATTCAGTATTTTGCATAAATTTAAATAGTGTGAGATCAGGTGAATCAAGGACATATGTATTCTTAGTGCATATAATTTCTAAATGGTATCAAAGCATTGTTGATTGAAGATTGCAATTGTGAAGTGAGTTTGTCTTTGGTGGACAATTTAGTTGCTACGGAAAGATTCTTGGTGCAGAAATCGAGTATACATTGAAATGTCTTTCAACGGGTTGAGATTGGAGTATGCCCTTGATGGGAGCTCAAATTACATAGCCTGGAAGGACAGGATGGAGGTGGTGCTGGAGGATAATGGGCTGAAGGATTTCATCGATAGCGATGTTCCTAAGCCAGGATCTAGCGATGCTGCATTACTTGATGCATGGCAAAAGAAGATAGAAAAGACGAGAATGATTCTATTGGAAGGTGTGAAGGACCATATTGTGTCCATCCTTCATGGGAAAGCCACTCCATTCTTAATGTGGAAGGATTTGACATAGTTTTTCCAAAGCAGAAGTGACTAGAGGAAGTTGGTGCTTAAAGACAAGCTCAGAAAAATAAAAATGGAGAAAGGCGATAGTATTCCAAAATACCTCACGAATTTCGTCCACTGCAAGAATGAACTAGGAAGTGTGGGGGTTACTGTTGATGAAGAAGAATTGGTGAGCTTGGCTCTCCTTGGGCTTCCGAAGAGTTGGCATAGCTACGAAGACTCTGTCAATGGATGGGAGAAACTAGGATGGGAGCGACTTTGGTCGGATCTTGTGCAGGAGGAGATAAAGCGGGGTACCAGGGATGGATCTTCATCGAAGAATGAAGATGAAGAGAATTGTGATTTGGCTGCCAAAGAAAGGAAAGGGAAGGGGAATAAAAATCCTTCAAAATCCGATGCTAAAGGCAAGAAGCAGGATTTTTCCAAAGTGAAGTGTTTTCACTATCACGAGCATGGACATTTCGCCACTAACTATCCACAGAAGAAGAAGAACAAGCAGGTTGCTGGATCTGCAGCTGGAGAGGCCTTAGCCTCGCAATTTGAGCTTGATTTCTCCTTGATCTCTTGCATGGTTTCAAGCTGCATGGGATTGGTGTGGTATCTTGATAGTGGTGGGTCTTTCCATATGACGGGAGACAAAGAGTTGTTTAGTGACTTGGAGGAGAAGGACCTCCAAATGCATATAGAGATGGGTGACGATGGTCGGTACAGTGCGACTAGAATTGGGACCATTACCTTTGAGAGGGAGTCTGGTAATCCATTCTTGTTGAAGAATGTCATGCATGTTCCAGGTCTGAAGAAGAAATTGGTCTTAGTCGCAATGCTGGAAGACAGAGGTTATGATGTTGTTTTCAGTGAGGGAAAATCCTTCCTTCGACATAAAAAAACAGGTCAAACCAAGAAGATAGGAGTTCAAATTAAGAATCTCTAGAAGCTAGAGGTAGATGGCTACGCTGCAATGGTGGGCAAAGCATAAGAAGTGGTGAGCCGGGATGAGGGCGAATTATGGAACAGGAGATTGGGCCATCTTCATCATGGAACTTTGAAGATTTTGTAGCAGATTTCTACTGGACTTCCCAAGGGTACTCTTGTGTAGTCAGATCCATGCAAGTGATGTACTATCGGTAAGTTTGTGAAGACCACCTTTCATGAGAAGAAGAACCATGCTTCGGTGATCCTGGAGAGAATTAACACAGACGTGTGTGGACCATTCTCGATTGCTTCAACAACAAAACATAGGTATTATGTGATATTTGTTGATGAATATTCTCATAGATGTTGGATCTTCTTCATGCATAACAAGAGTGAAACATTCTCAAATTTCTGTGAGTTCAAGGCATCAGTGGAGAAGGAGTCGGGGAATCAAGTGAAAGCTCTATGGAGCGATAATGGTGGTGAATACATCTTGGGAAAATTCAAAGACTTCTGTAGAAAAGAAGGAATTCAAAGAGAACTCATAGTGCCTCATAACCCACAGCAGAATGGGGTCACAGAGAGAAAGAACAGAACGATCCTGGGTGCTGCACAAGCGATGCTGCATGAACAGGGCCTACCGATGCACTTGTGGGTGGAAACATGCAACACTGTGGTTTATGTGAAAAACCGTTGTCCTCATAGAGTACCTGGCATGAGTACACCCGAAGAAGCTTTTATTGGTAAGAAGCCTGATATTTCTCATTTGAAATTTTTGGTTGACCTGTTTACATTCATGTGACAAAGGACACCAGGAAGAAGCTGGAGCCGACTGCGAAAGTTGGGATATTTGTGGGGTACACAAAAACACCCCATAACTATCGTGTGTATTTTCTAGACAGTCGGATGACTGTTGTGCGACAGGATATAAAATTCAATGAGGTGAAAGCCATGAAGTTGTCGCTTGAGAGGGAGCTACACTTGCATGCGGAGGAGGAACTTCTTGTTCCCAAAGATGAGCCTCTATATGTGGATCAGCCAAAGGAGGATATTCATGGAGTGGAGGAGTCCACTCATGCAGAACCAAACATCAGACAAGGCAGAAAGCGTACCACAGAAGTTGAGAGACTGAAGCTTGATGCGGCATAGAATGTAGGAGTTCCTACATCACAGCACAAATAGAGACAATCACCTGACCGATTTACTGGATACATGGCTCTTATGAGCAAGTGTATCGTGATAGAGCCATCTTATTTTGAGGAATCAGTGCAGGAGCCCACATGGGTCGATGCCATGGTGGAGGAGTATGACTCCATTATCAGAAACAGTGCTTGGGAGATTGTTCCAAGGCCGGTGGGAAAATTAGTTGTAGGATCAAGATGGATCTATAAGGTAAAGCAAGCTGCTAATGGGAGTGTCGAGAAGAATAAGGAAAGATTTGTTACCCAGGGCTTCTCATATATTGAGGGGATTGAATATGAAGAAACCTTTGCACCTGTCGCACGATATTATTCCATACAGACCATCCTTGCTCTCTCAGCGCAGATGGGTTGACACATTCATCAGATGGATGTGAAGACTGCATTCCTTAATGGGATCATTGAGGAAGAGGTGTACATTGAGTAGCCTGAAGGATTTGAGATCTTCAGCAGCGAGTCGCATGTGTGCAGGCTCAAAATAGCATTGTATGGGCTGAAACAGGCACCCTGTGCTTGGTACACTTGGATCGACAACTATTTCATTGGACTTGGCTTCCTACTTAAAGTGGTAGTTAAAGCATATGAATTGTGGTGGATGGTAAGATTTTAATCATTATTCTTTATGTTGATGATTTAATACTAACGAGTGATGAGCAGTTGATACACTCATGCAAGGCAGATATTGCAAAGGCGTTTGAGATGAAGGATCTGGGCCTCCTTCATTATTTCCTTAGATTGGAAATATGACAGCGGGAAGGTGAATTGTTTATGTCTCAAGGCAAGTATGCCTGGGTGATACTGGAGAAGTTTCACATGCAAAGCTGCAAGCCTATCGACACTCCTCTTCCAGGAAATTGGAGGAAAGAGGATGCTACTTCGGCAGAGGTAGTGGATGCCACTGTTTATCGACAGTTGGTGGGTTCTCTCATGTGTTAGTCAATGTTGTGCAGACATATGCTATGCGATGAACAGCTTTCACAGCGATAGTTAAGCCTATAAAACTCTTTTGGAAGCGAAACCGGCATATCTTTGAGATATCTCGAGAACTTTGTACGAAGTATGGTTTATAGTACAGTGGAATGGATGAGGTGAAGTTGCATGGCTTCATGGATACGGTTAGCGAGAAGCTAAACAGATAGAAAAACACATCGAAGTTTTGAGAATCGGATCTCCCAGATTTCTTGGTATGGAAGAAACAATGATGCGCGGCACGCCGTACAAGGGAAGCGAAATACATGGCAGCAAGTCAAGCTGCATGTGAGGCTATCTAGATGAGGAAGATTCTGGTTGGTTTGTTTGGTTCACATTTAGATCCCACAGTGATACATTGTGATAATCAGAGTTGCATTAAACTCTTGGTTAATCCTGTGTTTCATGATAGATCTAAACATATTGATATCCGGTATCATCATATCAGAGATTATGTGCAACGGAAGATCATGTTGCTTTAGTACATTCCTACGGAGGATCAGGATGCAGATATTCTGACGAAGGCGCTCACCAGGAGAAAATTTGAATACCATAGAGGCAGGATCGGGGTGAAGGATAATCCCTATCTTGTTGAGAGGGAGTGTTGAGATTCAACAAGATGATGAGCTTAGTGAAAAGAGTCGCCTTCACTAAGTGGGCCTGCAGGCTATTTTTGGCGCAAGTCTATTTTTAGACTATGTCTATTTTTAGACATGATGATCATATTTCAGAAGTTGCAGGATGCTATTTGTGGATGGTTGATCGAGTTGGAAAAATAGATGAAATTCTATTTTTAGAATATTGGGCGAAGTCTATTTATAGATCGCTGATCTAAAAATAGATGCATGTCAATTATTATTAGCTCTTAATAATAATCAGACACTAAACATCAACTTATTCTCTTGGAGCACTTTGTTTCAGTGCACAGATGTGGCACATCAGTGGACTGAGGGAATTACGCAATTCCCAAGGGTTTACTAGAGCTAATGCATGGAGGACTCAGTTAGAACTCAAGTGGCAGAGTTATGACACAGTTGGAAGAAGTAGTTATGGAGTTATATTTAGTTTAACTCAGTTAGACTCAGTTGAGCTAGTTGTATCTAGTCTAACTGATTGATACACTAGTGAGAGTGGAGTGAATTAATTAGTTAATTAATTAAAAAATAATAACTCATTAATCAACTGAACAATACAACAGTTAACTACAGTGCATGGCAGTTTCAGTGGAGACCCAGTGGAGAGGTAGGTGAAAGGGCAAGATAGACTATCTGTTGTGACTATAGTGATGCATTTGTTATCACACACAATGGGTGCCAGTAATTAGTGTAGTCAAAGAAGCCTTATTGGTCCCAGAATTCATTGGGAAGCCTGCCGGCGGGGATTGCCACGGTGGAGAGCAAGGCTGTGAGTGGCAAAGATTTACCTATTGATTTGCAAGATGGTCCTGATTTGTGTGTGTGGAATTTGTCTTTGTCTTTGAGAGCTTGTGATAAGCTTTGTATGATTTGTATGAGATTGTCATATGATCTCCATGTTACATAACATGTAGTTGGGGTTTTCAGCTTCAGGCTATCCTGGTTAAAAACTGTGTTATGTGCAATTGATTATTTTTGTTTATGCTTCACATGTGTGTGCAATTAATTTTTTCCGCAAAAGATTAACAAGTGGAATTGATTCAGTATTTTGAATAAAGTTAAATAGTGTGAGATCAGGTGAATCAAGGACATATGCATGCTTAGTGCATATAATTTCTGCAATCGTCTGAGTTTTATTGCTAAGTGCTAACCATCCCTTGGTAGGGGAAAGGTTCTTGCATAATAGCCGGTTGCTGGGAAGATATTCCTTGTTCTCGGTTACTCTGAAGCTTTTTTAGCTCAGGGAGATTGGGACAATGGTGAGTATAGTGCCTGTACTCACCACATATTGAACAAGAATGGTTTTTTCACGGAGGTGGCATTTTTCCTTGTCGTTGGGCATTTCTTGGCTCCTGGTTTTGATTCTTGCTAGAGTTTCCTCCAGCCTGGGATCGTAGTGGGCGCTGTTGGTTCCTGCCCCTCTATCCAGGGTTCCCTTTTGGCTTGTTTTTTGATTTTTTCTTGACCACGTTAGGAGGGTATTTCTCCTGGTTATACTAGTGTGGTTGATTTTGGGACAGCTACACAAAGTTCACCTGTGCATTGGTTTGTGTAGGTGTGTCGTGTGCTTGGGACTGAGGATAACGTTGTCCCTTTTTTGCACCTGGCCATTGGGGGGGATATATTCTGTCAGTGTTTCTTTCTGCATACTGGGTCCCCTCAGCTGGAGGATAGGGTCATCCTTGGTGATACGCTTGCACCCTACTAGTCAAATCTTGCTGAGGCATGTGATGACTTTGAAATCTAGGTTGAGACATGTTTTGGGTAGAATTATGTGCGTAACCAAGATTGTGACTACTGCTACCTAGGTAACCTTGGGTCATTGACCCAATTAATCCATCTGCAGAATTCAACGTGCCTGGAAATTCTTTGTAAGTTTGAAGGCACGGGGTGTTAGGTAGGATATTGTAATTGTATCCTGCGTATAAATCATTTCAAGCTTCTGGGATTTAATGATTGCGTCCTCTTCGGATGTGGGGTATTACTGCACCACATCCTTTGAAATCTCCGCCATTAGAGTTTTCAAGAATAAATCTAAGAGGATCCGATCGTCGAGTTTATCTTTTCATAAACTGTGACGCTGCCTCCATTCATGAAGATGGTCAGAGATATGGACGACGAGGGTTTTTCTAAAATGAGTTAGTAACTCCATTACCGAATCATGGTGAATGGGTAACTGAAAACAAGTGAGGAACACAGTAGTGAGGGCGTTGAAGGTTCCGTGTGAAGCAGGAGGTTGCTCCACGTACCACTTCGCGGCTAATCCTGTAAGAGTGCGTTGAAATAGCCTCAATCGAATAGTGTTGTTGATGATACTATTCGATGAGCACCACAGGTGAAAGGTCATTACATGATTAATTGGGTTTTCCACTTGCTTGCCTTCGAATTTTGGTATATCTGAAGGGAGCTTCGTGGGCATGGGAGGCCATGAAGTATCATGTGCGATGGGGTCATTTGTGAGCTTAGTTAAATCGGGTAGATTCAACGCAACTAAGAAGGGTGAATGGGAGGTTGACGCCATGGAAACGTGTGAAGACACTAAGTTCTTGTTAGAACGAGGGTTGGTCTGTGACGTACCCTGATGTGTGTTCAGCTGGTTTCCAGATGGGATGCACTCCTCTGCCCCCTAGGGATCGAGAGGGGAGTGGTGTGCGGTGTGGTGTTGGGAGACCGACTAGGGTTCCCAACTATGGTTGCTTCAATGAATGTTGAACCAATGACGATGGCAGTATTCCATCTTTGATGCCTGAATGGAAAAATACCTGGAACCCCTCCCTGTAATGGGTGGAGGTCCAAAAGACACCTAGATCGATGAGGTTCCGTTGGGACCGTTGGGGTGCCGACTAGGTTAGGTTTTGGAAAAATTTGAGAGGATAGAGTCTATGATCGTGAAAAATTTATGGCCACATACATAAAACAAAGCAAAAAATTAAATGAATTTTCCCTTTAACTTAATCTATGTGATCAATCAAACAAAAAATATGGTCTTTTTTTGTTTGCGTGTGATTATGAAAAACCTAGAAGACCTATGTGTCCTCACACACTCAAAAGTAACTGGGCCTTGAGAATATTTCTTGCAAGTACTGGCACAATTTCTCGTAAGAGCTAGTGATGCCCCCAATCAGCAGAAGAGAATCCACGAAGGTAAGGGTAGAGGGTTTGGCGCTTGCCTGCACCGTCACCTATAGGGTAAAGGATGCCCTAGTTTTTGGCCACTAAGAACCACTGTCCCACGTGAGTGTTTGAGTCTTGGGATTCTTGGTAGTCAGCTAATAGTACCAAGTATCAGTCGGGTCAGGTAGCCCCAACTGATACCGCACGCACTGAGCCTAAGCCTAACCCCCTCTGAATCAGGTCTCTGCCGCTCTTGGGTTTTCTTTTCCGTGGGTTGATAGGTGGATTTTAAGCTCCCTAGATACAAAAATTCTATGTTCAATATGAATTATGATCAAGGCAGCTTATTGGATGCCTACCCCCTTGATCCTAACTTAAACTATAAATTATTTTGTGGCCCCTGTGGGGAGAATTTAGTGAGTTTTTGTTAAGTTAGTTTTAGGTGTATTCCTTTGCTTAGTGGGTGAGTGTGTGTGAGAATATGGTGAAAAATATCATAGTTTGAACATATGGATATAGATTATCCTTTACAAAAGTACCCTAGTTAAACTATGTGATGTTTTTCCTGGCTCAAATGGAAAACATTTGCAGATAAGGGGCCGCTTTCAATTTTTCCTAGTTAATCTATGTGACTAACTAAAGGGAGATGGAGAATTGTAAATATAGAGAGTTCATATGCTTACCTAGGATCATTGAATGGTGAAAATTTAGCAGAGATTACTTTCTCTAATTGAAAAATCGATCCGAGTCCCGCAATCCCTAATGCATAGATTAAACTAAACTAAACAATTCCTACACTAGAAAATAAAACTAGCTTACTTGGACTAGTTAATCTAAGTGTGCATACCAGAATTTGAAAAAAATAGATTGTTCAGAAAGCAATGGTTAATTCAACCCCTACTTAAACCATGTAAATATTTTTTTGCAAAAAACCAACTTAAATGAAAACTAACTCTAAGCCTACTGAAGGCAGCTAAAAGTGAGTTCTCATAAGCTATGGGGTATCAACACAAGTGCTAGTAGATATATTAGGGGCTGCCTAGCACACTTTCAAGAAGAAAAATGCAGAATATAGAGAAAAAAATATTATTATGTGATTTCCACGGAAAAAAGGTGCGCTTTCCTGCGCGAAGGTAAGTCTTGAACGAGCACACTGCGCGTCCGTGAGAAAAAACTGCTCGCAAAAATCCTACAAGTAAAAAGATTAGGAGCTTCCTTCTTCAGTCTGTCACTCCAAGTGAATCTAGGGACTGTAATATGGATCAGAGGACTTTCAGCTCCACTCTCCAGCGTAGACAAAGCCTCCTGCAAGAGATGGAACAAACACATAAACTTGTAAACCGTTAGTGGAGTCGCCAATCCTGTGTTGGTTGATTTGACGCACGAGTGTAGAAATTGCACAAGTTTAAGTGGTGTGGTCCCCTATAAAATATTGGTCATAGGTAGAAATTTTTGGAGCTCAAAAGCATATAATCTAGAGGAAAAAATATGCGAATGTATGCTCAAAGTAGACTAAAAACTAAAACAAAAATATACAAAAGCTATTGAAGAGAGTAAAAAAGATAATAATGCAAACGATGGCTCAAAGGCCTCTTCTTACTAAATGTTTGAAATGGAGAAGAAATTTTACCCACTTTCCAAAGGGCCCCTAGGCAATGGCTCTAGGTCTCGATGCAAGGATGTTGGTTTCCAAGCTCTGCCTCTGATGCATTCTCCCTCTCTCTCCGTTGTGATGGACTAGGATTGTTGGGTGGCCAACAATCGAGTCCCCTCTATCTCCAACTCTAGGTCACACACTGCTGGTATTGCTTGGGAAATTATGGCTAGCATAACAATGTGATCACCATTTCTTCATCTCTTGGTGGCTTTATATAGGGGATTTCAAATCCTCCTTCCATCCCTTGGTACATGATGGATGGTGACCCAAGGGAGAGGTATGATTCCATTGCATGCTCCAAATATTCCTTTGTGTGCTCACATAGTGTTAAGGGAGGCGCTACTGGCTGTCCTTATGTGGCTTCATATAAGGAGTAATTGTACTTTGCTTTGTGTGGCCCCAGTAAGTGAAATTTTTCCATTTGCAGGAATGCGCGCTTATCAGGAAAAAAGGTGCGCAGAAGGCGCTCTTCTCGCAGGATTAAGCGTGCAATTTAGCATTTAAGACTAGTTCAAATCTGATTTTCTCAAAACCTTAGATATTTTAAATACTTCTTGATTCCATAATGTGTTCTTGCCTTGTAAATCCTTAGGCTTGACATTAATTAATGCCATCTTATGCTGTACGATTTTCCAGTGTTAATAGTGAGCATAATGAATTCACTTATTTTAGAGGATGAAGCACTTAGATGCTTATCTTAAACAAAAATATAGCATAAAAGAATGATTTATGTTTCAAACCTTAAAAGATAAAGCATAGAAAGAAAGTATATGGATACTTGAATAAATTGATCATCAGATGCATAATAAAAAATAAGAAAACACTTTCACTAACCACATCACAAGAATCCCATAAAAATAGCTGCAAGTGCCTATAAATTACTTCTGCAAATAGTTAAGTACACTAGTGCCAAAAGAATGTGAACTTCAAATATCCAACCCTCTAAATGACTTTATTTTGAGTAAATATAGAAAATAAGACAAGATTCCACCTCTAGGGGTCGAATCTTGATCCATAGCAACTAATTAATGAACCTAATGACTCATTTCCTAATCCTAGGGAAGTTAGAAACAACTTTCCCCTCTTTTAGCTAACTAGTTGAGCTTTTCTCTTAAGGCATTAATCATAAGATTCTTTACAAAGATGACCATTAATAAGTCTATTACTCATAAAAAAACTCATGAGCCAATTGTTACATCGACCAAGTTGACCTTTGACCTCCATGTGTCATAAAAACCCTTCAAACCCAGAAATGCAACACAATTTCTCAGAAATGCAGCAAGATTTTTCGTAGAAACGCAACAAAACATTGGAGGATGATTTCGAGGCATTCTCGGATGATTTTTTTGCTAAAAAGGGTATGTTTTGAAAGATAAATATGCCTGCTACATAATGGAGTCATCAAGTACTGCAAACACCAGCTCCAAACCCCTGAAAAAGTGACTTGAAATCAAACTCTCCCAAAAGCACAGCGAGTGGTCTGAAAAAATGGTAGAAAGGTCAAAAATAGGCATTATTTGGTATATTTCTAAAAATTTGTGAACTTTCAATCATCCCCATGAACTTTTATGACATCCTTATGCTATTATCCATATTAACATGCTTAAAATTATGAATTTTGGCCTCCTGAGAAAAAGCGTAGCAAGTGCTCGCTACTTTTCTGTAGAGTGATTTTGACTGTGTGCACAAAAAACTCAAAAGCTCAAAATTTTGGTATTTTTCTTCTCTGTTTTCTATTATGATTTCAAGATACCAATGAATAATCTACCAAGAGGTCTAGGTTACCCCTCTTTTTTAGTTTTCTTAGGGTCTTTTTGAGCTTCTTCTTCATATTCTTAATCCTGACCTTGCATACCATGTTTCTTGCATAGTAATGCCTTTCCATATTCCTTTGCATAGTGGTATTCTATAGTTGGTCTTTTTCAATAGCTTTTCCAAATGTTAATTTACTACCCCAAGCCAATACTCCTTGTCTTCTTCAATTTCAGAAGCTATGATGTCATTTTTGTCTTTTTGGGCTTGAGGAGGAGATGGCTTTTTTTTCATGTTTTTCCTTTCTTACCATTGATCTAGTTTTAGGCCTTCTATTTTGCATCTGAATGTCCTTCTCTTCCAATTAATCCACATCAATTATGGCTTTGAATTTATCCTTTTCTATCAAATTATCTTCTTGGCTAGATGATGGAGAGTATTTTTGTGGCTTACCCTATTGCTATATGCTTAGTTTCAATTGTCTATTTTCTTGCTACAAGAAAGCCACCATGAAATTGGTTTTGTCAAGATCATCTTTTAACTCCCTAATTTGCGCCTCTTTTTCCTTGATGATGTCTTCAAATGTCTTATCTCCATGATGCTCTTCTTCTAGGTCTACCATTTCAAGTTCAGGAGGTATCTCTTCTTCATGCTGCAAAATTGCATCATCTTTATCTCTAGGTGATTTCTCTATTATATATTCAACTTGAACTTCTTCACTTCAACCCTCCTTGGATAGCCTTCTAGCCTCAGATCTAGTTTTAGGCCTAGTTCTAGGCATCTCCTCTTATGCCTCATGAACAAATACCAGCTTATTACCTTTCTTATCTGCCCTTGAAATCTCTGTTCTCAACTGAGCTCTTGTCACTTATGGCATACTTGATGTTTCATCTCCCTGTGGTCTTGATGGTGATGAAGGAGAGCTCTGACTCTTTGGCTGGCTTGGGACAAGAATAAGTGTAGCTAAATCTAAGAAGTTTTCCCATGACATATTAACCTGTTCCAGCTGGTGGAGGACTATAAATTTGATTAGAGAATTATAGAAAATACTTGGTTGGTGATTTATTCCTTTGGATTGAACATTCTCAGTCATTTCCACCAAAATTCTAAACAGATAGTTGGGTAGGTTTAGGGGCTTGATATAAGTGAAATGTGTCAATAATCTGATATGATACTGATATAACCTGCTAAACCTCCTCTCACAAGTGAAATAATTCATTATAATCGTCATCAAAGGGTTGTACTTGTCCAACAACTGTCTTCTAGGAAAGATATGAGAAGGGGACTCCTTGTACCGTGGTTTCAAGAAAATCTTATAAAGTTGAAGGTCTAAATCCATCCCTTTGAACCAAATTTCACCTTCATTAGGGATTGTGGTGTTGAATATATGATCTCTCCTGACACCATAAAGTTCACCCCTACAATTTTAACATGATCTCTTTTTAAATTGAGGGAAAATACGCTTGTTAGTTCAAGATTATAACCTACCTCTTGCACTTTCCTACAAAACCCTAGACAACCTGCATGCTCAAATGACCTTCTTATAAAATATGATGAATTGACCTCTTTCATATGAATGGAATCATATCTATAGATATTTCCTCCTTTGAATTTCATTTTTCCACTAGTCTCTGCCATGTTTGACTTTGCTTTTGACATGAAACCCTAGTTTCACATAAGAATGGGTAAGGGGACTTGAGATGCAAAACAAGGGTTAAAACACAACAAGTTGAGAGTATGGAATGAAGGGGATGGAGGGAAATAAAAATTATGAAAAAATTATTGGGATTAGGGAATTTTTTTATGAATACAATGAAAGTGAATTTCTTCAATTTGAGTGAGGGAAAGGTAGTGAAAAAGGAAAAAAACAGTCCTAGTCAAGAAACATAACAAATAGCTAGGGTAGTGAGAGAAAATGATAAAATGACTGAATTTAAGTGTGGGAATTGTGGGACATGTCTTCTGAGGCATATTTTGGATGTTTAGTCTTATAAACTAGGAAATTTCTCTTTAAAAGAAGCCAAAGACAATGAAATTTAAAAAACGCAGCAGAAACGCAGAAAAATCCCTAGGAAAATGACTTTAATAAATTATCTGAGGAAATTAACTGAATAAAGGGTTTGTGAAGGCTCCACTTACTTGATTAAAGATGTTTGAAGCAATGAGATGAAGTTTGAACTTGTTATTTCCTCCTTATGCCTCTAAAATAAAAGCACAACAACCCCCTCAAAAAACACAACAAATTGATGGAAGAGCAGTAGTGGAAAAAGTTCGAAGCTTTGGTGGTTATGACAGCTCTTAAAATTTATAGAGGAGAGCTCTTAAAATTTTTGTAAGGATTTAATTAAGTTTTAAAACACTTTTATGGCCCTTTATAACTCAACACCTCTATTTTGGCTTGTTAGTGGAGTGAGATCATATACTTTAACCAAATGACTTAATGATGTGCTTTATTCCCTAAGTACTAAATCCCATGAAGTTTTCTTATTTTGGATGATGGTTAAATGACTCAAAATGGAAAAATCATGACACTAATAAAAATTCAACCCTATGACACCATGAATCTTCCTTTCCAGATTTTAAATAATGACACTTAATCTAGGGAAAATGACCTATGGTGACTAAATGACTCACATAACTAATTATGAATTGACCTCATTGACCATGAAATGAGAGTGAAAATCACACTTAGACAATGCCTTGACCATTCAACAACCAAGAGAGGTGTTAATTTTTTTTGAAAATGTAACAATTTGACCATAAGACCTTATCAATCACATGGAAAGAGTACATTTGTTCATTGGTGACTCATAGACACTAACACTGTGCAGTATAGATCCGAGGCTTACCACCCTAATTCTATGGAAAATATCTCTTAATATGTTCCTTAATACATGTCCAACGGTCCAACTGCGTTGTACCATCACCTCTATTTTGTTCCTATGACACATGTCCCTCTCTTGCTACGTTGAACTTCTTGTATGGTGCAATATTATATTTCTCTTATACATTCTGAGGAATTTTTCTTTTCAACTTCCATTTACCTTTACCTTTATCTTTCCCTTTCCATCCTTGCTGAGATTCATTATTATGCTTTGACTGCTCATAAAAATTATTCAATTTCCCAATAACTTCCTCAAGTGACCAAGGTTCATCATACTCAATTCGATCTATAAAATATAATAACAATCCACTGGAAAATCTATGAAATTTAGCCTTTTCATCCTTAAGATATGGTACATACCTAAATAACTCTAGGAACTTGGTCATATACTCCTCATCTATCATCGATCCCTTATTAAGCTCATAGAATGCCTTGGCTTTGCTGTTGTAGTATCTTTTTGTAATATTCCGAATTAGGAAATTTATACAACAATGAGAATATCTCAAGATATTCTAAAGTTGGAGACTTAACAATATGCAAACAAAATAATGGAGTAGTAGTAACACTCAACTCATAAAAATGTGAGAAATATCCATAGCCATCTTATTGAATAATAGTAGCAAGAAATAAATACAAGATCTTGAGGAAAGAGGTTACTCAAGATAGGCAATGCTCAGCCTCAAGAAACAAGTAGAAGAATTATGATAAAACACTGCTACACATGTGTGCCCAAGCTATGGCAGCATAATTTTATAAGAGAAACTGCATGCAACATATGTAAAATACATGGATATACAAATATATGGTCCAATACAACATTGGGAGTGAAGATATCAACTCCCAAAGACTACCTCCTATCAATCCTGGAAGGATTGGCTATGAAATGAAAAATCTGCAAAAGGTCAGAGTTGCTGGGTAGCAGCAGCAACTCAAGAATTGGAAATAAGTGGAGAAGACTAAAGATGCTACAATAAATGACAAGATATCCTCCAATGGATCTCTAGAGTGAAAGCCTGATCCTCTCACCTAAGATCTCACCCTCCAAACATATCTGCAAAGCCCCACAGCTATTGCTCACCAAAAATAACGCAGTCTCTGAAGAAAAATGCGTTGTAGGGGTATGGGAATGAGTTGGCTTGATGAAAAGATCTGAAATAAGTGCTAAAATCTTCCTCACCAGATTCCCAAAGGAATGGAGACTCCATCCTCTGAAAATCAGCTCCGGAAATGGTGTTGAGGTCCTCCACTGCAACACCCAGCAACACTGCGTTATACTTGAGAAGAAACAACACAGTAATTGGAAGGAGTAGCTTTGGCCTTGAGCCAAGAAATGTGGATAATGAAGAACAATCCCTCAAGAGGCCTCTCAAGAAGGAGAAGGAATCCTAAATAGGAATTCCCCTGGCAACTCTTGCTACACAACAAATAATGCACAATGTCTAAATAGACAATGAGATCAATAATCCAAAGCATGAGAAACAATGGCTGCCTTGCCCTCATTTTAAACAAGTGAAAGCCCCTCTCCATAATTACCACTCCTCTTAGGGTTTACTCCACCAAATAACCCTCTTTGCATTCATACTGTGTTGTTTCTCTAAGTGTGCTCCACCTCTTATCCCAACGTTGTTGACTTGGTCAAACTTGACCTTGTCCACTTGCAAATGACCCTGTTCACACATGAGGGTGTGAAAACCAGCTCCAATGATGATCCCCTTTCATACTATGAGGGATTTTATTGAGATTATCATTATGCATGGGTCTCCTTACCCATTTATTCTCCTCCTAGGTGAAATCAACAAAATTAATATTCCAAATTATTGTAGGAAAATTTTGGAATATTACAGTCCTCCCCTCCCAAATGTTGCTTGTCCTCAAGCAACTGCAAGGATAGAACTGGAAAGCCTCCTCTCAAGGCATGGAGTCTATGATGTGTTGAGGAATATCTTCCTCATGTGGATCCTCCATCCCCCAAGCAATCAACCATGCAAAATGAGTTACCTCCCAACATGAAAACTCCTGAAAGTAATCTTCCACCTCTAGCTCCAGCAATGTAGGTGGGCTGAAAATCTGATCCTGGTAGAAAAAATAGCCTACCCCACGCTATCCTCCTCTCCACTTAGGATAAGTGTAGAGTGTATGTTGATCCTGGGTTGCAATGAAATTTCCCTCAAATGGCAAGATGGAGATTAGACCTCTAAGGATCCCTCCTCCACTGTTATGAAACATGTTCGCCCAAATCATCTCATATGTGATGAGTTCGAAGTCATCATCATATGGCATCACATTCCTCATATGGATCACCTCATAAGGAAACAAATAAGCTATTGTAGTGGCCATAACATATCCCATGCTCCCTTTAGAACATGTAGTGCAAAGTGTGTGGGAGTTCTCTCCCTCCAAGGACACATTCACCCAATGTGTCTCTCCTCCAATCATGCTCCCAAGAAAAGCTTTAGAAATATCAACCAAGGGAACCATAAGGAGAATCATGCTGGCTGAAATGTGAAGTAAGGGCGAAGGACAATGGTCCCTCAAATGTATCCAACACAGTTTGACTCTCAACTGCCATAGAAAATGAAATGATGGGTGGCCTCCCCACCATTTTCTTGCTGCCCCAATATCCTGGAGAAAGTGAATGATGTCATGTGAAATGTGAGTATGTTATCCATAAGAAATCCCCTCCCCATATCCTCTTAGGGAGTGGTCATCCATAATGGCCTTATGTAGACCATACAATCTAGAAGGAAGGATATTCCTTCTTTGAGCAAATTCCTGCACATATATGGTTAAGATATGCATACATATAGACAAATTACTATGCAAATCAACAATACTCTTACCATATGTTTTGCTCATATAAATGGAGTGGCTCATAGAAGATTCTCCCCTCATCCTCAAAGGGAGAAGAGTTGACTATGCTAACTCCTCCATCTCCTTATGATCCATGGAGTGCCTCCTCAAGTTCTTCAAGTAGTTCCCCCCACAAGAAGGAAAGAAATGTAATGTGGCTTTCATGGTTGGCCCATGGTTCCTCCTAAAATGTACAACATGTATAGTAGGGAGGATCATGTTCCCAATGGGCATCTTCAGTCTCAATCCCAATCTCCAATCAAAGCTCCCCATGAACATAAACATATTAGCAATACATGGAAGAAAAAACCAATAGTAACAAGTTGTCACATGACTACCGAAAAGTGGATCAAGGTCCCATAAAAGGAACCAGCGCAGTGCATTCCTTGCCCGCATAAAATCAAACAAAAACAAGTTATTTTCCAGCCACTTGTTTGCTACCACAATCATTTTACAAGATATAGACATGAAATTACAAAAGGGTGTCAATGGTGCACACCAAAAATCATGTGGCTTTCCCCACAAACCACCAATGAGATAGCCAATCTCAATGCTAAAAATGGCTTCAAGTACATCATCATACAATATGAAAGAAGGAATAATCCTCCTTGGTACATTATGCTGCTCATAAAAAGACAAGAGGTACAAAACATAAGGTGAAATTGTACATTCTCCATCATGTACTTGAAGACTTGGGCTGGAATGGCTCAACTGAAAATTCCCCCTTACTCCCAATGAGTAGGAAGGTGGCTAGGATATCCTCTCCAGCATCATCCTGGCTCTATATCTCTCCATATGCTGAAATGTGTCTTGTTGAATGCCCTCCCAATTGAACTCCTCTGCCAAGGCAAGATATGCATCACAATGCATGGAAAAGAAGTCCTCATGTGCTGCATGCAACAAATTCTCCTTGAGACTAGAATATCTATTCAATAAGACTCTGCCATGTGAATATATGACCATATCATCCACCATATACTCATCATCTCCATCCGGGTCATCGAGAACCATGCATGCACCAAGATCCTTGGAGTACTCTACTAAGAGCTAAGATCTCCAGTAAGGATCAATCCTCCTGAGAGACAACACTGGTGATATGGCATGTGAAGCTCTACTCATGCTGCTGCCTGCTACTTTGACATCCCTCATGCCAAATTTCTCCTCCAAACTCTTCACCTCTCCAAAATCCAAGAGTGGTGAATCCAAAGACAAGATGTCTTTCATCAATGATAGATCTGGTGGCCTCCCTGGTGGAATGCCTCTATGCAGTGAGACATCAATGTCAAGAGTGGACTATACATACAGTTGGGCAGCCTTGTCCTTGCTCTCATAGCACAATACATTCTGCCTCCTCTTTACACTAGCTCTCTGGAACAAAGAAGGGTGTGTGCCTCTCATCACATGATGTTGCTCTTCATCCCTGTTAAGTCCCTATATTAATAGTATAGCCCCTTATTA
This sequence comes from Pinus albicaulis, assembly GCA_034641835.2. NCBI lineage: Eukaryota > Viridiplantae > Streptophyta > Pinopsida > Pinales > Pinaceae > Pinus > Pinus albicaulis. The sequence goes on from CM076570.1 coordinate 67,645,047, forward strand.
TGTTAGTGTAGCCCCCATTATTGTTATTATTGTACCCCTGTAACCCCCATATTGTTATTATTGTGCCCTTACATTATTATTGTTAGGTCGGCTAGGATTACATTGTGGCCCCACTAGGATTATATTGTAGCCCCATGGACTCCTATATATAGAAGGAGGTTTTGTTCATTTGTATCATCCAAGAATTGTTCATTTATGTAATGTATTGGAGGTTGCCCCCTCGAAGTGGCTTATTTCTAAGGCATGGATATCTCTTTTCTTCTATTTTTGGAGCTGGTTACACAACATTTGGTATCAGAGCTTTGGATTCTAGGGTTTCGCTGCTCCAAACAGGTCATCGTGGCATTTTCGCTATAACTTTTTTTCTACGAAGTTTCAGAAGCTGAAATTTTTAGGGTACGAAGAAAAACTCTTGAGGAAGCCTGTGTAAAAATTTCAGAGTTTGGTTCGCAATAATTTCGGAGATAGCATCTGTGGAAGTCAGGTATTTTTTCAGGCTCCTAAACAGGTCATCGTGCAATTTGCGCTATAAATTTGTTTCTACGAAGGTTCAGAATCTGAAATTAATAGGGTGCGAAGCTGAAATCCTGAGGAAATTCATCCAAAAAATTCAGAGCTTGGTTCGCAATATTTTTAGAGATATGATCTGTGGAAGGTAGTGCTTTTTCAGGCTCCTGAATTTCATCTTAAATAGGTGATCGTGGGAAAATTTCAATAACTCTCTCTCTGGAGATTGGATTGGAGTTCCGTCAAAATTGGTTGCAATCACACGGCCTGTAGTTTATTGGCTATCAATTTTAGAGACAAAGGACAAAACAGTGACACGTGGCAAGTCGTACAAGTTCGCTCTACTGAACCAGTCCAGAATTAGGTCATTGTGGGAGATTGGACACAACTTTGTCTTGGAGAATCCAAATCAGCACAGACCTGTGGCTTTTGAAAGAGAATTCAGAGGGCTACTACAGGGCTGAATTTCAGATATTGAAGATTTTCAATTACAGAGATAATTCAATTTCAATATAGAGCTCCTCAAAGCAAGTAAAAGGTGTTTATTTGTTTTTTCGAATTGCATAAATCTTGTTTGAAAAATTAGTTTGAAGTGATTCCAAGAGCCTATTGAGCATATATTTCAGTATTGGGTTCTGAGATGCCTCCTAAAAATAATTCAACACCCATTATGCCCTCAGAAATCTATACAATGATGCATGAAGAGGAAGAATTGCAGTATGAAATATCAAAATTACGGTACCAAGTGCAACAAGTTTCGATCTTACGAAGAGCAATCGAAGATGAAATAGATGGTTTAAAAGCAGAAATGGAGGCTAAGTTGGATGGTTTGAAGGATTAAATAATAGCTAATATGGATGATAAATTAGTGGAAGATCACAACAAGCATCAACAACAAGTTCTCCAAAAGGATAACCCTACTTTGGTGCAGAATCTAATGAAACAACAAGAAGATCAACATCACATCGAAAGAAGTTATGAAGCAGTGATAGAAATAAGAAATCGACAAGTACGATCAATTTCAGAGTATCTCAGCAAGTGGAAGAACTTTCCTATAGAATATTTCACATGGGAGGATGAGAATTTTATACAGAAGCATCAAGAAATAATCAAGCGTTGAGGACAACACTTGTTTGAAGGAGAGGGGCATGTTAAGTCCCTATATTAATAGTGTAGCCCCTTATTATGTTAGTGTAGCCCCCCTTGTTGTTATTATTGTACCCCTGTAACCCCCATATTGTTATTATTGTGCCCTTACATTATTATTGTTAGGTCGGCTAGGATTACATTGTGGCCCCACTAGGATTATGTTATTTATGGACTCCTATATAGAAGGAGAGTTTTGTTCATTTGTATCATCCAAGAATTGTTCATTTATATGTAATGTATTGGAGGTTTCCCCCCTCGAAAGTAGCTTGTTATAAGCGTGGATATCTCTTTTTCTTCTATTTTTTTGGAACTGGATTTACCACAAACAATCTCACTATCACTTTTGGATACGGTCTTTGCCTAACAGATGCAACTCACTGATTATGCTTGGAACTCCATGCATGAGATCCTGGGGACTTCCTTGCAAAGATGCAAGAACCCCTCTAGTTTGAGCAAGAGCTCCTCCTTCCTCTACATGAGGTGCTATATCAACTCTAGAAATGACAGCGCTATTGCCCTTAGCCTCCTCAACATGAGTGGGCAACCCTCCAATGATTGGATCCTCTTTTGGAAAAGGGATCTCTTTGCCTCCTTGTGCCAAAATACAAGATGAAGGTCTTGCCTCCAACAAATTATCATGAAATATATCAGCCTCCTTCATGGTCCTCCAAAGTGATTTTGAGTCTAAGGTTTCTTCCATCACATGCAAGGGTTTTTTTTGTTTAGATGTGTTTGTTTCCTCCACATGTGTTTCAGAATGATTTCTACCAAATATTTCCATCAAATTTCTAATGAACATTGCATAGGAAGAGTTATTTTCATTCTTCAAAGTAAATGACTCAAATAACCACCATGCATAGACCTTAACTCCAAAGTGCAGCGCTGCTACTCTGATGGCTTCATCTTCGGGAATCTGATGCTGCTGCAAAAAGGTGTCTAGCTCTTCCACCCAAGCCCTGGCTGAACATTTAGGGGAACCATCAAATATATATAGAAGAAATCTATCCACATTGTGTTGCTTTCTCCTCCTCACCATGATCTTGCAAAACTCTGGAAAAGTCATATGATCTCTAAACTTCTGAGTTTGAGATTCATACTTATGCAAGCAACCACTAAGAGTCCCTCTCTTTGGCATTCCTCCTTCTCCTTTTACTCTTTTGGAAAAGCTGGCCATGTGACTGCACTGTGCCTCATAGGGTGTGGCTGCATGCTCATACTCCCTATAAGAAAAACTAGAGTTTGACTCGGTTTCAAACCCTCTTGGAGATCCTGTACATATCTCCCTCCTTATCTTCTCGAATTCTTCATGAATGCTCTGTACAGATCTTGGAAGAATATTGGTAAGCTTATATTCCTTTTCCTCTCCACATAGTAGAGTCTTCATCTTCTCTCTCCTTGATAGCATAATGGCTGATATGCACAGGTTGAGCCAGGATTATTCTCTGATACCACTGTAATATCCCAGATATGGAATAACACAGCAAGCCTACTGAAATAACGCACTCCTAGGAGATTGATGCACATAAATGAGTTTACAGCCCTTATATCCCTTATATCAGTAGATCTGGAGTCTATATCCAAAAGGGGAGCAAAAAAAAATCAAACTAGGTGTGGTAAACAGATCTCCCACCACCTAGTCTAGCTGAAAAACACCCTACAAGTGGGGCTACAACTATGCACAACAAACTGCTTCAGAAATAATGTAGTCTTGGACAGTATGAGAAGGAGGGAATCAAATATTATTAAATTATGAATGTACAACAACAAATCAGAATTATAAAGGAATTCTTTAAATATATAATAGAATACATGAGGCAAGATAGCAAGAAATCCTCAGAAAATAGAGCTACAACACATATATATCTGCAGAAATGGATCAACATCATTATTTAAAGGAGATGTAGTAGCTGCATATTACAACTCAGATCTAGGATAGATCTGTGGACAAAACATCAAATCTGTTTCAGATCTGGAAACTTCATAGTCTTGTTTACAAGATCCCCTTGGGGTTTTGACAAAATCATGCATAACAAAGAGTAGATATGAGTTTCAAGTTGCATATCAGTAAAATGCTGCAGTAATTTCTGAATATAACATTACATGACAACAGATCATATCTAAATAGAACATGGATCATCAAGCTAATCCATGGATCACCAAAGTGGAAGGCAAAGCCCAGCACCAGAGATCTCTCATCAAATCTATGATCAAAACACCATAAAGAATCTCATATCAAAATAACACAGTTCCTCAATGGAAACAACGCTGTAACTCAAATGACATAAATGGCCCACTACCAAGTTACATATCTGAAGTGAAAATAGGAGAGGCACTCTTCCAGGAGGTTAAAAGACACACTCCATGAGAAGGGGCTCCCAAAACAAGCTAGATCTCTGCAGATATAGAATCCCACTTGCTGCAGCTTACAAAAGCAGCTAAACCATCAATGGATTAGTGCTGCAATTGGAAGTAGAGCTTGGCCTCAAGCCTGATAGTGGATCAAATCAACAAATACTCCTCCAATAATCCTCAAAGGAAGAGATGAAATCCCTACATAGGAACTCCAAGTTCTAAGCAGCACAATTCTCTACTAAATATTAGAGAATAGTATTTGTCTAAGTAGACAAGAAACTCAGAAATATAATCAATCAACAACCTTCTTTTGCATCCCTTCCCTTCCTTTTATAAGATGAAAGCCTTTGCAAACCCTAAACCACCTTGATGAGTTAGCTCCTTTCACATGAGGAGCCTCCTTCTAGAACTGCGTTGTCCCTTTAGGAGATACATTGAACCTAGACAACGTTGTATATTTGGTCAAGGTTGACCTAGTTTCTTAGCTCAAACCCCTTTCACACCTGCAAGTGATTTATTTACATGGCCCTAATTTGTCTTTGTTCACATGGGCATTGATTTATTCAGTCTTTTCAAGAGTTTTACATGTCCTCCTTTATTCATTTATTCATGCAATAGAAAATAAAACAAAAATGAATATTCATCTTAGCTTAGGCTAAGTAGGAATATTACACTTTTTGACAAGTATTTATTCCTGAAGAGTCTCTTGAATTCATGCTAAGTCAATTCTTCTGTCATGATGTCTCTGACCCATTTTACATCTTCCCACCATATGTATGCTTTCCCTTTGAGGTTGAAGATAGCTATTCTATCCTTCATATATTGTGTGTACTCATGCTACTTAAATAACTTCTTCATCCCAAGTAACCAAGCCTCTGCATCCTCCAAATTCTTCAAATATCCATCAAAAGTAGGTGGATTATATTTCTTAAACTCATATGGAAAGTATCCCCTATCACTCCTCCTATAAGGATTATAACGATTACAATCATAGTTCCTGTCAGAAATAGAAATAGAATAGTACCTATGTCCTTCACCTCTCCTATCCGGAGTATGAAAGAGCCTACCATCTCTAACCATGTCATCCCTATCTGATGTGTGACTACCATGATACCTACTTCCATTTGTCCCATTATTCCTATAATCTCACCCATGGAGGATCTGTAGCAGTCACTGTCTCTTCAATTTTAACAAACTCTGAAGGATTACTGCATTTAATTCTTCTTGTTTCTCCTATGCCTACATGATTATATCATTGTCTTCTTTAATTCATATTTTTTCTTCAAACTTCTTAATGTATCTGCTAATTTAGAAGAGTTCCCAACACCATGATGCTCATATCATCCATAAGGATAATATCGTGAAATGAAATCTATCATATTTCTATTCATCTCGATCTCTTTCCTGTAAGTCATACTATGTCAGCTAAACCAAATCATAAACAAACCAATGTACCTAAGTAGAATTCGGGGAGGATATCTCATCTACAAGATCAACCAGATTAGTGAAATAAATATATAAACATAATCATAACAACATATAGATATCATCCTAACCATATTCCAGTCATCAATGCATGACCATATCGACCACATGACAAGACCTCATGCATGAAAACTACAACCATATCAATGTATGCTTAAAAACATATAACACCAAAATGCATAAACAATGCATAACCAATCATACCCTCATGATGAAAAATTCCACAACAACACCATAAAATCTCACATGGAGACACCACTGCAACCATGACCACCACCATGCATACACAAAAAACACATGGACAATAAATATAAGGAACACATATGTAACCAACATGAATGCATGAAAAAGACACCGCCCATCCAGTCCAAGGGGTGAACCATTCTCTTATACCACTCTGTAAAACCCTCCTCCCACATTTACCCAAGATACTTGGACCACTGGGGTAAACATGTGACGAGAGGAGACTATGATGTGATTCAATTCCCCATTTATATCTAAGTAAGTGGAAATGACAAAATTAAACACAAATGACCTTCCACACATGCTATAGAACCTCCATGAGCCAACCAACCTTTCCAGGTGACCAGCCCCTAAATCAAATTGAATTTTCACTAATATAACATCCCATTCTCTCCCTTGAAAAGCCATGCATGCAACTTTAGGCCTCCAATCACTCCCAAATAAAGGGAAAGCCAATGAATATGGAATTTTTCAATTAAATCTGTGCCAACGACTTTGGATTTTGTGCCACTTTTTCAGGGTAAGGACTTAGGCCACTGCTCAAAACTTTCTGAAAACTTCAAGAATGATAAATAACACTGAGAAAAAGGTACTAATGAAAACATTTGATCAATGAATTGACTAGAATCCTACTAGCGATGACTGGAATTTCGTCAAACATGTCACAAATATGCATTCTATAGGTCATAACAAAAAATATGAGCATAGGGGTCTCATACTTATCTGAGAATCACTAAAAATCATTTATGCCTTATCACATTATCTACATTATTATCTATTAGGTCATATATTCATTGTTAATTAATTTACAAATAAAAAAATGATGATAGCCATACATCATCACTGACATAAAACATACTCATAACAATATATAAACAAGAGAAATGAAAATGATATAACAACAATAAATGCCACATATGAACTAGTAAATTTTCACATAAAATACCAAGGAAAGGAACTCTTATTAATGAATGAAAAATACAAGTAGGTTTGGGACTTCCACGCACCACACGAAAATATATTGGCTGAACTGAATCTTTCTTTCAGAAAATCACCCCTATTCCACATTCCAAGCATGAATGTGGGACTCATGACCAAAAATAAGTCAGGGCTTCCCCAGTCTAAACCAATTAACCCTCATCAATATAACTAGGCTTTATCACAATCCCCACTGGATCACTAGGCCCTAAACAAGCATGGATTCCACCATATTTATCCACCTACAATGTGAGGAATTTTCCAGTCTTCTAGTATTTAGGATTTACCATACATCCCTCCCTACAACAGTCGATGTTACATAGGAAAAATCGAGACTCCACCCTCTAGTATTTATTGGATAAAATTTATAATCAATGAAAGCTAAAATTGATTTCAAAAATTGTACTGCAGAAAATTGAGTAAGGCAACATAGGCAATTTATTTGAGCACATTTAATTTGTCATTGGTGTAGAGTGGTAGAAAATAAATAATGGTGAATGAGAATTTTACATGAATTCATTCATTAGAAGAAAAGACACATTGTAAATAATCTTAATAAACAGATAATTTGACTGATTTCTACTTATAAACTAATCAATATTTTACACAGAAAGTGGAATGGAAATGAAATAAAATAGAAAGGCACAGTACTCAATAAAAATACCACATGAATCTCACACAATTGCTACAAACTCCTTTGATTTTCATTAATAGTAGGTCCACAATAATACACAGGATTTTCAGAACTTGATTATCCAACAGAAATACTTTGTACAACGAAGTATGTATAGAAAAATAAAATTACAAATGTTTCATTAAAGGTTATCCAAACTGATAGCACTTTATTTGCTAACTAACTCTAACTGCATCATGGAAATAAATTATATATGTTGTGTTGTCATTGGTTGCAACTAAAAGTTGTTGCTGAAGAAGATAATCATGGGTTGCATTTTCTATCTGTTGATTGTTGATCTGTCAAAATTGAATTTTCTGCTTTTTCTAATTACTCTTGAAACTCACATAAATTTTCCCAACACTCTTCATAAAGGATAAATAACTTAATTACCTTGTAGTAAATTTCATCTACCTCAGTGTCTTTAGCAAACGTTGGTTTCACAACAAAGACATGTTTAATTTCATATTGAATATAAATATCATTGCTTATAGCTCCCAACAATGATTTTCCTCTTAATGTGCCTTTAATATTTTTAACCTTGGCAGTATCCCTGGAAATTTCCTGAAGTCTCTTTCCATAGTCATCTCTGGTCATTATTTTATCATTAATTAAAAAAAGAGAAGGCAACCCTTTCCGTGTTAGAGATTCTATCCTGTTGAAGAATCTCTAAATAGTAATCTCCAGACTGTGACATTTTTCTTCTAGTTGAAGAATCAAATTCTTCTTTGTCAGCACTCTCTTTACTTCCAGGATGGTTTATGTTCTGTCCTCAATGCCCAATTCATCCATATCATACCTATTCTTTGAATTCAGAAATATGATGACATTGTTAGTTGTTGCAGGCTTGTCTCCCAGTTGTGCTTTGATTGTTGTAATGGCCTCACTTGCCTTCTGGATCAAATATTTTTTCTCAAAGATGATTTTTATGCTTGGCCAAACTTCAGTGATGGACTATGTGATGTATGCCCATATAATATCTTTCACCTGGCCCAAAGTATTACCAATGGAGGACTCCTACTGTTATTTCTGTAATTTTTCAATCAATGTTTTGGCCCTCTATGCTTCAACGACATCTGAAATATCAACATTAGTCTTCTGTAATTGTAGTAATTTTACCTGATCCTGCAACTTTTTTATCTCTTCCTCAATGGACATGTTCTGAACTGCTTTAGTAAGCTGCTCAACTCCATCTGCAGTGTTTGTTGTAGAAGTTTGAGCTATAGGAATAGATGCTAACGACACTGATTCTAAAGGGTCCTTCGATGTCTTTATTGTTGCTTCCTTTTCCTTTATCATCTTCTCTAGCTCTGATTAAATTTTCTTTAATTGAGCATTATTCTCCATTATCAACTTCATCATATCTGTCTTTTGACTTTCATTTCCTTCAATATCCTTTGCCAAAGGATCTTTTGTAGCTGCGATTTTCAATTGCTTTCTCAATGATGCTATATCAACATTTTTCTTCTTGATGATCTCTTCAATTGCATTTACATTGGATGGATCATATCCAATATTTACCACTAGATGTTATAGAGTTTTTATCCTCGTGTCCTGTGCAAATGAATATACCTTCTCCAATTTCAACTATGACTGTACATTTTCTAGTGAAACCTGCAATTTGGATAAACTTAAAGTAGTATTAGTGAGAGTTGATGAAATCATCTCACCAATTTTCCTATGAAGCCTCATTTGGTTTATTGGATGAATTTATTTTGTGTCAAACTCAAATGTAGTTTTCTTATAATATGCTTCTGACTTTGGTTGTTAGACCTGTGCTTGAAGAAATCCAAAATGAAGTTTTCCCTTTTCAGAATCAAAGGCTGAAAATGGCCTACTTTGTGAACTAGGCGTCTATTTCCAAAACTGATTATAGGTACTAGTCTTCAACTTCATTTCTTTGAAAGTTTCAAATACAGCCTTCTCCTTTTCTTTCTCCCCTGTAGCAGCTGTGCTAATCTGGATGGCCTTTTGTTGACCTTGAGAAGATGATGTTTGAAAATTTTTAGAAGGTGTTGTTTTCTTCTCTTTAAAAAAAATACAAGTAGTAGGAGTAGTAGTAATACCTTTATCACTTGTTTTTGTAGAAGCAGGTGTCTTTGACTCCTTGTTTGGATTGAACTTCAGATTTAGTTTTGTATTCTTCCTGTGGTGAATCTTAAACTCTTTGGTAGATGAATCAGTCATTGGAGATGACTTATATTCTCTAACTCTCTTCCCTACTCTTTCTTGTGCAATTGGAGTCTGCAATGCTAATGTAGACAATGTCTTCTCCTTAGCCTACTATAGGGTACCTTATGTCCATTCAAGCTGATTCATGTACTTTTCAATCTCTGGCCTAGGTGTATGAAAATATGTTGTAGATTTATTTTCCACCCTTAATTTGGAAAAGACACCAACTGGATCATAATACCATGCAAATCTTGGGCTAAAATGCATTTCATTAAATAATCTATCTGCCTCTTCCCTTGTTGCTTTGTTATTACAGATAAAAGGACCTATCTGTATTTTAATTTTAAATTGTGATTTCATTTTAGGAGAGAAAAAATGCACTTCATCTGCATTAATCATTTGTCTAATATATTCCAATCCAAAAATCCTCATGGGGAGGAATTTAGGCAACTTATAAGGGGAAATTCACATCCATAAAATATTAGTTCTATATAGTTTTGGTAAAGATACCAATCCCCTGTTCTAGCTTGATATGATAACTTCAATACATTCCTAATTTCTTCACTAATTCTTGGCTCTGGAGTGTTGTTAAACAAACTGAATGTTGGCTAAAGACATAATTCCACAAACTATTTAAGAATGATCTTTATGTTGCTTCATGACTAATGAAGTTGAGAAAATGATTGACTGTTGGTGGCCTTATTCATCCAATTTCTGTAGAGAAAACTTAAATTTGTCTCCCTGGGAGTACAATAATAAATAAACTAACACAAAGGCATAACTAAAATCCTCTTCGGTTGTGAATTTCACAAACTGATCATGGATAACATTTGCAATAAATTGACTGAAATTGAAAATGATGGAGGGTTTGGAAATAGTGGAAAATATGGACAAAAAACCTATGTTGGCTTCATCTACCCATTGGTCTAAATAATAACCAAGAAGGTAGGAAATGATTGTGATGATTTTTATAGTTCTTTCAAGGAATATGGATGCTAGAAATGGAGGGTTTTTCTTAGGTAACGGGTCATTTTCAGTCATGAAAAGCTCAAGAGTTTGGGCACTCTTTGCAGAATCTAACTTCTGATAAATTTCTATCAAGGCTTCTCAGGAAAATGGTGTGGCATCTTCTATGTTTCGGGCTTGGATTATTTGTTCAATTTTTTGGGCATCAATGGTCACTAAAACCTCTCCTGTAGGAGTGATAATAGCTCTCTGGTATGGCATATACCAAGCCTGAAATCTCCTGAAAAACACTGGGAAACTATGGGTATGAGGAAAGATGAAATGAGGGAGATTAGAGTCCCACAATCCTATATCATCTGATTGATCCAAGTACTTATCTTCTAACCAACAATATAAGTCAAGAAGATCAATATCAGATAAGGTTTCAGGTATTTTATATTCTTTGTCTGCAAAGGGAATATGATGGAAATCAACTGGAGGATTCAATAACAGACTTACTGGTTGCTTAGGTCCTTTGTTTTTTGGAGGCATGGTTGAATCTGTTAGAATGGTGGAAAACATAAATTCTGTGGTTGGAATGGCGAAAAGCAGGAATTATGTAATACACAACAGAGGCCGAGACTGAACATGAGCTCTGCAACTAAAAGAAAATCAGTAGCTGCAAGAGAAGGTTTTAAACATTGGTGAGTTTGATCTCTGAACCTATGGTAATGAATGTTAATTTGGAATCATGTGCAAAGAAGATGGAAAAACAACATGAGAGTCTCAAATAGGCGTTCAGTTATGAATTTATGGACATTTTTGATTATTTCCTGTTTTAAAATGGGTGTGGGTACGTTGCCTAATGGTTAGCCATTGAATTAATTGGTTAACGGCCAGGAGAACATGAGAATTAAACTGGTTGGACAAGCCATTCCACGTTGGCATGAATTTATTGGTGGGAGGAATGGCAGTTTTATATCAGCAGGTAGGTTGAATTTCAGAGGGGTGTTGGAGCGGGAAGTGGTTTCATGTGGGGGGGGGGGTGCGAAATCGCATGGGCCTAACACGTAGTAGTGGAGTCACTGTACAATACCGCTTTTTTTGGACCCCTCCCTCACCCCGATGTTAAGTCTCAGATGATGAGGGGGGATGAAGTCTGACACGGGTCGTCAGATTAAAGTGTGATACAATGGATGATTGGCTAGATGAGGTAATATTAACGTACAACAAGAGGTGTTTGATTGGTGGGGTAGGGGTATGACGTAAGTGATGTGATATGGATGGTAAGTGACTCAGTGAATGCAGCATGTCATAATCGTAATGGAGGATGATTTGATAGTGGAGTATGTTGGAAGCAAAATACAACTCATAGGTTTTAAAATCTATGGTTTAAAGAATTATTTTTGAAATATTAAAGATAAATATTTCATATAGTATGATTTCGAAAATATATTTTTAACAAAGTTTTTTCATTTCTTTTTGAAATATAGCAATGGAGCATAGAAATTCCATGACAGGGAATTTATTTTTTGACTATAAACAAGCTTACTCCTTCAACTTTGACCTATATGGATGAGATGGAAATTTAACTACCCTTTAAAATAATAGGAAACTGAAGATTTTTTATCACAGTTTTAACCCTAAACTTGACCTAAATGAGATGAAATGACATGAATTAGACCCATGAATAAGGATGAAAAAGTGTGAAGGAGTAGCATATCTTAATGAGACTTGTTCAGTGATAAAATTTATTGTTGAAGATTGACTGCAAAAACAAAAAATTTTAACTAATGACCTAATGGAAAACTCTCAAAAGAGCTATCTTTGATCACTGAAAAAATGACTCTAGCATTGGCTCCATATGAGGATGGAAGATCCTTTAGGAGGTTTCAAGAACACCGTAAATCAGGTAGCCTTATCCATTGGGTTATGGAGTCAACTGGACTTTGGGAAAAATTGAACAAACTGAAAACTTGTTTGGCTAAAAACAACTGACTTGACTCTGACTTGACAAAAGACTAAAACTTGAATGTTTCCAGAAGTCTCATGGCCTTCTCCTCGGGCTTCAAATTTTTGCAACCATTCCTTTTTATTTGCTGAACTTAAAATGTAAACTAGTATATACAATGAGAGTAAATTTCTTTCTTATAATTTCAAGAAACATAGTGCTTTTGAAACCTACCATTGATAGGTCCTCCTAGCACTTACTGTCCTGCAAGATCTTCTAACAAAAATGCTTTGTTTCCTCTGAATGCTAAAATCTTGTAAGGTCCTTTCCACAAATTTTCAAATTTCCCATGCTTTCCCTTTTCTTCATTTCTACCATCCCATCTTAGAACAATATCTCCAATCTTGAAGTCATCAGCCTTTGTTTTTCTATCAAAAATATTTTTGATGTGGTCATGCATATTTAAAGTATTGTTGAAAAATTCATCTCTTGATTGTTGTAAATGTATCATCTAGTTGATTCTTCTCTAAATGTCATTAGGCTCACTGTTAACCTCTTGCAAAATCTTCATCACTGGAAAAACCAAAGAAATAGGGAAAATGATATCAATTCCATAAAAAAGATGAAATGGAGACATATTAATTGATCCTTTTGTGATCACTTTATCAGCCCATAGAGAAAATTTCATAAGCTTCTTTTGCCAATTCCTTTTGTTTTCCTACAACATCTTCTTGATAATATTCACCAAAGATTTATTAGATGATTTAGTAAGCCCATTTCCTTGAGGATAATATGTAGTAGAATGACCAAGTCCAATGTGATATTTATCACAGAAATTAATCATCTTCTTGAATTTGAAAGCAACTACATTATCAGTGATAATTTTGTATGGACAACCAAATCTTCAAAAAATATTATTTTCAAGAAATTGAATGATAACTGAATTATTTGCTTTCCTAGTGGGAATATCCTCAATCCATTTAGTGAAATAATCTATAGCAGTGACAATCCATTTGTATTGAGATGAATATGGAGGATGAATTTCACCAATAAAATCAAGTCCCCATTGTTGGAATGGTGCTTGGACTTCGATTGGTTTAAGAGGCAAGGGTAAAAGTTTCCTTTTTACTAGAAAAATCCGACATTCATGACAGCTATTAATTGTTTTATAAACATCAGAAAACAATGTAGGCCAATATAATCCTGCTCTCAAGAACTTATTTGTAGTGGTTTTCCAATAAATATGGCCTCCACAGTCACCTTTATGGAAATATTTCATGACTTTCTCAACTTCACCTTCAACTAAACCATTCGACAATATCCCTCCAAGATCTTTCCAATATAAGACACCATTCAGAATGAAATATTTCAGAGCTTTTAACTTCAGTTATCTTGCTTTACTACTTGGCATACCAGGAGGAGGATTCAATTGTTGCAAAATATATACAATATCAACATACCAAGGGGATAAATAAAATATTTCAGATATCTCAGGTAATGTGTCAACAGCTTGTTCATCAAACATTGCAACAATGAAATTTATGTCTAAGGCATGAATATTAGAATCTTCCATCAATTTTTCTAGGCATTGTCCTTTGATCAATTTTGTGGGTTTAATTTCCAATAATACTCTAGCAAAGCTACAATCCATTTTCCTCTACGACCTTCTGTATCATTCTGTGAAAGTACTTCTTTAACATCAACATTTGGCACATAGGGAATGCCATGAGAATGTAAAATATGCACCCAGAAAACTTTGAGTGCTTTGACTAAATCTAAATCTTGCTTCTCAATGATATTATACTTTAAAGCATCATCTCTTATTGTTCTGCTAAAGAAAGAAATGGGCTATTCTGTATTTTGATTTTTCTTCTGCATTAAAACAACTGCAAGTGTATTCTTTGAAGTAAATGAAAAAATAATAAAATCAAGTACATAGTTAGGGCTAATGAGAATAAGAGCATGAGAAAAAGCTAAATTGACTTGATTAAATAACTTCTTTGCCTCCTCAGACCATTTTAATTCAGTATCTTTCTTCAACATATTAGCATTTTGCCTCGAATGTTTAGCAAGATTGGGAACAAATCTTCTCATAAAATTGATTTTACCATCGAAAGATTGAATCTCGTTTTTGCTCCTTGGACAATATAAATTCTAAATTTCTTCAATCCTTGAAGGATCTACTCTTATGCCATACTTAGAAATAATATGCCCCAACAATTTACCTTCTTCCATAGAAAAGAGACTCTTCTTTGGATTTAATGAAATTCCAAACTTTCTGCACTTTTCAAAGATTGTTTTTAGATGTTGAAAATGTTGTTCATCTGTTTTTGAGAAAAAAAGTGATATCATCAAGGTAAATAACTAAAAACATATGCTTTTCATTGGCAAAATAAATGTCCATTTCTCTTAGGAAAGTTGCACCTGCATTCTTCAAACCAAAAGGCATTTTGGCATACATGAAAGTACCCCAAGGTGTAGTGATAGCTATCTTTTCATGATCATTTGGGTGGAGAAGAACATGATTGTATCCCAAATATTTATCTAACAATTAAATTCTAGATCATCCAACTACCCTTTGCAGAATATGATCCATTTTTGGTAGTGGATAATTGCCTTTTAAAGATACTTTGTTCAGATTTCTAAAATCAATGCATAATCTTATCTCTTTTTTCTTCTTCCTCATAGGTACTAGATTAGACATCCAGTTAGAGAATCAAATAGGAACTATTATTCCAGCAGTGAATAATATGTTAACTTCCTTCTAAATAGAAGGCAGTAATTTAGGATTCATCCTTCTCAACTTCTGGCAAAATAGTTTTTATCCGGTTTCAAAGGTATAGTATGTTGAATAATACTTTTATCATAGACCTTCAAATCTGAATATTCCCAAGAAGAAACATCTAAAAATTGAGACATAAGTACTGCATACTTAGCTTTCATTTCTGTACTCAGGGATTTAGAAATTTTCACCATCTTTGGCTTCTCTGAAGTAAAAATATTTAAATATTCCACTTCCACCTTTGTTGGTGACATATAAGGCTTCCTTGCAACATCATCCTGGTCAAAATGTTCTTCCAAAGGTAGTAAACCTCTTGGAATAGAATTATCCTTAAGCTGTAGTACTTGCATCTCTATATCATGAATTTATTGGTCATATATTTGGACATTTATGAATTATTCTTTTGTTTGCAAGAATTTATTGATTTTCTCATAATTTTGAAACACTTTCCAATGTTGAACATTGTCAGGGATAATTGGCTGGTGTTTGACATTTCTTTCATATTTTTTGTTTGGATACATAGGAATTTTGAACATACTAGCAGAAGTGGCCACAAAATCGACAATAACATTAATGTTGTTTCTAGGAATTAATGACAAAGTATATTATGGAAATGTTTTGAGGATATCTAGGACTGAATTTATGTAAGCTATCATTCTGGGATGTTTGGCTTGGTACTCTCCTTTAAAATTATTGATAAATAACTTGGAGTCGCCATATACAAAAATTTTCTTTGCACTAAGATTTTTCAAAAAATTTAGACCAACAATTAAGGCTTCATATTCAGCTTCATTATTTGTGCAGTCAAATGCTAGTTTGTAGGAAAAAATTATAACATTTGGAGATATATCCAATGATTTATTGATTGGGTTTTGAATCCATATTCCAATACCAGCACCTTCTTTTCCCATGGCTCCATCAAAATCCATAGTCCAAAGACTATTTTCTTCATCTGGAAGGTGTAAATCAGATGGTTGATTTTTAATTTTTGTTTGAGATACCTATGTTGTATTCAAAATCTATGTTTTTTCTTCTGTTTTCTTATTTTATTCTTGAGAATATGTCTTCATTTGCAAACTGTTTCACACTAATTTAAAAAATTCTGTTTCTACCAATTTTAAAACAAAATCAGAATTTTTTGAATCTTTTTATTTTTCTTTAATAAAAAATTCAGAAGATGCTGAACATTCTTCATTGAATAAAATAATAGACTTTAAATATGTATGTACAACATGAATGGGATTATTGTTGGGAATTTCTCTTGTACTGGTCATATACTTTCTCTAACTTTCTCTGTAAAGTTTTCTGAATTGTCCAAAAATAGTAATTGTTGCATATGAAAAGTCAAGTTGCATAGTTCCTCTAAGCTTTTCTCCCCGTGATCTAGAAAATATCATTCCATACGTAGGTGGAATATCAGGCACAAAAACATCCATAAGGACATTCTTGGTTGGAATTTATTCCAATGAAACCACTAAATATTTGATAAGACCAAGACATTTCACCCTCTCGGAATCAAATGAGTAGAGGTCATGGTAAGGTCTTGTGATGTCAAGTCCTAATTTGTCCATAATGGATTTAGGCATGAGGTTATGAGATGCTCCAGAATCAAGAATTTCATTGTGAAGAATATAATCATGGATCTTAAGACTCAAATAGAAGGGAGGAACTTCGTTATCTTTTGATTTTCCATCAACAACAGGACCAAAAAGAAGCTTAGGATGATCATCACTCAAGTTAACCTTGTCAGATGTTTGATCAACTCTAAGCAACTTATTAACTTGAAACTTATATTGATCATTCTTCATTATCTTAGTTAGAGGAATAGAAACCTTTACTTTAGCAATTTCATTTTTAAGAGAAAAATGAAAAGTGTGTTTTTCTACCTCTTTTAGTGATGTGTCCTTATTTTCAGGCAGTTCTTTGGATGAAGAATCTTTCTTCTGCCCTCCTTCTTGAACTTCTTGATTTTTTCTTTGATTGATGGTGGACGATTCATTAGCTTTAGGAGAAGTAGAAGCAGCAAGTGCTTTTTATTTTCCTCTATTAGGTGCAACAACTTCTTTTTGATGAGTATTAGTTTGAGAGATTTGTTTCTTTTTATTGGAAACTATGGGAACATTTCTGCCCCTCAAACCATACTGTTTTGAACTTGTGTGAGGGAATTTTGATAACCTCTCTGATAATATTCAGTACACATTAAATCTTCATTTGAAATGGCATATTTTTGGTCTTCTAATGCACAAATTTTTGCAGAATATTGATCTTCTTTAGTGAGGAAAAAAGGTTGTTGATTTTCCTGAAATAAATTGTTTTCTCCAAAACTTTCTTCTTCATCATCTTCATCATCTTCATCAGGGCCTTCAGTATAATTTTGTTGAAAAGATGTCCTAACGTTCTGTTGGCTTGTGGATCCTGACCCTCTGTTCCCTTTGTTTGATTTTGTATTGGGGTTGCTGATTTTGACCTCTAAAATTGGGATTTCATATAAAAGGTTAAACTTGTCTGTCAGCACTAGACATCTTATCCATCATTTTCTCCATGGCTTTAATCAAAGTATCAATTTTTCCTTCTGATGAAGTAGATGTTTCTTCTTTTATTGTGACTCTTTTCTATGTTTTTACTTTGGAATTTTTAATAATCAGATTTTGCTCTACACTCACTGCATTTCTTTGCAATTCCTCCAAATTTGATGGGGTTCTCTCCCTCAGCTGATAGGCCATATCAATGTCAAAACTATTAGGGTAACAGAGTAAAGAAAGACATGGGGGAGGCTTCATATTATTAGGAATTTAATGATATATCTTATTAAATCTAGTTGTGAATTCTTGGACAGATTCATTTGTATTCCTTTTCAATGCATTATATTCAGCTAGGATTTGCAATGGATTTTTCTTCTCTTCCCATTTTTCCATGAATAAATAAATTATTTGTTGTGATGTACCAATTGTAGCAGCTCTAAGAGAGCGAAACCATTTATTTACTTCTCTAGAAAAAAATTGAGCAATAATATGCAGTTTATCATCCTCGTTGTCTACTTCCTCAAGATCTATAAAATTAGTTACTTTAGCCACATGCTAATAGGATGTAATTTCCGATGTTCCATCAAATAGAGGCAACCTATGAACATAATTTTTAGGTAAAGTAGTAAGCTGACCTGGTAGAATCAGTGGAGAAAATTTGGACATGATTAATGGAGGAGGTGGTGGAGGTGTGAATTGTGGTGTGGATTGAATAAAAGTTTGCAAAGGTAAGGATAGAATGAAAGGAGGAACAAATGATGTAGTTGTATGAGATGGTGAGGTAAAATAAGTACCAAAAGCCTATTGTTGATATTGAAAATAGGATTTTTTAGAGGTTTCTTGAAATTTACCAACTAAGCCTTTAAGTTTATGGAAATTAGAGAAAAATTTAGCATCAGTTTTAGACTCAAAGGTTTCATAAAATGGTGAAAAGGACTCAAAATAATTCTAGGTTTCAGAAAATGGTGAAAAGGTTTCATTCTGTAATTTCTGATTTGCTGCAACTTTTTGGGGTTGTGACCTTCAAAATTTGAAAACCATGCTTCCTGCAAATTAATTTTTGCCTACCCATCACCTACTCTAACATTTTTTCTTCAATTATTGGGTGCATTTAGACTTGCAAACCTTGACATAATTTTTCTTTTGAAAGAAAACTCTCTATTTCTAACCTTATAACTTCCAAAGGCTCATATTAGACTGATGAGCTCTTTTATTCTCTACCTAACTACTGATCTGCCAAGATTGAACAGTTTGGCAGATCTTTATTCACTAAATATCAATATGAAATTTAAAACATGAATGAATCAAGGTTAAGAAGTTTGATCATCATGAATTGCGGCATTTTTGGACAAGTTGCACACAATATTATTTTGTAAAAAGTAAACTAGACTGATAAACCAGGATTAGATGGTTTGGAAAATCTTCATTTTATAACTTATCAGCGAAAATTAAAAATTTGTTCAATCATGTTTAGGTTGTATGATTGAACAAGACCTTCTCAAAAGTAGTGGCATTTAAATGTGCAACACTTTCAGACACATTCATTTTTTGGTATGGGGCTTACCTTTTTTTCTTTTCATCTGCCATCTTTTCTTCTTTTTATTTCCTTTTATTTCTTTCTTTTTTGCATCAATTTTTATGATATTTTGTTTAAAAAATGTTATATACAATGAAGAAAACTTAAACTGAGATTCTTAACTGAAATAATGTTTCAGCATCCTGCCATTGATAGGACCTCCAAACAATTATGTTTCATCCATTTCTTGTAAGAAAAATGCATTATTACCTCTTGCAGAATGAACGATGTATTGACCTTTCCATAGGTTATAAAAATTTCCATGTTTTCCTTTGTCCTCTCTTCTTGAATCCCACTTTAGAACTTTGTCTCCAATGTTGAAATCATTTGCTTTGGTTCTTTTGTCAAATATCTTCTTGATATTTTCTTGTAACAGTTGTGTTTTGTTGTATACTCCTTCTTTGGTTTGCTGCATCTGAATGGTTTGTTTTATTATTCTTTGTATATCATTCTCTTTAGAATGTACTTCTTGAATGAGCTTCATTACTGGCACTCCCAAAATTGTTGAGAAGACTGCATCCATTCCATACACTAGCTGGTAGGGTGACATATCAATTGACTTCTTGTTTGTTAGCCTGTCTGCCCATAGTGCATGTACCAATTTGTTGTCCCATGATTTCTTATTTTCCTCCAGCAACTTCTTAATGATGTTCACCAAATTCTTATTTGAGGATTCAGCCAAACCATTACCTTGAGGGTAATAAGTTGTAGAATGGCCCAAAATAATGTGATATCTGTGGAAAAAATCCACCATTTTCTTGGATTTAAAGGCAACAACATTATCAGTAATGATTTTACTAGGATAGCCAAACCTGGATAGGATGTTGTTCTCAATAAATATGATAATTACTAAGCCTGTGGCAGTTTCAGAAGGAATGGCTTCTATCTACTTAGTAAAATAGTTAGTTGCAATAAGGATCCATTTATTTTGGGCAGAGGAGGAAGGGTGGATTTCTCCAATGAAATATAGACCCCATTGTTGAAAAGGAGCTTCAACAAAGATTGGTTGTAATGGCAAAGGTAGCAACTTTCTTTTACCCTAAAAAATTTGACATTTATGATAGGAAACTACCATTTTGTGGATGTCTTGGAAAAGGGTAGGCCAATAGAAACCAGCCCTAAGGATCTTATTAACAGTGGTTTTCCAATAGAGGTGTCCTCCACATTCTCCCTCATAAAATTCATGCATAATCTATCTTCTTTAGGAAAACATTTAAGAAATACACCACCAGAATTTTTCCAATATAAAACTTTTTCCAGAATGCATAAATTTACAACTTTTAACTTCAAGAATCTAGCCTTTGTTTTGGACAAACCAGTAGGAACATTTAGATTAATAAGCACATAATTTATATCTGCGTACCAGGGCGAATTCAGGAATGCTTCCTCAATAGGTGGAGTCGCCAGCTCCTCTTGTTCATTCAATGAGTGGATCATATTGATGTCTAGTGCTTGAAAGTTTATTTCAGCCATTAGTTTAGCGAGTCCTTGTCCTTTGATTAATTTGGTGGGCTTTATTTCCTGATCATATCCCAAGATGACAACAATCCATTTACCTCTTTTTCCATCAGGATCTTGTGTCAGGATGTCTTTAACCACTGTATGGGGTACAAAAGAAATGATGTGTGAATGCAAAATGTAGATTCTGAAATCCTTTAGTGCTTTGATCAAGGAAAAAGCATGATTTTCCATGATATTATATTTCAGAGGTGCATCTCTTAAAGCTTGTCTGAAGAATGCTATGTGTTTCTCCTGTCCTTTTGTATTTTTCTGTAATAAAACAATAGCAACTGTGTGTTTTGATGCAAAGGAAAATATAAAGAAATTCTTAGTGAAGTCAGGGATGATTAGAACTGGTGCTTGTGTAAGTGCTTGCTTCACTAAGTCAAAATAATGTTTTGCTTCCATGGTCCACTTGACTCCTGACTCTCTTTTCAGCATTTTAGTGATGTTTCTTAGGAGTTCTGCAAGGTTTGGCATAAATCTTCTTAAGAAATTTATCTTTCCAATGAAATATTGCAGCTCTTTGATGCTTCTTGGGTGACTAATTTGCAATATTCACTCAATCCGGGTCAATATTGATTCCTTCTTTAGATATGATGTTTCCTAGCAGCTTCCCTTCTTGAAGGCCAAATAAATATTTTTTGGGATTCAAAGACATACCGTACTTTCTGCATTTATCAAAGACCTTTCTCAAATGAGCAAGATGTTCTTCATCAGTTTTTTAGCAGACTGTGATGTCATCAAGATATATCACAATGAAGAAACCTATTTCATCCGAAAAATAAATATCCATTGCTCTTTAGAAGGTGGCTCCAGCATTCATTAACCCAAAAGTCATTTTTACATACAT
Source organism: Pinus albicaulis (assembly GCA_034641835.2). Classification (NCBI taxonomy): domain Eukaryota; kingdom Viridiplantae; phylum Streptophyta; class Pinopsida; order Pinales; family Pinaceae; genus Pinus; species Pinus albicaulis. The sequence continues at coordinate 67,666,735 of CM076570.1, forward strand.
GAAGGTGCCCCAAGGTGTAGTGAAAGTTGTTTTGTGTTGATCATCTGGATGCACCAGCACCTGATTGTACCCTGAAAAGCCATCAAGAAAAGATATCCTTTTGGATCCTACCACCCTCTGCAATATATGGTCCATCTTTGGTAAAGGGTAGTGTCCTTTAGGGATGCTTTGTTTAGATTTCTAAAGTCAATGTAGAGCCTAATCTCTCTTATATTTTTCCTCACAGATACAAGATTTGAAACCCATTCTGAGTACCTGAGTGGGACTATTATCCCAACGTTAAACATTTTATTTATTTCTTTCTCAACTAGTGGCATTTGGACATGGTTTATTCTGCGTAATTTCTATTTAAAGGGCCTCTATATTTATTTGAGTGCAATCTTGTGCTGAATGATTTCAGTATCAAGGGACTTCAAATCTTCATATCTCTAGGCAAACACATCACTAAATTCTTTAAATAGCTCAATATATTTTTGTTTTATATGTGCTGGAAGTGTCTTTGATAGTTTTACCATTTTGGGTTCTTGCTTAGTGCTTATATTGAATTATTCTACATTTTCTTAAGTGGATTTCACCTTTGGCTTTCTAGCAACATCATTGAAATCAAGAAGTTCTTCTAGAGGGACCAGTCCTCTTGGCAAGGTATTATCTCCGAACTGCAACACTTCAAACTCTTCTTTTTCTGGATCTTCACACATTTTTGTCCTATGTGGGTCATTATTTTCTAACAGATTTATATTAGCATCATGATGGGGCTTCTCTTTGTATGTTTGTTCCTCAGTAGAGTGGTCCTCTTCATGATCTAAGTTTGAATTTGGAATGTCAAACTCATTTTTGGACTGCAGGAAATCTTCGATCTGTTGTCCATCTTCAAAAAGTTGCCAATATTTGATATTATCAGGGACTACTAGTCTGTATTTAACCTTTACTGTGTACTTCTTATTAGCATGAGGTAGTTTACAAGTGCTGGCTACAAATGCTAGTCCATTGGCAAGGATATTTTGATTTCTTGGTATAGAGGTAAGGTCATATTCTTTGAATGTTTGTAGGAGGTCAAGGGAAACATTTATGTCTGCTCTTAGTCTAGGGTGCTTAGCTAAATATTCTCCCTTAATCTGTCTAATGACCAGCTTATAATCCTCATGGACAAAGATCCTTTTCGCCTCTAATTTATTCAGTAATTGTAGCCCTAAAAGGAGTGCCTCATATTCTGTTATATTATTTGTACATTGAAAGTTCAATTTGTATGAATGAACCTCTGCATGGTTGAGTCTTAGTGTTGTGTACCCAAACACTTGCTCCTGAACTAGTTTTTCCACAAGAACCATCAAATCTCATGCTCCAAATAGGTTCAGGCTTAAGCGTGTGTTGTTCATTTTCTATGTGGTCTAACTGTTCTCCCTTTCCTTCTTTTTCAGTTGTTTGTTCATTTACCACTACTTGTTCATTAATATTTTAATTATTGTAAAGGATGAATGAATCAAGGTCTGAGTGGACAGAGTAGACAGGTGAGTTATCTGGCTTTTTTTGACTTCTTACCATGTATTTCATATGAGTTTCCCTATATAATCTTCTTGGTTGGCTGAAGACTGGTATGGTAGCATAGGTCATATCCATTTAGAGGGTGTCTTGAAGTTTGGCTCCCCATGAACGTGATAGAATCATGCCATATTTAGGGGGAATGTCAGCCACTACAATATCCATTACTAGGCTTTTGGCTGGTATTTGTGCTAGATTAACGCATCGATATTTGATCAGGCCTAGACATTTAACTGTATTGGATTGAAAAGAGTACAGCTCTTTGTATGGTCTAGTTATCTCAAGGCCTAGTCTTTCCATAACTACCTTTGGCATGAGGTTGTGAGAAGCTCCTAAATCTGACATGGCATTGTGAAGGAATTTATCATGAATATTCAAACTGACATAAAATGGAGGGACACCTCCTTCTTGGAATTTACCTTCTACTTTTGTCCCCAAAAAAAATTCAAGTTTGTCATCATTCAAATTCACAGTATTAGTATTTTCTCCTATGTTTAAAGCTTTTAAAACTTGGGATCTATATACATCTTGTTCAACTAATTCAATGAGAGGTATGGAAATATTTATCTTGGAAATTTCATTCTCAATAGTGAATGGTGTCTGTGTTTTTGGCAGATTTGGATCAATTTTATCAGACATTATTTTTACAGCAACTTCAGATTGCTAATTTGTTTTAGAGACATCAGTTAAATCTATTTTGTTAGGGCTACCAGTTGATTTGCTAGTGTTTCTTTCTAGGCTGTTTTTGTTTTTATTTTTATCAGAAATTTTAACCATTTGCATTGAAGTTTCTGTTGCCTTTTTAGGATCAGTTTCAGGGGTCCTCCTAGTAGAAATTTCAGGGTTCTTTCTCTTGGGAGTGTCATGGACTTTCTTGCTTTTGAGGTGATACTGTCTATGCACTTTCATGATAGAATTTTTGAATCCTTGTTTATAATCTTTGGATTTTGTGCACTCTCCTTCAATTCGATCTGGGGAAAATATGCCTTGTTCTTCCTTAGTGAGGAAAACAATATCCTCATTGTTAACTCCCATTAGATTAATTTGACTCTTCTCTGGTTCTTCAATCACCCCCTCATCCTCATTAGCATAGTTTTCTTGGAAAGGAGGCCTAATTTTCTGGTCAGGTTCCCTCTATTATCTCTGTCTTATTTGAGGGGGGTTTCTCCTAAAGTTTTGGTTTTGGTTCTAGCTTCTATTCTAAGGAGCTGCTTGGTTTTCTCTAGGGAAAGCTCTCTCATTTATGTTGATTCTCTCCATCATCCTCTCGATGGTTCCAACAAGGTTATCAATCTTATTATCATATGTGGAGGGTACAACCTCTTCCCTATATGTAACCCTCTTTTCATTTTTCATTCTAGCCCTCTTGGAAATCATATTTTCTTCTACACTTACTGGACCTCTCTGCATATCCTCTAATATAGGAGGGTATCTTTCTCTTAGTTGATAAGCCATTTCTGGGTCAAAACCATCGGGAAATTTCATTAGGGCTAGGCCCTATGGGGGTTTCATATGAGGAGGGAGAGAATTATATACACTATTGAACCTAGTGCAGTAATATTGGACACTCTCTCCAACGTTTCTCTTAATGTTTTCATATTCTGATAAGATTTGGAGAGGGTTTTTCTTGACTTCCCATTTATTCAGGAATAACTGATGAAAATTAGGGAGGTCATGTATACTATTAGGGCTTAGGCATTTAAACCATTTTCTTGATTCTCCCCCTAAGCTTTGGGAAAACACTCTTATCTTAACAGTTTCATCATATATCTCTTGCCTATAAAAAGAGTCATCCATTTTATCCACATGTTGTTGAGTAGTTGTAGAACCACTTGCATCAAATAAGGGGATTTTGGACTGATAGTCCTATGGTAGAGGCACTAAAGGTAATGGTAGGACTAATGGGGCATACCAGGTTTCCATGGCAGGTGGTTGAGGAGCCTAAGGGGGGTTAACAAGTGGAGGGTTGATAAAGGGAGGTGGAGGGTTGAATGGGGGAAGGTGAGAAGTGGGTGTATGAATGGGGGTTGAGGCTTCTACAATAGGGTTTTATTGTAAGATGGATGGGTCCAAATTTATCTGGGTTATCCAATTTTGGGACCTAGTCCTGAATATGATTTTCTCTAAGTGTGATTCAAATTGGACATCTTTAAAGTTTTTAAGGTTTTTAGGTAGGGAAATTTCCTTGTGAATAGGTTTGATAAAAAATGAAATTTCAGATCTATGAGTTTTCCTTAGGATTTTATTTGGGTTGTCAACTATTATAGGAAGGTTTGGGTAAGGATGGGATCTGGTACAAATTCTTCTAGAAGCCAGAACTTAGACCCAAGGCACAGAGAGGTTGAAAGTTTTATAATATTTTGAAAAACAAACCAATCTGTGAAGGAAATACTTTATTCACACAGTATTTTGACTGGGTTTCTCTGAGTTTTGATAATCTTAGGTTTTCTCAATAATTCTCCAGTGGAGTCTGTAGGCATGGAGTCACCAGGTGGACGATTCCAACTTTCTTGAGGCTGGATGTTGTCCACCATCAACAACCAGATACCAGTCTTGGCTAATATTTGAGTCATCTAAGTTTAAGTGGGGTTTTTGAGTTCTTGAGGAAATATTAAGCTTTTTAATAACTCGGGTTCCCTAGAATGGTTTCCATTATGTTGGCTCCTTGTAATTTGCAAGATTGGTAAGAACAAGTAGAAGGGAACCACATCAAACCACTTTGGAGTTCAGGACGTAGCCTTCCTGGGCTCAGAGAGGGCTCTCTCTATTTTTATGCTTAACTAATTTACCTTTATGTTTATGTTTTCTGATTTTAGGCTAGTTATAAAGATTGGGGTTGTTTTTTTGTTTGATTGATTGATTTTAGGTGGGATAGATAGGATGTGGGAAGTTTAATCCATTGGGCTATGGAGTCATAAAAGGGTTAAATTGTACATCAAATTTTCAAGAGTTTTCACAGGGCAAGCTAACTATATAAAATGGATCTGTGTAGCAAGATGAATATGATATGTTAGTGAGTTCAGTAAAGCTAAAGAGCAGATAGACTTTGAATTCTTTAACTATACTTCAAAATAAAAGTAGAGCAGACAAACTCTGAATTCTGCATTTAAGTCCTTGGAGGAAAACATGTTCCTTAGAGGAAAAAATGTTCATTCATGTTAAGTCCCTATATTAATAGTGTAGTCCCTTATTATGCTAGTGTAGCCCCACTTATTATTATTGTTGTACCCCTGTAACCCCCATATTGTTGTTATTGTGCCCTTAAATTATTATTGTTAGGTTGGCTAGGATTACATTGTGGCCCCATGGACTCTTATATATAGAAAGAAGGTTTTGTCATTTGTAGGATCCAAGAATTGTTCATTCATGTAATGTACTAGAGGTTTCCCCCTCGAAGTGGCTTATTTCTAAGGCATTGATATCTCTTTTCTTCTCTTTTTGGAGTTGGTTTCACAAAATTTGGTATCAGAGCTTTGGATTCTAGGGTTTTGCTACTCCAAACAGGTCATCGTGGAATTTTTGCTATAACGTTTTTTCTACGAAGGTTAAGAAGATGAAATTTTTACAATACGAAGCCAAAATCCTGAGGAACATCGTTGAAAATGTTTAGATCTTGATTCACCATATTTTTAGAGATATGATCTGTGGAAGTTAGGGCTTTTTGCAGGCTCCTAAATTTCACCTAAATAGGTAATTGCGGAATTTTCACTATAAGTTGTTTTCTACGAGGGTTCAGAAGCTAAAATTTTCACAGAGCAAATCTGAAAGCATAAAGAACCTCCTGTAAAAATTTTAGATCTTGGTTCACAATATTTTTGGAGATATCATCTGTGGAAGTTAGGATTGCTTCAGGCTCCCGAATTTCATCTCAAATAGGTGACCGTGGGAAAAACGTCATAACTCTCTCTCTGTGCGTCGGATTGAGATTCTGTAAAAAGTGGCTATAATTACACAGACTGTAGTTTCTTCTATATCAATTTTAGAGACGAAATAGGAAACAATGACACGTGGAAATTCATACAAGTGCGCTCTACCGAACTAGTCCATAATTAGGTCATCATAGGAGATTGGACATATATTTCTCTTCAAGAATCCAAATTAGGTCAGACCTGTGTCATTCAAAATAATATTTAGAGGGCTAATTCAGGGCAAAATTTTAGATATTGAAGATACAAAATCACATAGATAAATAATTTTCAATATCGAGCTCCTCAAAGGCAAGAAAAATGTGTGTATTTGGTTTTTAAAATTGCATAACGTTTGTTTGAAAAAGCAATTTTAAGTGATTCCAAGGGCATATTTTAGAATTTTTATCAGTATTGGGTTCTACAATGCCTCCAAAAAATAATTCCATACCCATTAAGCCCTAAAAAATCTATACTATGATGCATGAAGAGGAATAATTGCAGTATGAGATATCAAAATTACGGTACCAAGTGCAACAAATTTTGATATTACGAAGAGAAACCGAAGATGAGATAGATGGTTTAAAAGAAAAAATGGAGGCTAATTTGGATGGTTTGAAGGATCAAATAATAGCTATTTTGGATGATAAATTAGTGGAAGATCACATCGAGCATCAAAAACAATTTCTCCAACTCTCAAAGGATAACCTAACTTTGGTGCAGAATCTAATGAAACAATAGGAAGTTCAACATCACATTGAAAGAAGTTCCAAAGCAGTCACAAAAACAAGAAATCGACAAGTACGATCAATTTCAAAGTATCTCAGCAAGTGGAAGAACTTTCCTGTAGAATATTCCACATGGGAGGATGAGAATTTTATACAAAAGCATCAAGAAATAATCAAGCATTGAGGACAACACTTGTTTGAAGGAGAGGGGCATGTTAAGTCCCTATATTAGTAGTGTAGTCCCTTATTATGCTAGTGTAGCCCCCCTTATTGTTATTTTTGTACCCCTGTAACTCCCATATTGTTATTATTGTGCCCTTACATTATTATTGTTAGGTCGCCTAGGATTACATTGTGGCCCCATGGACTCCTATATATAGAAAGGAGGTTTTTTCATTTGTAGGATCCAAGAATTGTTCATTCATGTAATGTATTGGAGGTTTCCCCCTCGAAGTGGATTATTTCTAAGGCGTTGATATCTATTTTCTTCTCTTTTTGGAGCTGGTTTCACAACAACTTAACTGATTTATCTTTATGCTTATGTTTTCTGATTTTAGGCTAGTTATAAAGATTGGGGTTGTTTTTTAATTTGATTGATTGATTTTAGGTGGGGTATATAGGATGTAGGAAGCTTAATCCATTGGGCTAAGGACTCATAAAAGGGTTAAATTGTACATCAATTTTTCAAGGGTTTTCACAAGGCAAGCTAACTATATCAAATGGATCTCTGTAGCAATATGAATATGATATGTTAATGAGTTCAGTAAAGCTAAAGAGCAGATAGACACTGAATTATTTAACTATACTTCAAAATAAAATCAGAGCAGAAAGACTCTGAATTCTGCATTTAAGTCCTTAGAGGAAAACATGTAAGACAACAGGTCAGTAGAGGTAAAGAGCAGTTAAGAATTCTTTAACTTAACATCATAAGAAATACCTCAATATAACATTTTAAGAGAAAATAAAGAGTAGAAAATCTTTGAATTCTTTAGTTAAACTTCAAGAGAAAACCTTAAGATAACAGCTAGGTGAAACTAAAGAGCAGAGAGTCTCTGAATTCTTTAGCTATAATTTGTAGAGGAAACCATTAAGATAACGATTACAGACATAATTAAGGTGCTCATGCAGCATATCTTAATCTAATATTTATGTTCTGCTATTAGGGAGATTGATGCACAATATGGAAAACAAAGGAAAATCATTAACAAAGAAGGATAACATCACCATTAAACATAGCTCAAGGATCCTGTGAAAGCGCTTGTATCACTGATGTCTAGCTCAAAACAATTACAATGCTCTAATGAAATAATATTTGCAACTCAGAGTCTAAGACAAAATCCAAATCAACAACCAAACAACAATAATAATGAACAATACATGTAGTATTTAATTGCAGATGAGGAGGTTTCCCTAATATAGGGTGACAGATTTGTATTTACTATAGAGTAAATTATGTTTCACAATTGAGACCATGCAAGGCCCAATGCCAAAATATCTCTGATTGACCTACTGTAGTAATAAATTTAAAAATAAATCTTGAGCTAACTTTAAGATATTTTTGACTAACTGCCTGTATCATTAATTTTTATAATAACTTCTAATTTGATGTCAAAATATCTCTGACTATAACTTTTGACTTTAGTAGCTTTCATTAATTCAAAATTAAGCTAGAGGTGGCCAATGTGTTTACAAAGTAGTAAATTCTAAGTGGCCTTGTCATTTGGCTCTGCCTCCCTCGGTCATGTGTTATTTGATTTGTCTTTTAACTCTTAAAATGCCCTAATTTATATCTTTTATCTGTTTTCCTTCTTCTTCCTTTGTTGTCACTGTAATATCTTCTTTAACCTTTCTTATCTGTCCTTTGTCTTAAGTCTGTATTTTTCTTTAACCTTTGACTGATATTTTTATTTCTTTTACGTTTCACTATTCTTTAACTGTGTTTTTTACTTGTCTTTATCTCTTCCTGTGAAGCCACTGCAAAACTCTCCTTTTTCCTTACCCTATCATTTTTGAGGAAACCTCGTTGTCTTTGGAGTAATTATATGATCCTTAATAATCATGATCCATTACTGCTTCTGATTATTCTTGCACTCCTAATCCTTTGATGAATAAGGCTTCTGAATCGTCATCCAGAAAGCCATGATTAAACAATTCTTGGACTTAGAAATGAAAATTAATTATTGCATCTTCCGATATGTGTCACCTGCAAAACTTAAAAAAAAATATTAATAAAAAACAAAGATTCACAAAGGGGGGAAATATGGCTTTGAAAAAATTCTGGAAATATGTAGAAGGAGTCCGGATAATGGAGGTTTTTTCAGTTCTTGCATTTTTATCAATGGCATTTCGGGTCCTTTAGAAATGTTGTAGGGGTTATCACAGTGTTTCGGGGGATTATCACAACAGCACAGAGTTCAAAATATTTCAAAGGGTTCAGAGGTTTCATGTGATGGCACGAAGGTGGTTAGTGGTTTATCACATAGGGCGTAAGTGGTTTGTGTTATTCATCAGTATTTTTCACTTGTTGGTGATGACTAGTTGTAACAGCCAAGTTTTCTAGCAGCTGATCTAAAAATTTGTCAAATTTTCCAACTGGGAAAACAACCATAAAATTTTTACACTCTTACCTTTTCAGTCTGCCCATGACGAGGTGAAACCTCATTATCAAATCCTGCCTAGCCTCAGCCATACTAGTCTGCCCATCAGCTCTAAAGAAACAATCCAAATCTGTCCAAAAAGTCTCCCCTAAGTTAGGAAGTGGCGCTTTAGGCATTTCTCCCTTGGTGAACTATCCAATAGCCAAAGAACCTCCATCTACTATAGACCAGTCATAGCAGACCTTGCCATTCTACAAATAAAGTTGGTTACAGCCCTAGGTCACGCTACTAATACACCCTCAAGTCTTAGCAATTCATGTACCTTAAGTCAAACTGATTCTAGGTGTTTTTTACAGTGTTTTAATGGATCTTTCAAAAACAAAGGCCTACCAGCATCTCAGAAGACAATATTTGGTTCCACATGAGAAGACATTTGCTTCTCAATGTGATCTTGAGCCTGGGAATGCAGCTGCAGAGCAGAGAGTTTTTCATTAAACTCTTGCGATCACAGTCAAAGCTTGAAAGGACAGTGAAAGAAAAAAAAACACTGTCAAAAGGCTGATGATATGACATGACTAAAAACCTCCTTCATCTATAAGCAGAGGGTTTGAAGACTAAAAAACTCCTTCACCTATAAGCAGAGGGCCAAGGTAAAGTCTGTTTTTGAGTTTTTCACTAGCTGTGAAGACAAAATTTGATGAACAGTGAGGCAGTAACTAAGGTTTTCTGAAGTAAAATGATGATTAAAGACAGAGGCCAAGCAGTGGGTTTTAAAAATGGTTTGCATGAGTTCACTATTATTGAGTTACAATGAGAAGGTAATAGGTTCATCATCATTGCAGAAAGATTGTTAAACAGATTGCCAAAATAATCAAATAGTCTTGGGCTCAAGCTAATTTCTGCCATCATGTATAAGAGAAGCCACTATCATCATGATTCATCAAACATCCTTCTTTGGATTGAGAAAGAGGTTAAACTTGTCTCTTATCAGAGTTTGCTGTCAAAACAGTCTGAAGCCTAATTAAAACAACTTTGCTGATGATTGAGAAATAGGTCATGACACAGGCCAAAGGAAATAATAATTGTGTTTCAAAGGGCCCTGTTTTTTTCTGTTCATGAAAAATTTCCTTCCAGATATACATCATAGTGGACAGAAAGGAAATTTGAGCTCAGTTTTCCCAAAGAGGCAATGAAATTGAACACATAGGGTCATAAATGTGCAGGAAAGATCATGACATGCTTTTTAGGTTCTGGAACCCAATAAAAGCAATATATGCATGCCACCATTACAAAGGAAGGCAGTTTCCTTATAAAAAGGGTCAAAGGCACCTCACTTTTGCATTCCAAGTAAAAGGAGAAGTCTAAAGAAGTTCCCTTTAAATGAATAGAGAGTGGTAAAGTATGAGTAAATGCAACTGAATTTTTGCACCCACAGTCAGAAGAGGAGTTTCAAACATCACCTGCCAGCTAAATCAGCTTCACAATAGGGCATAATTACCTCCAAAGTGTCAGGAGAAAACAATGGCAGTTTGGGTTTTCAAAGGGGTGAAGCTACCTCATTCAAGGTGTCAAAGAGGACCTCACATAATACAAGTGACAACAGATGAGCGAATACAAAGATAATAGGTGGAAAAGGATTTTGAAATTACAGTTAAGTTTTTTCTCCTAGAAAAAAGGTAGTTGCATTTAAAAGGCATCACTACAATCCTCCACATGGCTCAGAGCATTTTTCCTTCCACAAGTGCAGATATCAAAAGGAGGACATTTTTTCATCCCTTAAATGACAAGAAGTCAAAGTTTTAAATTCTCAAAAGGGTTTTTTTTTTCATTTCAAGAAGGGGTCAGGCTCATAAAAGAACTACTCTTTTCCACTGTGAAATTTATCCAGAAAAAAGAGTATCAGTTTATGTTTTAGAAGATAAAGGTTCAGGTTTTGTTTAAAAGCAAAGACTTGTTCAAAACATCTCTTAAAAAAAACCCTTATCGGTCAAGTGTGAAAAGAACTTTGGTTTTTTCACTTTCAAAAAGGTTTGAAGACCGTTGCAAATCTATTGTTTCATTTCCAAAACGCAAGGCAATCCTCCCCTTAGCTGTTCAACGGACCAAAGAGGAAGTTTCGAGCAAGTTCACAAATTTTTCAAGGTTTTTTCACCGTGCGGCGCGCCTGTAAAATTGCGCGGCGCATTCAGCACAGTTTTTACAAAGGTTTTCTACTACCGCACGACGCGCCTGTAGCAGCGTGCAGCGCGCCTGTAGGCGCTGGTCATGTCGGCCCGACAGTGACCCGACAACCCCTTTTGCACGGCGTTCTCCACAGCAAACGTGCCGCGCACAATTCAAATGGTCCAAATGCCCTCAAACAAATCTGGAAGTTGCTCAAACTTGTCTACAAGGTTTGCCATCTATTTTTAAAGGTATTCTCATTTCCTTACTCGCCATGATCAAGAAGCTAAATGGTGTTTAAAACAGTGAAATTCTTGTTAAAAGTCAAGGTGATTTGTGATTGTTTCAATGAAATTTGTTACAGTGGAAAGGAGGGTTGGTTTTTCTGTTTAAAAGAATTTAGTAAGGGGAGCTGCCACTACAATTCAAATGTGTTTTTGGAAAATCTGTGTGAGAAAACAGTGAACATAAGGAGCTGTGTTTTATGTTTGAGACTTAGAATTGCCATGGTTTTTTTTTCCCAAACCCTGATATAGTGAAATTGGTGGATTTTTATTGCTATCAAAAGACCATGTAAACTGCCTTCCAAACAGTATTGAAAGGTGCAAAACAGTGTCCAAGGGGAGGAACACAGTATTTGGAAAAGAAAAATAGTGGGTTTAATTTCATGAAAAGTGATCACTATATAAGTGTTTTTGTTATTTAAAAAGTCATCTCTATGGTGTAAAAAGGGAAAAAAAATCACTATTACCTCCTTTGTTCTATAAAGCAGACTTTAGTAAGTGGAGCTGCCATTGCATTTGGAGGTATTGTCAAACTTTGTGTGAGGAACAGTGAATACAAGGGCAGTGCTTTGGTTAACAGGAGTTTTTTTTGTTCTCCTTTGACACACCTTTGCGCTTTGAGGTTCAGAGACAAGAATTTCCAATTGGCAGGCCTTGACTTCAAGTTCTCCCCAAGATCCATCTCCAAGGCCACTAAAATTCCCTATATTGGCGAGAAATGGTTTAAACAAATCCATTTGGACTTAGATGATTACAAACCCTTCCTCAAGCCTGATCATAGAGAATCCTGCCCTTCTATTTTCCCTTTCTTATATCTTTTAGCCAGCTACGCTCCTCTCATGAAGATTATCATGAAGTACTTCACTTGTGAAGGAAGATTCTCCCGAATTTATGCTTATCAAATTCGACTGCTGATGCATTTCACAAGGACCAAGCAGCTAAATCTTCCTTTCTTCTTACACAAGAGCATTGAGAAAATGGCCTCCATTGTCCAGAAGAAACCTCCTTCACAGCAAATAGCCTGTCTCTTCCATCACTTTCTCATCAAAATCATCATTCTTCATCAACTTGAAAAGAGAGAGGTCTCTTGGGATGTTTTCATCACTTATGCAGATTTCTCCACAGTCCCTCCAGTCCATACATCCCCTACATCTCCTACTCATCGCCCCTCACCTTCTTCTAGCAGACCTACTCCTAAAAGGCTCAAGTTTACTACAGAACAAACAAAGGAACATGAAGAAGGAGAAGGAAGTGACTAGCAAGAGGAGGAAGGACAGGAGCAAGAGGAAGAAAGTGTTGAACAGCAGCATGACAGTGGTGAGGGTGAACAAAAGACTCATGATGAGGGTGAGAAGCCTTATGGTGAAGGGCAACAACTTGAACAACAACATCACAGTGGTGATGAACAGTAGCAAGGGAAAGAGGGAGAAAATGCTGAACAACAACATGATAGTGAGGGTGAGACAGGGCAACAGCATGAGGATAATGAACAAGGACAGGAAAGGGACGAACAGGGGCAGCCTTGTGATACAGAGCAGCAAGGGCAGCATGACAGTGATGAGCAAGGGCAACCTCCTCAAGAAGAACAACAACCTCCTCAAGAAGAACAACAAACTCAAAAGGATGACAAGCAAGATGAAAAAGGTAAAGGGGTCATACCCTCTTCTCCTAAAAAGGCTAAGCCCCAGACAACAAAGAAGAGAGTGCCTAGAGTGGTCACTCCAAATGTGACAAGGGCTCTCCGAAGTAAAGGAAAATTTCCAAAGAATCCTATCATTGATTTTCCTAGGAGGAAGAGCACTAGAATAGCCACCCAAAGCAAAGGGAAGGGCAAGGTAGAAGAAATTCATGAACAGGAGAGTGCATTCGACATCATCCAAGTCCAAAGCGATGATAGTGATAATGAAGCCCAGATTCTAGAAAACCTCTTAATTCATAGAGAAGGCCAAATTGATGCATTGAAGGACGATCTTCATAGGGCAAGGAATTTCAATCAATTTCTGGAAATCCAAAATAGGCAAATGAGTGTCCATATGGCTGTTTATGAGACACGGGTGACTAAATACAAGAAAGAGGCCTCCAAAGCCCACGCAAGGTTGGAAGAACTCATGGGTGATTTTGATGAAAGTGAAGGCGAAGATCAGCCTAAGCGAAATAGGCCTAGAACCATGGGGCTTACAAGGGCCCTTGAGAAGCAAAAAGAAGAGGAAAATGCCCTTCTCCAATCTACTCCTCTCACTGCATTGTTTGAACAGGAGATAGAAAAAAATAAGGAGGCGTGGCTTGAGAGATTCAATGACCATTTGGAGAAGAATTTGGAGAGGGAAAACAGGGATTTAGACCTTCAAAGGAGAATGACAAGGCATTATAAAAGGTTGAATCAGTTTGCCCGGCGCAAGTTGAAGGTTGCTCAAGACAAGCTCAAGGAGGCTAAAGGGAAGCGCCCGGCACAGAAACTGAGGAAAGACACATCAGGACTTTAGATTTTGGCCTCTGCTTCACAACATGTTTCTGAGAACCCTTGAGGGTCATGCTCACCAATTTTGGGCGATTTTCGACATATTTTGGTTTTTTGGCATTTTTGAGTTTTTGGCCAAAACTCATGGGCTTCGCCATTTCAGTTTGGGGGATCATCAAAGGAGGAGAATGGTATCGTTGAATGCCATAATTTCAGGAGCACACATTTAGTAATTTTCAGGACATTTAAAGATCATTTTCTCCCTCGAAATGGCGAAAAATGCCCGCTTTTTCTACACTCTGCCCGGTCTATCAGCAAACTTTATTTTATGGTTTTTTACACACAGGCCTATTTTTGGAGGACTTCCAGGAATCAGATTGAGAAAATTTCAGTTGCTCCAGAAAGTAGACACTCAGAGCATTCTAATGAGATATCATGAGCCTCGTTTCGACATCGAGAAGGCTGCCAAAATTTGCCGGCAAGTTAGGGGACCTTTTGCTGATGTAATTTTTGAGTATTTTTGTAAAATTTGAACCTTTAAAAAATGCTTTTTCCTCATGTGCGTTTAGCTATTTTTGCACATGAGAAGTTATGAAAAGTCAATTTAATTCCCCTTTTTAGAATTTTTTAGATATTTTATGAGATATTTTGTGCCTTGGGCTTTGCAAAGCCTTAAGGACAAGTTTAGATTATTTGAATAGGCCAATGAGAGTGCAAATTGAACCAAGAGTTTTCCTCACTTGAGCCTATATATTCCAAAGGCTTTCATTGTAAACAAGGTTGAACTTGATGATAGAAGCAATATATGGTCATATAATATTTGGAAGAAATACTTGTCTCATGCTCTTGGATAGTCTCTTGGATGTTCTTGTTGGGAAAAATACTGAGAGGGGGTGAAGTGAATCAAAATTTAGAGCTAACTGGAATTTTTTTTACTTTTTATGCATTTAATTCTTTACTTAGATTATTTCATCATTCATTAATTATATGTTTAGTAAGTAGTAAGCATGAGCAGTAATAACAGAATCAACCATCACACACAAAAAACACACATGAACACTAGTATTTAAGGTGGAAACCCAATTCGGGAGAAAACCACTGTTGCTGTCATCTCTGTCTTCAATATTTATTATAAAGAAAACTTCTTACAATTTTGTACTGGTGCAGACTTATACCAGCACGCAGGCACCAACCTGTAGAAGGCTACAACCTTCTCTTGTTCTCCAGTCAATTCTGAAAGGGAGCTCCAACCCCCTGATTTAACACCAGCTTCTACTGGCAGAAAACTTCCACTCTCATACTGAAGGCTTCAACCCTCAGATTCACCAAATTTCTTCAATTTGTACATCAGACTTGCAGCACGTCTTCATCATTTCTTTTGCAGATCTTCCTAGAGATTCATCATTTCATCAAATCCACAGGTGCATCGTAGATTCAGATCTATCGGAGTTCAATCATGCAGATATCTCTTAAAGAGATTTATTCGTTATCAACCCCTCTGCAGGCACACCTTGTACTATAATTTTCCTCTCCTTATATATTTTTTGCCTTTATTAAAACCATGAGTCAAAACCAACAAACCACTGATGGTATTCCTGGACGAGATCAATTAGATAATCCAGCGGGGTCTACCCAAACCCCAAACAACTATAGGTATTTTTATTTTTCTTGGTCGAGCAATTAATTAAACTAAAACTTTTAATATCTCAATGCGAGATTGAGATATTAATCAATTCCTCCTTTTTTATGAACTCCCCCAGGGGGCATATATATATATATATATATCGATCCCAAGTTTATGTGCATATGTTAACCCACGTTTATTACATCATATGTCTCATATTTCGCCAATTTCACATAATCAACTTCCTTTAGTAATGACCTTCATATGTCGACTCCCGGGTTTATACGTTCCACCAACTTTGGAGTAAAAATGATGGCCCAATCGCTTTTCGTCATAATTTATATTTAATTTAAACAACCTTGGTTAAACCCGCAAATATTAATTTGAAAATGCCCAGTTAATATAATTTAGACTGGGCCCACATATATGATTAGTGACCCAATCAAATTCCCGCTCCGTACTTTGGTTAATCTTCGCACATCTTCATCAAGCGATCACCGTCCGATGACTCCTTCCCAGATCAACGACGCTCAACAATTTCGCTGGGCATCCTAGGTCGAACAATAACGCGTGATGGCGCGCAGTGACAAGCGATTTTGTGGAGTCGTACAGGGACGCGTGTCGCCCGTTCTATGGAATCGCTCCCCAACTCAAAAAAACCACTTATCTCTAAAAGGCAGTGCGATATGGTCAATCTGGCTTCGTAAACCCGCTCGTGGTTTTGGAACAGTGACCAAACCATGGTTAAGTCGGGTTACGCTATTCCTTTTGGTCCCTTAACTCAGGTTCACAACTCGGGTTTATTTCAATAGAGTTCGGTCCAATCATGCGGTAGGGAGTTTCATAGTAATACTCCTCCGCATACTATAACGCACTGCTTCATCAGGTTATACATTCCCATTGCTCATTGTATCATGACCTTAGCAATCAAATGTTTGGCAATGCATTACACGGAGAGAGAGAGATACTAGTATCAATGAACAATAATTCGTGTAATCGATAACGATTTGTCCAATCAATACTCCTCAAAATTACCTTATACAGGTTCACGAATCTACTCCTTCCACAGAGCTTATGATGTTTACAGACCATGCTTTCACAATGATTCATAATTGTCCACAGGGACTCAACTATCCTTCCTACTGAATTCTATCAAGAATATACATATAATTCACAGATAATTTAGAACCTTTTTCTGTTCGATGGCCTTTTTCTTCCTACACTGTCTCTGGACAACTCTGCTTAAATTCACTGCTTGTCCCTGCTCCTTGACTGCTACTGCTCTCTGTAAATGCACTCTTCCTCTGTTCTTCTCTGCTACTATCTAGTTACTATTTCAGATGCTCCTTCTTTGCCAAATCCTTTTCCATCAATGACAATATTTCCAACAATATCCCCCTTTTGCATTAATGGAAATACTCTTCCTCTGTTTGTCTTATAGAAACCCCTCTTTGTTTTTCCTCCCCCTTTGACATCAATGGAAAAGGGTTGATCAATATCCTTTGGACCGACAATACCATGCTCCCCCTGAGATCATGCTACATCTAGAGATACCCAAAAGCTCCGAAACCAATTTAATCTTCTGTATTTAAGTAGATCTGATCTTTTGCATGGTAGAGACTACTCCCAGCTTTTGTCTGAGATATTCGAACGCTTCCCTGGGTAAAGGTTTGGTAAATATATCAAAAACTTGTTCTTTGGATGGAACATACTCCAACTTCACCTTTTGTTCAAGCACTTGTTCACGTAAGAAGTGATACTTGATGGGAATGTGCTTGGTCTTGGAATGCATAACAAGATTCTTTGAGATACTGATGGCACTTGTATTATTACACATAATGGAGATAGGAGGTGAACATTTGATTTGAATGTCTTGTAAGGTTTGCATCATCCAAAGAAGTTGAGTGAAACATGATGCTGCAGGCACATATTCTGCTTCTGCTATAGATAAGGCAATAGAGCTTTGCTTCTTGCTAAACCAAGATACTAACCGGGGCCCCATATAGAATGCACCACCACTAGTGCTTTTCTGATCATCAACATTTCCAGCCCAATCTGCATCAGTATAAGCATGAAGAGTAAGATCAGCATTCTTTGGATACCATAGTCCAAAGTCTTGAGTTCCTTGTAGATATTTGAATATTCTTTTCACAGCCTGCAGGTGAGACTCTTTTGGATTAGCTTGGAATCTTCCAACAATCCCAACTGCATGTATAATGTCTGGTCTTGTCCCAGTGAGATAAAGTAGACTTCCTATCATAGATCTGTATTCTGGTTGATTCACCATGGGGGAATCATCATTAGAACTGAGATTACATCCGATTATCATTGGTGTACTTACAAGTTTGCAATCTTCCATGCCATACTTTTTCAAGATTTTCTTAAGATATTTTGCTTGTGATAAGAATATGCCATCTGTTGTTTGTTGCACTTGCAAGCCAAGAAAGAATGTTAGTTCCCAAAGTAAAGACATTTCAAATTCTTGCTGCATATCAGAAGCAAATTTCTGACTCATAGACTCTTCATTACTTCCAAAAATGATATCATCAACATATACAACCACAATCAGTAGTTTATCATTTTCAGTTTTTATGTATAAGTTGCTATCAGCAGACCCCTTAGAAAATCCTTGTTGATGGAGATATTTGTCAAGACGATAGTACCATGCCCTTGGAGCTTGTTTGAGACCATATAGAGCCTTTTTAAGTCTACAAACAAGATTTTCATCATTTCCAAAAATGAATCCTTCAGGTTGTTCTATATAAACTTCTTCTTCTAGATCACCATTGAGAAAAGCAGATTTAACATCCATTTGATAAACTTTTATTTGTTGGAAGCTTGAAAAAGAAAGAAACATTCTTATGGCTTCAAGTCTGGCTACAGGAGCAAAAGTTTCTTCAAAGTCTATACCTTCTTGTTGAGCATACCCTTTGCAAACAAGTCTAGCTTTATTTCTTATAACATCCCCATTCTCATTTAACTTCTTTTTGAATATCCATTTAGTTCCAATGAAATTTTTGTCATGAGGTCTTGGTACTAATTCCCAAGTGTGATTCTTTTCAATTTGATCAAGCTCTTCATTCATGGCTTGAATCCAAAATTCATCTTTGCTAGCTTGACTGACATTGTGTGGTTCAATAGTGGACATAAATGCCATACTGCTAGAAGATCCCACAAGTGTCCTTCTTGTTTGTACATCTGATCCCTTGTCTCCCAAAATTTGAGATTCTGGATGATTCTTTTGAACATATCTAGATGGTTCTTTTTCAGATAAATCATCTTTGGGTTCTTCATTGGGTTCACTGTCTATATCATTCCTATTTGATGTAGAAGGATATATGTCATCATCGTCTTCATCTGTTGTTTTTTTTTCTTCTTTTGGAGATGCAGGAGACTCATCAATAACAACATCAATACATTCAACAATATTCCGAAGTCTTTTATTGTAACATTTATATGCTCTACTCCTAGAGGAGTAACCAAGAAGTATTCCTTCATCTTCTCTGGGTTCAAACTTGCCAAGTTTTTCATCATTATTTTTGGTAAATAATTTGCTTCCAAAAATTCTATAATTCTTTATAGTGGGAGGATTACCATACCAGAGTTCATATGGAGTTTTATCACTATTTACATGAACATGTGCCTTGTTGAGAATTTTTACTGCTGTATGGGCTGCTTCTCCCCAAAATGTGTCAAGTGTTCCGGAATCATCAAGCATAGCTCTAGCCATTTGTTGAACTGTTCTATTCATTCTTTCTGCTACACCATTTTGTTGTGGAGTGCCAACTACAGAAAACTGTCTTTTTATGCCATGTTGTTCACAAAATTCAAGGAATTCATCTGATGTATATTATCCTCCTCGATCAGATCTAAGACACTTGATTTTTATATCTAATTCATTCTCAACTAGTGCTTTGAAGATCTGAAATTTCTCAAATGCTTCATCTTTGTGTTTAAGCAACCCAATCCAACACATTCTAGAGAAATCATCAATAAATAAGATATAGTATTGTTCACCACATGGTGAATTTTTCCTTACAGGTCCACATATGTCAGTATGAATGAGTTCAAGAGGCTTACTTGATGATCCTTCCTTGGCATTAAATTATACTCTAGTTTTCTTACCGAATTGGCAAGATTTTCATATGATATTTTCAGGTAGAGTAATATTGGGAAGATCACGAACAGCTTTAAGTCTGCTTGATTTGTTGATTTGAAAGCTCGGATGCTAACCTTCTATGCCATAGCAGTTAGAATTGCTCAAGTAAACTCTTCTTTGAGTTCTTGATATATAGGTTGCTTGGAGTTCTTTTTCCTTTTATAATTGTTTTACCTGTATCAAGATCACGTACCACACATTCTTTTGAACTAAAGACAACTTCAGTTCCTTGATCACACATTTGACTTAAACTTAATAGGTTATGCTTTAATCCATCCACATACATGAAATTATTAGATTTCACCTTTTCTTTTAGAAAAACAGACCCTTTTCCCTTAATGACAACAGGAGTATCATTTCCAAATGTAACATTCTTTTCTTTTTAAAGAGCACTATATGCAAGAAGTTTGTTTTTGTCACCTATCATGTGTTTTGAGCATCCACTATCAATGTACCATTGATTTTCTTCACCTTCTGCAAATAACGCTATGCCACAATTTTCAACCTGTAATTCCTTCTTTTTCCACACTTTGGAGCTTGAAGGAAAATACACTTTTGGCTGAACTTTGCTCCTGCATTCAGATTCTTCATGACCAAAGTTATTGCAATAAGCACATTCAACTTCATTTTGAAGAGGAGAAAAGTTGTTGTATGTATTCTTCTTTGTTCTAATATCAATCCTTTTCTTTCTTTCTTCTCTTGTCATGATGGTTTTATATGCAACACATTGAACAACTTTATGACCAAAATTGTGACATGAGAAACATTGTCCATTGAAGAAGAAATTTCTGTGATCATAAAATATTCTACTTGAATTTACCTGTTGGTTGGTGTTTCTTGGAAGGGTATTCTTGTTAGTGTTCTTTGAATTGAGATGGTCATGATTTACCTGCAAAGATTCTTTATTCCCTTGCCGAGTGGCAGAATGTTGTATACTGGCTGTAGCCGCTTTTAGATAGTTTGATGCTGACGCCTGAGAAGATTCTCCGATATATCCAAGACCTGTATTTATAAGAGGAGAACTTTGTACCTTGATAATCTCATATAAGGTTTCAAATCCTTTAGCAAATCTAAGATTCAAAGTCTTTACTTTCTAAATTTCTTTTCTTAGACTTACTATTTCACATTCTAATTTCTCATTATGTTTCTCCTTTTGTTCAAGCTGATTTTTCAGTGTTTCTATGGATATTTTACTTTCTTCTAAGCATATTTTGAGTTTATTGATTTCATCAAGAAAATCATTGTTCTCTAAGGCATCCATAAAAGTATATTTTTCTTCTCTAGACTCTTTTTCAAATGCCATGAGAAGTCTAAGATCTTGTTCATATTCTTCCTCACTGTCTGATAAGCCATCACTGTCTTCATGAGTATAGTAATTTTTTTCTAGTGCTAAACTGATTCTTATTCCTTCTTGCTACTTCCTTTCCTTTTTCATGTGTTTCTTTGTGAGTAAACTTAGCAGCATAATGACCAACTCTTCCACAAGCAAAACATTTGAAAGGAAGCTTACCCCTGAACCATCCTGTGACAAGTTGGAGTTTCTTTACGAAATTTACCTCATCTTCTTATGAGATATACCCTGATCCTTCTGTCTCTTGAACTTCTTTCCCTTTTGTAGAAGCTCTAAAGACGGCTTATTTGACTTCAGATGGTCCTCCTCTTCTCATTTCATAAGCAGTTAGTTTGCCATGAAGTTCCACCACAGTAAGATTTTGAAGATCCTGCTTTTCTTCAAGAGCAGAAACTTTTGACTCAAATTTTGTCGTTAGTGATATTAAAACTTTCTCAACCAAAGTAGATTCGGTTATTGTTTCTCCCAGATTTCTCATACGATTTACAATATCATCAAGTCGTAAAAAGAAATTAGCAATGCTCTCCTCATTATGCATTTTTAGGTTCTCATATTGAATTCCGAGAGTTTGGATTTTAGCATTTTTTACCTTTGCATCACCTTCATAGCTTAGAATTAGTTTGTCCCATATTTCCTTTGCTGTATTCAACTGCATGAATTTGACAAATTCTGATTCAGTTAGACTTCCCAATAGAGCATTAACCACCTTTGCATTTGTTTCATAATTCTTTCTTTCCGTTGGATCTGTTGGTACTGCAGCTGGATATTGATATCCTACTTCAACAATAGCTCATACATCTGCACCCAAAGACTGAATATAGGATATCATCCTTGTTTTCCAGAAGATTAAATTGTTTCCGTTGAAGAGCGGAGGCCTGATAGATGCTATTCCATCTTGAATGCTCATCTTGATTGATCTTCCTTCTAGCGGCTAAGCTTTTCAGAAGGACCTGCTCTGATACCAATTGTTGGAAAAAATACTGAGAGGGGGGGGGGGGGTGAATCAGTATTTAGAACTAACTGGAAAACATTTTACTTTTTATGCATTTAATTCTTTACTTAGATTATTGCATCATTCATTCATCATATGTTTAGTAAGCAGTAAGCATGAGAAGTAATAACAGAGTCAACCATCACACACAATCAACACACATGAACACCAGTAATTAAGGTGGAAACCCAATTCGGGAGAAAACTACCGCTGTTGTCGTCTCTGTCTTCAATATTTATTATAAAGAAAACTTCTTACAACTTTCTACTGGCGCAGAATTATACCAGCACGCAGGCACTAACCTGTAGAAGGCTACAACCTTCTCTCATTCTCCAGTCAATACTGAAAGGGAGCTCCAACCCCCTGATTTAACACCAGCTTCTACTGGCAGAAAAATTCCACTCTCATACTGAAGGCTTCAACCCTTAGATTCACCAAATTTCTTCAATTTGTACATCGGACTTGCAGCACGTCTTCATCATTTATTTTTCAGATCTTCCTAGAGATTCATCATTTCATCAAATCCACAGGTGCATCATAGATTCAGATCTATCAGAGTTAAATCATGCAGATATCTCTTAAAGATATTTATTCGTTATCAACCCCTCTACACGCACACCTTGTACTATAATTCTCCTCTCCTTATATAGTTTTTGCCTTTATTAAAACCATGAGTCAAAACCAACAAACCACTGATGGTATTCCTGGACGGGATCAATTAGATAATCCAGTGGGGCCTACCCAAACCCCAAACAACTTCTCATTGTTCTATTTTCTTGGTCAGGCAATTAATTAAACTAAGGCTTTTTAATATCTCAATCTGAGATTGAGATATTAATCCAATTCCTCCTTTTGTTATGAACTCCCCAAGGCATATATATATCGACCCCAAGTTTATGTGCATATGTTAACCCACGTTTATTACATCATATGTCTCATATTTCGCCAATTTCACATAATCAACTTCCTTTAGTAATGACCTTCATATGTCGACTCCCAAGCTTATAGGTTCCACCAACTTTGGAGTAAAAATGATGGCCCAATCGCTTTTCGTCATAATTTATATTTAATTTAAACAACCTTGGTTAAACCCGCAAATATTAATTTGAAAAGGCCCAATTAATATAATTTAGACTGGGCCCACATATATGATCAACGACCCAATCAAATTCCCGCTCCGTACTTTGGTGAATCTTCGCACATCTTCATCAAGCGATCACCGTCCAATGACTCCTTCCCAGATCAACGACGCTCAACAATTTCATTGGGCATCCTGGGTCGAACAATAATGCGTGATGGCGTGCAGTGACAAGCGATTTTGTGGAGTCGTACAGGGACGCGTGTCGCCCGTTCTATGGAATCGCTCCCCAACTCAAAAAAACCACTTATCTCCGAAAGGCAGTGCGATATGGGAAATCCGGCTTCGTAAACCCGCTCATGGTTTTGGAACAGTGACCAACCCATGGTTAAGTTGGGTTACACTATTCCTTTTGGTCCCTTAACTTAGGTTCACAACTCGGGTTTATTTCAATAGAGTTCGGTCCAATCATGCAGTAGGGAGTTTCATAGTAATACTCCTCCACATACTATAACACACTGCTTCATCAGGTTATACATTCCCATTGCTCACTGTGTCATGACCTTAGCAATCAAATGTTCGGCAATGCATTACACGGAGAGAGATACTAGTATCAATGAACAATAATTCGTGTAATCAATAACGATTTGTCCAATCAATACTCCTCAAAATTACCTTATACAGGTTCACGAATCCACTCCTTCCAGAGAGCTTATGATGTTTACAGACCATGCTTTCACAATGATTCATAATTGTCCACAGGGACTCAACTATCCTTCCTACTGAATTCTATCAAGAATATACATATAATTCACATAGAATTTAGAACGTTTTTATGTTCGATGGCCTTTTTATTCCTACACTGTCTCTGGACAAATCTGCTTCAATTCACTGCTTGTCCCTGCTCCTTAACTGATACTGCTCTCTGTAAATGCACTCTTCCTTTATTCTTCTCTACTACTACCTAGTTACTGTTTCAGATGCTCCTTCTTTGCCAAATCCTTTGCCATCAATGACAATATTTCCAACAGTTCTTGGATGATTAAAGAGGATTGTTGTTGGATTCCATGACTTGGTACAATGGTATAGTGTCTCTTTCTTTGTTTTGTTTTCTAGTTTTCATTCATGAATCCATGTTTCTTGTTTG
This sequence comes from Pinus albicaulis, assembly GCA_034641835.2. Taxonomy (NCBI): domain Eukaryota; kingdom Viridiplantae; phylum Streptophyta; class Pinopsida; order Pinales; family Pinaceae; genus Pinus; species Pinus albicaulis. The sequence goes on from CM076570.1 coordinate 67,690,759, forward strand.
TTATAGATTAGTAGAGAAAAAATTTGATACATGCCCTTGGAGGCACCTCAAATTTCCTATTTCTTAATAGCTTCCATGTTTTCTTCATCCTTAGTCACATTAAAGAATTCTTGATTGCTCTTTAATAACTTAAGGATATTGTTGCTTATTTCATTCATGGTTTTATGCATGTTAAGTATGATTTACGGTACGCCCTGCTTACCAATGGCTAGCCATAGCTCCATCCATGAAATTTCTCTTTGACTGATTAGATTGTCATTTGTTGAACCAAGGAGGTCTTGTTCTGATATTGCCCTTTGCCTAAGACTATGAAATCTTGTTTTCAAAGTGCCCAATAACTTGAACTACTATTTTTAGGCATTCCGGCATAGTGATTTGAGTTGTTTGTCTCTCTTAAGTGTATTTCCCCAAAGTCTGATAGTCATTTCCCAAAGTTAGAGAGTTATATATCTCTATGCATGGCTTGAATGTTTATTTCTATGTAATGATTAGCTTATAGTTACATTTCTCATGATTAATGGTTTTCCCTACCATGTTTATGTCAGCTATTAAACTAGTTATGCTTGAAATCTTTTGTTGTTCCCAAACTTGATGTCCATTTTGTTCCATTTTGCCCAAAGATCCTTTCTACCTCGAATCAAATCGGCCCTTCAACAGCCTTGTATCACCGTCTAATGGCTTTCTAGACCTTTTCGACCCCATAGCCCAGTTTATCTGACATATTTTTACCTGTCTTATATCTTTGATCAGTTTCATCCCTCACAACCTAAAAAACCAAAACCAAAAAACCTACTTCATAACTAGCCTAAAATCAGAACACAATAAGCAAAACACATAGATATCCCTTACACATATAGAGAGAGCCCTCTCTGAGTCCAGGAAGGCTAGGTCCTTGGACTCCAAAGATTGGTTTGATGTTACACTGTCATTTGGCTTGCCAATAAACCAAATCATGGGACCCTAACAGTTTGTGGTTTTAGTTAGAGGGAATTCGATAAAATAGAGAGGTGACACGTGGCAGAAAGGAGGGGTTACTAAAATGCCCATTTCATAACCTTCCGAAGGTTTTAACCATCGAGTATGTGGGGATGTGATAAGGCGTGATGGTCATCGGATCTGGTGGTAGAGATCGAATGGTGGTTGGGTTTAAATGAATCGGCGGGCTTAAATAAGATGTGGGGCCCGAGATTTTAGATGGAACAAAGGGTTTTAAATATGAGCACGAGGTGTTTAATATAGTGGGGGGGCAGGGATATAATAAAGTGAAGGCGTTTTGAATATAAGGTGAGTCACGTCTTCTGATATAAGGGGGTCAGGTAGCCTAATAAACGGAGTTTATTAAAGAGGGACCCGAGGTTTAAATTTATTTGAAAAATAATGTAAAAAAGGGTTTTTTACATTTGTTTTTTTTGTGAAATAAAGGGAAAGAGTAGAGGGGAAGGGGAATTTTTTAGGAAATGGGAAGGGGGTTTAAGAAGGGGAAAAGGCTAGGAATGAGGGGATTAGGGGTAGAAAAGGGATTTCAGAGCATGAGAGTATCAGAAAAGGTATAAGGAGAGATAATGGAGAGGTTAAATGGAAAATAATGAAGGAAGTGAGATTTATGAAAATAAATGATAATCAGGGAATATTATTTTCAGCCGACTGTGAGAAATAAACAATCATCTGGTGGTATTATAGAAATACAGGAGACTAACACTTCTAGGATGGTTTATGTTATGTCCTCAATGCCCAATTCATCCAGCTCATACATATTCTTTTAATTCTGAAATATGATGATATTGTTAGATGTTGCAGGCTTGTCTCCCAACTGTTCTTTGATTACTGTAATGGCCTCACTTGCCTTCTGGATCAACTCTTTTTTCTCAAAGATGATTTGTATGCTTGGAAAAATTTTAGTTATAGACTCTGTGATGTATGCCCATATAATCTGTTTCATCTGGCCCAAAGTATTACCAATGGAGGACTCCTTCTGTTCTTTCTGTAATCTTTCAATCAATTTTTTTGCCCTCTATGCTTCAACTGCATGTCAACTATCAACATTAGTATTTTGTAATTGCAGTAATTTTACCTGACCTTGTAACTTTTTGATCTCTTCTTCTTGAATGGACGTGTTCTGAACCACTTTATTAAGCTGCTTAGTTCCATCTTCAGTGTTTGCTATAGAAGTTTGAGCTATAGGAATAGATGCCAGTGGCATTGATTATAAAGGGGCATTTGATGTCTTTACTGCTACTTCCTTTTCTTTTATCACCTTCTCTAGCTCTAATTCCATTTTATTTAATTGAGCATTCTGCTCCATTATTAACTTCATCATATCTGTCTTTTGACTTTCATTTCTTCAATATCCTTTGCCAAAGGATCTCCTGGAGCTAGGATTTTCAATTTCTTTCTTAGTGCCGCTATATCAACATTTTTATTCTTGATGATATCTTCAATTGCATTCACATTGGATGGATCATATCCCATATTTACCACTAGATATTCTAGATTTTTTATCCTTGTGTCCATTGCAAATGAAGATACCTTCAATTTCAGCTATGACTGTACATTTTCTAGTGAAACCTGCAATTTGGATAAACTTAAAGCAATATTAGTGAGAGTTGATGAAATAATCTCACTAGTTTTCTTATGAAGCTCCATTTGGTCTATTGGATGAATTTATTTTGTGCCAAACTCAAATGTAACTTTCTTATAATCTGCTTTTGACTTTGGCTGTGATATCTATGCTTGAAGAAATGAAAAATTCATTTTTCCCTTTTCAGAATAAAAGGCTGAAAGTAGCCTACTTTGTGAATTAGGAGTTTGTTTCCAAAACTGATTATAGGTACTAGTTTTCAACATTTAATTCTTCAACTTAATTTCTTTGAAAATTTCAAATACAGTCTTCTCCTTTTCTTTCTCCCCTGTAGTAGTTGTTCTAATCTGGATGGATTTTTGCTGATTTTGAGTAGATGATGTTTGTTGATCTTTAGGAGTTGTTGTTTGCTGCTCTTTAGAAACAGTAAAAGTAGTAGGAGTAGCAGTAGTACCTTTATCACCTATTTGTGTAGAAGGAGGTGTCTCTTCAGTGATGATGATTACTTCTTTCTCTGACTGCTTTCTGGGATTGACCTTTGGATTTAGCGTTGTCTTCTTCCTATAGTGAATCTTGAACTCTTTGCTAGATGAATCAGTCATTAGAGATGAGTGATCTTCTCTAGCTCTCTTCCCTGTACTTTCCTGTTCAATTGGAGTCTGCAACGTTGATGTAGAGAATGTATTCTCCTAAGCCTCTTGTAGTGTACCTTCTTTCCATTCAAGTTGATTCATGTACTTTTCAATCTCTGGCCTAAGTGCATGAAAATATGTTGTAGATTTAGTTTCCAGCCTCAGTTTCGAAATGACACCAACTGGATCATAAGACCATGTAAAGCTTTGTCTAAACTGCATTGCCTTTAACAATTTATTTTCCTCTTCCCCTACTGCTCTACTATTACAGATAAAAGGACCTATCTGTGTTTTATTTTTAAGTTTTTATTTCTTCTTAACATAGAAAAAATGCACTTCATCTACATTAATCACTTGTCTAATATATTCCAATGCAAAAATCCTCATGGGGAGGAATTTAGGAAAATTATAAGGGGGAATTTCACATCCATAAAATCTGATTTATGTATAGTTTTGGTAAAGATATCAATCCCCTATTCTGGCTTGATCTGATAACTGCAATACCTTCCTAATTTCTTCACTAATTCTTGGCTCTGGACTATTGTTCAAAAAACTGAATGCTGGCTGAAGAAACAATCCCACAAAATTTTTATAAGAATACTCTTTATGTTCCTTCATGACTAATGAAATCCAAAAAATGATTGACTTCTGGTGGTCTTCTTCATCCAATTTCTCTAGAGAAAAATTAAATTTGTCTCCCTCAGAGTACAAGAATAAATAAACTATCACAGAGGCATAACTGAAAGATTCTTGATTTGTGAATTTCACAAACTAATCATTGATATCATCTGCAATAAACTGAATAAAATTGAAAAATATGGAGGGTTTGCAATCAGTGGAAAATATTGACAAAAACCCTATGATGTCTTCATCTACCCATTAGTCTGAATAATAACCAAGAAGGTAGGAAATGACTGTGTTGATTTTTTTGGTTCTTTCATGGAATATTGATGCTAGAAATGGAGGGTTTTTATAAGGTAATGGGTCATTTTAAATCATGGAAAGCTCAAGAGTTTGAAATATCTTTGAAAAATATAACTTCTGCTAAATTTATATCAAGGATTCTTGGAAAAATGGTGTGGCATTTTCTTTGTTTTGGGCTTGCATCATTTGTTCAAGTTTTTGGGCATCAATGGTCACTAAAATATCTCATGTAGGAGTGATAATAGCTCTCAAGTATGGCGTATACCAAGCCTAGCATCTCCTGACAAACTCTGGGCAACTATGGGTATGAGGAAAGATCAAACGAGGGAGATTAGAGTCCCACAATCCTATATCTTCTAATTTATCCAAGTACTTATCTTATAACCAATAATATAAGTCAAAAAGCTCATAATCAGGCAAGGTTTCATGTATTTTATAATCTTTGTATACTAAGGGAATATGGTGAAGATCAACTGGAGGATGCAGTATCAGAATTACTAGTTGCTCAGGCCCTTTTATTTTTGGAGGCATGGTTGACTCTGTTAGAATGGTTGAAAGAATAAATTCTGTGATTGGAATGGAGGAAAGCGGGAATTATTTAATACAAAATAGAGGTCGAGATGGAAGATGAGATCTGCAACTAAAATAAAATCAATAGCTGTAGGAGCAGGCTTTAAACACTGCTGAATTTGATATCTAGAGCTCTGGTAATGGTTGTTAATTTGGAATCATGTGCAAAGTAGATGGAAAAAAAAAAATGAAAGTCTTAAACACGTGTTCAATTATGAATTTATGGACAATTTTGTTTTTTCCCATTTGAAAATCGGCGCGGGTACATTGCCTAATGGTTAGCGATTGAATTAATTGGCTAACGGTCAGGAGAACAAAAGAATTAAACTGATTGGAAAGAAAAGTCCATGTTGTCATGAATTTATTGGTGGGATGAATGGTGGTTTTATATCAGCGGGTAGGCGTAATTCTGAAGGGGTGTTGGAGAGGGAAGCGGTTTCATGTGGGGGGAGTGAGAAATTGCACATGCCTGATACGTAGCAGCAGAGTCACTATACAATATCACTCTTTTCAGACCCCCACCCCCCCTTGACGTTAAGTCTCGGATGATAAGGGGAGACGAAGTCTGACACGAGCCATTGGATTAAAGTGTGATACGATGGATTATCGGCTAGATGAAGGAAGATCAACGTACATCGGAAGGTGTTTTATTGGTGGGGTACGAGTATGATGGGAGTGATGTGATATAGATGGTAAGTGAATCAATGAATGAAATATGTTATGATCGTAATGGAGGATGATTTGATAGTGGAGTATTTTGGCAGCAAAATACAACTCATAGGTTTTAAAATATATGGTTTAAAGAATTATTTTCAAAATATTAAAGATAAATCTTTAATATAGTATGATTTCGAAAATATGTTTTTAGAAAAAAAAAATCATTTCCTTTTGACATATAGCAATAGAGCATAGAAATTCCATGACACAGAATTTATTTTTGGACTATAAAAAATCTTACTCCTTTAACTTTGATCGATATGGATGAGATGGAAATTTAACTGCCCTTTTAAATAATAGGAAACTGAAGATTTTTTATGATAGTTTTAACCCTAAACTTGACCTAAATGAGATGAAATGACATGAATTTAGACCTATGAATAAATATGAAAAGGGGTGAAGGAGTATCATATATAAATGATACTTGTTCAGTGATCAAATTTATTGCTGAAGATTGACTGAAAAAGAAAAAAAATTTAACTAATGACCTAATGGAAAACTCTCAAAAGATTTATCTTTTATCACTAAAACTAACTCTAACATATTCAATGCTAAAGTAATCCAAGAAAACTATAAGTGTCCAAGAGTGTGTGCGAGAGAGAATAGAGAGAGAGCTCCAAAATTGAACTGACAAAAGGTACCAATTGATCCTTAGAAGCCTTTTTATTAATGAGGCCTTTATTTTCTTCATTTTCCTCCTCACATGCAACCTTTGACCCTTGACCTTCATTTTCTCATAATTTCCATTATTTTCATAAATAATTGCCAAAAATGCCATTTTTCCTTTCCAAGGCCTTTTCTATTGTCTTTTCCATTTTCCTTAGCCATAATAAACCAAATGAACACCCGCACTAGGATGTTTTTCCCAACATTCAACTTGGAATAACTGTCCCATAACCATAGTTATTATTTTGTCTTTATTAACTTTTATTGTTAGTATGAAATTTCTTGGAAGGTGTACCAAAACACTTCACTTAATTCATAGGTGACAAGTGACCCTAACAACAATTTATGGTCGCTTATACTTCAGATATGCAATAATAGTATGAGAAAACCCTGCAGTAAAAATATGTATGCGATCAAAAATAATAAAAAACAAAATAAAACTGATGTAATAACCCAATTATGGAAATACATTTAAATGAATAAATATTTATTAGTAACACTTAGTGAAGGAGACATACAAAAGGATTTGCAAATCCCCCTCCGTGGGAAAGGTCCTTTTATGTCCTTGACGCTCCAGTGATCGATTCTCTCTCTCAATATGCGAAAAACCCAAACAATGCGTAGAACTCTAGTGGGAGTTGAAATGCAAGAAGTCGATAATGGTGACAATGATAATGATCATGGTGAAAAATGAATGGAAAACCCTTTTATTTATAGAAAAGTACTAGGTTGATCTAGAAAATGGGGAATAATAAAATATTACTGACCAAAATCAATATCTAACCGTTAGGAATACTTTATTATATTTTTTGGAGAGGGAAAAGATATTCAAAATGGTCAAATATCTTTATTTAGGAATAATTAATAAATAAAACGATTTATTAATTATTTCTCGAGGATTAAAAAAGGTGTGAAAATAAAATAATTATTAAATAGTGATTTAACAATTATTCCAAAAATCTAATTAAGGAATAATAAATCAATAGTGATTTATTTAATTATTCCTATGTGATTTAGTCAAATGTGACAAGGAATAATGATCAAATAATGATTTAATAATTCTTCCTAGAGAAAATTAAATAAATAATGATTTATTCAATTATTCTCATGGGTTTTTTTTTTTTTTTAATAAAAAATAATCTAATAAAAATGGTTTACTAAATTATTTCCTATAGTGAAAGTTATTTTACTATGGTAAAAGTAAACCTACATGGTGTATTTTGATCCACCTAGTTAGAAATGACTAGGAGATCATTTTTGGTGATAACAGATTCCCCCCCAATGTATGAGTGTTAGGAGCAAATCATATGACTGAAATATGTTGTAAGTTACACTTCCACAAGATACCAAAGGGGAGTTATATATATATATATATATATATATATATATATATATATATATATATATATACAACTGAAGCAATACAAGGAAGGAAAAAGGAATGGAGAGGGCGAGACCTACTAATCTGATATACGTTTCATTTTATTTTGGAGTACATGATCTCAAGTGAGGCGGGGGAGGCATATGCATACCCATCGAGATAACTGAGTACAAAGAATAATGGTGAGACTAGAAGTGTGGGACTGAGCTACAATGTACATGATACATGATACATGATAGGTTGGCACCAATGGGCCATAAAATAATACAATGAATCCCTTATACATAATGCACTTGGAAAGACATAGCCCAGGACTGAATACAATAACATTTGAGTACATGAGATATAATGTCCCTCAAGTTGACATGGGGAGGGGGAATCACAACCAAAGAAGCCTTGCTAAATAGGAAATGGATCTAAAGATCTGAATGGATCGTCTGAAGGAAACATGCATGTGGTGGGCACCACAAGCGGCGGGAAACCGAACCCATCAAATCTGCGAAACTGCATCTAAGGTTGTATCATAAGCGATGAAAATTCGGGCATGTGGGGGGCTACTTGAAGGGCCATTCCCTCATGAGGTTTGTAACATATCACACACACCTGATAATCACTGGTACAATTTGTTGGATCATCAGACCATCAATTATACGATTCTTAATCCTTGGATAATGAGCTGGATTCGAGCACGTGAGAAATAACCAAGTCAGAAGGAAATGATGATTCCCTTTGCTTGATTCAAGGAACGTAAAAATGATGAAAGATGGAACCAAGGTGCACAACCCTCTAGACCATACTTCTGGAATAAATGTGTTGAAGTCGACAAAAGAGGGCCCACCAGAGTTGATGCAATGAGGAATCCTAAACAAAGGCATGAGGGATCATAGTAAAGTGACCAATGGAGTGAAACCAAGTATGTTGATGGAAAGGAAACTGATGAGAGGCAGACAAATGAATTCCCTTGTTAGATCATAATATGCATGGTTGACTAGGAAGTGATTGACACAATTCCAGAGGGGATGGTCAATTACTTAGATGAAGGATTTTTAGAGACAGAACAGTATAGGTGGAGGAAAAAATTAGAAAAATGGGATGAATGCGACACAAACATGGATGGAATCAATGGGAATTAGAACATACTTCATGAATGCAAGGATGACTTGTCTCAAATTCTATGAACAAGGGTGACTCGATGATGCTTCCACATGGGAGAGGCCTAGGTGGGACCATAAAAACATGACTAAATAATGGTTAGTCATGATGAAAATCGACATATGAGTCAACTAGTGCTAAGGTAAAGTGGTACCAAAGTATAGATGGGTTGTATGAATATATTTGGTTTTAATTGGCCACAAAGTGAAACCTTGTGGAAAAAGTGGTTTTTGAGTCACAAAAGTGGAATGAGTGGCCCTGGGTTTATCTACATACCACTTAACAACAACTCCAGTAGGAGTGCGCTGGAAAAGATGAAGAAAAATGGAGTCTAGAGTGATAGAATTGGAAGAACACAACATAAGAAATGAGAGAACATGATTTGTTGGAACTTCTCCAAGATTTCCTTCAAACATGGGTATTTCAGAAGGAATTTTGGTAGGCATAGTTGGCCAACAAGGGTCATGGAGAAGAGGGTCGTTGATAAGTTGGTTAAAATCAGGGAGACTCAAGTTAGGGAGACTCAATCTAGCCATGAAGGGTAGCAATGGAGTAGGAGTGACCATACCAAAAGAGGTTTCGCTTGTGGGGTTACCCTGGTTAGTACTTGGGTTATCACCTTGGTTTCCTGCATCTGCGTTAATGCCTAACATGGTTGTGGTACAGGGTTGAGAAGATGAAGAATCAAAGGAAGAAATGTAAGAATTAGTAGAACTAGAGTCAACATGAAGACTTAATGGAGGACTAGGGGGGTGAAATATAACTCGATGGGGAGGAGTAATATTTCCTAACAGAAACTGATGAAGGCATCAAATTCTTCATGAAAAATTACTAAGGGGCTCAATGATGTCAAGACAATGATGAATCTAAGGACTAAAGGATGATATGAGAAAAATAGTAGCAAACAACTAGAAAACATGTAGTGCATTGGTGCCAAGTGTAAACTAACTATATTAAGATGCTACTCTAATACAAGAAAATACATCCTATCAAATAAAATGACCTCTAGCCTCTAGGTGGTCTAAATCCTCAAACAATCCTAAATATACTGTTTCAGATGGCCTTTCAAAGAATTTCTTAATGAAATATGATCCCTACAAGTAGAGCTGTCCAGAGAAAGGTGGGGTAGAGAACCAACCACTTCCCACATACAATCCTATAAAGTGATTTCCTATGATTTTTCACTACGGTTACCTTCGTCCCATGGGGGTGGTCAAGTCTTGAGCTTCTTGGTGATCATCCACCGCACGAAATTCCCTACCAGAGGATGGGTAGCCCAGAGGAGAACTTATCACATGATGACCTAGCCTAACCCCCTTTGAATTGGGTTTTTGATGCACTCTCGCTTTGGATCGTGGGATGGTGAAGGATTTTAAGCTACCTACAAAGTCAACTTCTATGTCTCAATGTAAATGAATTATGGGTGTTATTGGAAGCCTATCCCACCGATCGTACACCTAACTACAAAAATGTTTTGGCCCCGGTTCCCAAGTGGGCTTAATATATGTGTGTTATATTATTATTATGTGGCATATTTCAATTCTCGGCTTGGTGGTGTTAACCAAGATCATGTTGACTTAGGGTGTGAAAATGTGTGTGAGAAGTTGTTACTGTATGGGTTAAATGAACATATTTGATGATTCCATGTTTTGCTGAAATAAAGTGCTGAAAAACTGTAAATAATGCTGTAAAGTTACAGTAAAATAAACAACCAATCCAAGCACACAAACCCCACCCAAAAAGGCTCTCAAACAACTAAACAAGGAGAGACAAATAAGCTACTAAAAAACACACAAAATGCCTACAATATCCAATTTCAAAGGGTCTATGATCCAAAGGCACTAATATGTTGTAAATGTTGCAGACAAACAACAAAAGTCAAAGGTGAAAATTGTTGCAAAGGATAGGAAAGAAGCTCAAAAACCTAGGGAACTCAACGGGGTCCTAAGGGGGAAGGCAAGGAAAAACCAAAAAAGGGAGTGAAAATGATGAAATAACCTATCATAAAGGATTGTGACAAAATGGATAAGAACTTGAAAACCAATGGCTGAAAATGTTGAAACCCTTAACTCCTCACCCAACCAATATCTTCGTATAAAGGTGGAGGTGTATTCCAAAACCTAGGGGGATCTTTTCCTACCTCAAAGAGAAAAAATAAGAGAGATAAGAAATTGTTGTCTTGAGGGGTCCTGACCCAGGTTCGGATTTAAGGTTTGCCAACAAACCCCTATACTATTGGACCTTTCAACAATGACCCACTTTCGCAGGCCAAGGTATCACCCAAAGTAGTATGGGTGGGTGTTGGAACCGGGTTTCCGCACTCTGGGAGAAAGTGGGTAATTAAGGCAGTCTTGTTGAGATCTATCACGTTCACATAGAAACAAGCTTATTACCGAGCCCTTAACAGTATAACCAACATGTAAACATAAAAATATACTATTATTAAGCACATATTAGCAACACATTCGAATCCACGTGCGCATTAGTAATTATCATCACAACATAACACAGTCGTAGCTGCTTTATATATCACAAACACAATCACAGTTAATGTAGAGGTACTTCAATAGTAAACACAACTAGTTTAGATAACATAGAGATACTTCAACATATTTCATGTTCATTAATGTCCAAGACCAAGTTACAAACCCAAGTCACATCCCATGCACACAGCCAGCGGGGTCCGCACACAGCAGGAATGAGGATCTCCGCGCACACAGCCAATAGGAGTCCTTACCCAATACTACCCAAAAAGGATCTCAATAGTTCGTATTTAGCATCAATCTTTCTTACCTACCTCTAGACTAAAACTATCTATCTGTTTATATCATCATATCCTGTGGTATCCTGTTGTCCGCAAACCATGGTTTGTGGACTCTAGGTCTACCCTTTGACCCATTACAATACATTGGGGGTTTTGAACCACCCCAAAGCCCATGCGCTAGAATAATTAATATAAAAATATATATCAAAAAACGCAACTAGGGGACCCCATTCCAGCAAGCCCCCAACACAATCTTATGACTCGTCCTGAGTCACAGTGGCCGTGGGTTTTGCATCATTGCCTAGAGCTACTTGAGTGCATCGACCAAAGGGGGCAACACTCCTTTGCTCTCCATGGCAGCGTTCTGCCCAATTTCCACCAACTTCTGTGAAGTTGGGCCTTTAGTGGCAGCAATGACACTCTCCAGAGTTTGATTCAGCTATTTGATCGCAACATCCAAGTCCAGATATATCTTGAGGGCTTCATCGGCCCATGGCTTAAGGTGGTCACTCAGAACATTCTTCTTGTGGCGAAGCCCTTCTAGGTCATCTCTGAGCACATGAATTTCTTGCAGACGTGTCAGGCATTGAGCTGGGATCAGAGTGGGCATTGTAGCCTCCATCTGCTTGAATTCTTCTTCCTTCTGGCGTAGTTCTTGGGTAAATTCATGCAGGAGAGGGTCATGCTGCACCGTAGAACACAGTCGCATATTTGTCTCAAGTAATTCGATGCCCTGAGCAATATGAGCAGTAATGGTGTTTGTAGATTATGTAACCAGTGCAGCTCTCTGGGCGCGTACCTCAGGAGGGGTTTCTAGCTGCAACTTATCTTGCAAGGCATCAATCTACTGCTTCATCTCGGTCTTAACATTCTAGATCTCAGTCCGAGAATATTTCAGAGCTGCGATGAGTCCCTCAATATTAGCCTGGGGGGTGGTAGAGGTCGAAATGTCTTCAGCCACATCTGCACAAAGTCTGCTGATCAGGAAATCCAACTCAGTCTACTGTGCAATGGCAAGGATACATGTAGCCTGTGTCTGGGACACCTCAGTAGTTCTTTCTACAATGGTCTACTCGGTTGTACTTAGCTGTTGCTCCACCCAATAGTCTCTATGATGGATTTCCTCAAAGAGGGATGTGTAGAGAACATGCAGCGGCTCGTGCGGAAGCTGGGCTAAGTCCAGATGTACTTCTGCATAGGCTTGGAGTTGCAGACATAAATTGGGCGTACTCAGAGTGATTTCTACACCTATCAAGGGGCAAAGGCGACTCTCAGTCGTGGAGACCAACTCAGTGTTGGTCGCATGAGGTAGCCTCGTGTTGAGCCCCAAAGATGTCCTTCTTTTCCACCACATTTCACTTCATTTCCTTTTTCCCTCATCAATTACAAGCTTGAATGATCAATAGGATTGATTAGGATTACTTTAAGAATGTATATAATGACTAACTTGCTATGTTTTCATAATTTTTTTGTTGTAGTAATTTTTGACTAGACTCGGCTACAGAACGCAGTCATTCTGTAGCCAGTCGCCTATTCCGCAGCTATCTTCATGTTCATGCAGGTTCCAGGTGTCACCTCAAGGAAAAATGCATATGATCGTATTCCACATCACTCCCTCATCATTTCTTGCTCTCCACGAAGTCTGAGCTCGAGTCTACAGGTGGTTATGCACGTGGGAAACCAAAACTAGGAGATAGACTTCTAATAGGACAAGGACTGTACAGATGTCCTTAATCATAGTACGAGACCACCACCAGAGTTCTAGTTTGATTTTAGTTGGGAAATAAATTTATTCCTATTTTATCTCAAAGATAGTTATGTAATTTTGTTATAAGTATGGCTCGGGAGACCGAGAAACAGCTAGCTAGATTTTGTTTTATTGCTAGATCTCAAAAGACCGTAATACTCTGTTTTTTTGAAGAATTTCTCCTTTAATGAAAGAAGAATCACTTTATTGCAAGAGATGAGTCAATCTTGAGTAGATTTGCGTGCTAATCCAGTGGTAGAGGGCCCCTGCTACCTGAGAAGCTTTGTTCATATGGTTTAGATAAGTAACTTAGCCTTGTTTCATTCCTATTTTAATCAATTTTCTGAACTTTGTGTTTTTATACATACTTGCAGTGGATGCCACAGTCAGTATTATCCTCACAAACTATTCCAAAACACCACTAACATTGGATGAGATATAACTGTAGTATTTTAGGAGTTAATTTCATTTTTTTTTTTGAAACTTTATGTTTTATGTTCATTTGCATTGATAGATACAACCAGACTTGTTTTTTACAAAATATTCCAAAATATCACTCATACTGAATGAGATAGGGCTGTAGTATTTCATAGAATTAGTTGCATTTTAGTTCAGTTGAAATACTCTGGAGGTAGATGTCACTCTAGTTTAATTCTGTCACTATATTTCAAGTTTGATAATGGCACTCTAGTTCAAATCTGTTCACTGTATTTCAAGTTAGATTAGTGGCATTCTAGTTCAATTCCAGTTCACTGTATTTCAAGTTAAGTTAATGGAATTCTATTTTAGTTGTGGTCACTGTGTTTCAAGTTTGATCAATTGAATTCTAGTTCAGTGTTATCCATTGTTCTTTAAGTTGTATTAACTGTCAAAATTAGACTTCACAACCTTCATTTTTTACAAACTAATCTTGTTCTGACTTTCTATTAATGCATCATCATATGGACAGGAATTAGTGATATCAGTTTAAGGCCTTGATTGTTCTGCAATCTTTTGCAATTTCACAAATAAGAATTTTCCAAAAAACTATTCTAGAAAATCTCTAACTTTCGAATGAGGCTTAGTAGTGACAAGTTGAGCTGCATAATGGATTAACCTTAGCATTACAAGTTAATTCAGAGTAGCAATCTTATTGTGCTACAAATAATCTTTTCCAATTGTGTTCCAATAAAATTTTAGCCATGCATGAGATTCTTTGTAATATTGTAAGATGATTGTTTACTTAGGAGAACCTCATTTGCACTAAACTTGTCCTTTTCTCAAGCTATTCCAACATATTTCTAATGAATGAATTGGATGAGTTCATGTTATGAGTTATTGAGTTCATGTTGTGATTTATTTCCTTGCTATGAGTCATTATCAAACTTTTCATTTTCTGTTCTTTAGTATAGGTTTTGCTCTATTTTTAGTGTGACCAACAACTGTTCTTTTTCAACATTTAGTTCTTTTCCTTCTTAACATAAAACCACAAAACCAAAAACATCATAAAAACACTAAACACAACGTAGTGAGAAACATATACCTAGGCACATATAGTGCACCTCACTTCAGCAGTTTACTAGCCCTGGTTAACAATTGATGACCTCAATTTAGGAACACTAAGTTGAGCACACACCTCACTTGAACCATGCTCATCTGCAGGGTATCGGCTTTGAGCTGAATATCTTGGAGCTTAGAATGTAATGCAGCAACTGCATCTTTCTGTTGCTCTGCTAAGGCAAGCCGCCTATATTCTAAAGCAAGGGTGACCGCATCTGGAATTTTCTCCAAATATTCCTCGATTAAAGTAACCTCAATCTCCCTACCGAGCCTCATAGCCCGTCATGTCATTCGTTAGACCTTGAGAGGTTCAGCTGTCCATGTCATGCCATGCGGGGAACTAGCGCCCTATGCATCCAAACCCTCAGTCTCCATGTCCTACTGCGATTCCTTCTCCACGCCTTGAATTGCATTTGGGGAAACCTCAGTCATGGTGGAGCCTTCTAGGCCACAGCCTTTTGAGTTCTTGGTGGTATTAGGTCAGGTGGTGGTCTTCGAAACTGCGCTTGTAGTAGCAGTGTCAGTCATTGCCGATTTGAATCCCAATTTCCATTGCGGTGGCCAACTGGCGATGAGCCAATCGATTTCATCATAGACAACCATGTACGACATCAACCTCCAAGCGGGATCCTTACGGCCCCGAATCTGCAAGTTGTGCATTGTAACCTGGAATGCCACGATGTGTTTATATTTTGCATAGACCATCAGCGACAGGCATGGCTGGGAGTGAATTACTACTGTGAGCGTGCCTTGAAACAGTACCAAAAATACTTTGTTTTCGTTAATATTCTCTGCATCCTTTGAATCCCAAAACTTTGCATATCATGCCCCTTCACACATGTCTGATTCGAGCTCAGGGAGGAGCGATCCCTAAGGGGCTTCCCATGCAACCAATGAAATTAGGATCAACCGCCAAGAGTAACAGAATTCCTTCCCGTGATCCTGGGCCTTGCGCATGTTTTCCAAAAACTCGTTGCAGAGGAACTGCGACTAGTTAAAGCATACCCCGTTTTCGCAGCGACCAACAAGCTTAATTACATAGGTAGGGATAGTCATGGCCTGGCACTTGCACATCATTTTACAAGCCAGTAGCAGGGTACCCATGAGCACTCCAGGGTCGGAAATGGTGCTGATCATGAACCCTCTGGTGTTTTGATCGACATGGTAGTCTTCTCGCACCTTGTCGGCGATCTGTTGCTCATACTTCTTGTTGAAGCACTCCATGGGATTTGGCCCCTCCATGGGGAGACCAGTAATGTGGTGAATTAGGGTTGCATCTATGGGAATGTGGTCTTGGATCCATAAGCAGCTTTCACACAACTTGGTTGTTTATACTGTATCGGCCAAAGTGAGGTATTTGCAACAAGTTTATTAATCCTAAACCGGCTAAACCGTGCACCCATGACATTGGTACTACCCGTAGCACATCATCCTCCAGTTCCCTTTTGAGATATAGCTTAGGTGCCAATTCTGGGAAAGCTGCTCAGGAGCCAATTCTGGGAAGGCCTCCAGGTTGGCAAGGTTGTGATCGTCGAACTTAATTGAGAGGAGTTTTCCAAATGCTTCTCCAATTATGGGGACTTCATCCAAAATTAGAGGAATTTGTAGATAGGAGTGCACACCATCGAGATTCTTTTGCATGTGCACCGAGGGCCTTCGAGGCTAAACATAGGGTGGTAGCCAAGTTAGTGGGGCAGCGAGACGAGCTTCTTCCTGAGAAAAATAGAGGTCGCTTCACTGGGTTAGGCAAGTGTGCCTTAGGCACTGTTTGGGGGGATTGCATGTTTTGAGGGGAGGTGTGTGGCTTCCCCCCATCCCATTTCTCAGCCCTCACCTACCCTTGCTCCTGGCCTTTCCCCTTACTCTTATTTTTCTCCACTTGCTTCCCCTTGGTTGGTGTAGACATGACCTCTTTGACTTTAGGGGTGACCTATAATACTTCATCAAATGCTCTATTAGTAGAGGCCACGGTCTACGATGATTCAGTGGGATTGGTCGCAGTCATTCTCGCTCAGGAATGAACTCGAGGTTGCTACTATCAGAGGGGGTAGCATGCCCAGACATGAATAGAGCACAATAGTTATGGAAATTTGTAAGGCATAAGATTTTTAGGACATGCAGAACCTAATTCTGAGCTTCCCTCCTCCATTTATAGCTTTGAAGAGTGAACACCGGTCGAATGAAACTTAGTTGAAACTTACCATTAAGGAAACGGTAAAAACTCCTCGGAAATCACCACATTAATTGTCTACTGCCCGCTCCTTCCAATGGTAAAGTTGAATTTTTACCCAGTGGTACTGTTCCAATGGCTAGTTTTCGTAGCTGTGTATTACCCCAGCACGCCCAACGCACCTTCTCAGGCTCCCTGGCCTATGGTCGACCCCTACGCATATAACGGGTTTGCCTGCATTTTTTCTCTTGCCTGCGTGTATCCATCCTAATACATCTACTCCAGCCATATAGTCATTTGGTCTGCGCCGAGTTGGTCTGGTATGGTTTGAGATGAATTCCATTAACATATCCTGGCAGGGGGTCCCTGTGCAGCGTAGCCAATCTCACCGCATTTCCATTCGTAATTTTTGTTATGATATAAGGTCCCAACCAATGTTGGTGGAATTTCCCAGGGTGGCGCGCAAACTGGCTGTCATATAATAATACTAGCTCGTCTTCTATAAATGACTTCTTCCAGATATGCCTATCGTGCCAAGATTTTTCTCAGGCCTTCTGAACTTGCTGATGAGAGTTAGCAATGAATCGATCTTCTTCCAAGGCAACTAGCTACGCTAAGCATTCCTCCATGATATCAGGCTCCACCATGTTCGTAAAGGCTATGATGCGCAATCTAGGAACGATATACTCCATGGGCATAATGGCCTCCTTTCCATAAACCATAAGAAATGGTGTTTTCCCAATCAATTTAATGCACGTGGTCCGATAGGCCCAAAGGGACGACAGGATGCGCACGTCCCAATCTCTTCGATCGACATTACAAACCATGGTAAGTGTCTGTTCTATAATTTTATTAAAAGCTTCTACCGTTCCATTTTCCTACGAGTGATATGGTGTACTTTTTGCATGCTGGATTCGAAACTCCTTAGTCAAAGCTTGTATTGTGTCATTAATGAAATGTGTACCTCAATCACTCATCAAGATCTTCGAACAACCAAACCTGGTTAGAATATGCTCAAAAATAAAGTGCGCAGCAGTATCTGCAGTACAATCCTTCATATCTTGCACTTCCACCCATCCGGTTACATAATCAGTCGCAGTGAGGATGTAGAGGGCACCTGACTTCTTACCTAGTGGGTTTATGGGCCCAATGAAGTCTATTTCCCATTTATCGAACGCCTACAGGGACATCTATGGTTGTAAGGGAATTTCATCCCTGCGTGACGGTCTTCCTGTCCTTTGGCATGTGTCGTAGGCTTTGAAATAGTCGTGAGAATCGCTATACAGTGTGGGCCACCACAACCTAGCTCTTAAGATCTTCTACATCGTTGTTTTTCTTGCGTAGTGACCTTCCTGCTATGCCTCCATGGGCTTCTGCTAAAATGGCTTGTCTTTCATGCTCCAGTACGTATCTTCGCAGTACCTCATCAGCTCCTAGCTTATACAAGAGGCCCACGATGATGGTAAAGTCAACTTCGCGGGTTACCAGCTTGTTTTTTTGTTGTATTGAATATTTTGCAGGTGCCATCCCTGTAGTTAAGAATTGAATAATATCGGAAAAGTGCTCATCAACCACCTTAATAGAAAATAGTTGTGCATTAGGCAATCCTTCCTCTAAGTTGGTTGGTTCTTCACCACTCTCGATTCAGGACAAGTGGTCTGGTCCAGCATTCAATTTCCCCAACTTCACAATTCTGTCAAAGTCATATTCTTGAAATAGTAGTAACCATCGGAAAATATTCCCCCCCAACACAGGATTATTGACAAGGTACTTCAAATTTGAGTGATTTGTGAACATCTTGAGGTGCCCTCCCAGCAGATAATGTCAGTATTTCTACAAGGCATACACCATTTCCAGCCCTTCGTGTTTTGTAGTGGAGTAGTTGCACTCCACGCTAGAGAGTTTTCTACTAGCAAATGCAACCAAGTGGTCAATGTCCCCCTCCCCAGGCTGTGTAAGGAAAACTCCTAGGGAGATCCCTGAAGCATCCATGTGGACATGGAAAACCTTCGTCCAATTCAGAAATATGAGGATAGGTGCAGACCATTTTTTCCTTGAGTAGCTCAAAAATCTTCTGACACTCCGCGTCCCAAAAAAATGATACATCGATCTTTAGCAGCTTTTCCATGGGTTCCGTGATCAGTGCGTACCCATGAATAAACTTCCTATAATAGCATGTGTGCTTGAGGATGGAGTGCAATTATTTCTCAGTTGTGGGGACTGCTAAATTGATGCTAATTGCAACTTTGGTGGGGTCAACCATCAGTCCCTACCGACAGAATATATGGCCTAACAAGATCCCGAAAGGCACATAGAATATGCACTTAATATTTAGGGAAATTTGGTGCTTTCTATAGGCATCCAACATCATGCATAGGTTCGAGATGTGTTTCTTTACCAATCCAAATATTGTCCAATAATCAAAGTATACTTTCAATAACTTGTGAATGAACTCCTTGAATATTGCGACCACTACCAACGAAACGATGGCAGGGGAATTTTTGAGCCCAAACGACATGATGGTGTATTGGAATGATCCCCATTCGGTGGCGAACGTAGTTTTGTTGCGATCTTCAGGTGTGATCCTGATCTGATGGTAGACTGAAAACCCGTCAGTGAACAAGTATGCTTCTTGCCCTCCCACACTATCAAGGATTTCATCAAAGAATTGCATAGGGAAGGTATCATGTACGCAGGAATCATTCAACTTACGCAGGTCGAAACATATTCTTATTTTTCCTTTAGTTTTTTCTCTTGGACCACCATAGGGCTTACCCAATCTGATTGTTCTACTGGTTCGATGATACCCATGGCTAGCATTTTTTTGATTTCTTCCCTAACTTTTTACTTATATTTGGGGTTCAATCAGTAAGGTGGCTGCTTGATAGGGCATGCATCTGGTTTTAAAGTGATTCACATGACCCCCAGGTCCCCTGTAATACCTTTGAGTTCTGAAAATTTCGTAGGAAGAAGGTCCTAGTACTACATGAGAAGTTCTGTGACTTTCCCAATGGTATCGTCATCCCAGTAGTCCCCAATTCTAGCTAGATTAGCTTGTTATTCTATTCCAATGTTGACTTCCTTTAGCTTAATAGGCTCCACATCGACGGCTTGCATTGGGGGTCCAACAATTACTCATTCATCCTCTGATTCTGGGATAGTGATATTTCGCGAGTCTTCGTCACATTCTTCCATTGATATATCATGACAGTTAGCAATATCTTGCATCTGCGATCCCAAGCTGGTTCCCCATACTCCACACGAGGGCGTGATTCATCAAATACTAAGGCATCTATGTCTTTTAGGGCTTCGCCTAATTCCTCATTTCCACCTATCAACCCGAACGTCCCCACAAAATCGTCCCTCATGGTCTCCCACTGGCGAGTGTGTTGTTGTAGCTCTGCATCCAAATACCATGTGGTGGGGATTGGTCCCAAGGCATGAATGAACAGGTGGAACCATTTTTCCCTGGTCCTTTTGCACCACACCTCCATCCATGTGGAAAAGTGCTTGCGTGGGTCCCCTTGGCCAAGGAAATTCTCCATGCATAGGTGAAATGGGGGTTCAAAACATAAGATCATCATCTCATGACATTCCTCCCAATCCTGAAAAGTCTCCTTATGAGTGTCCCACCATCACACATGGGCCGCACGCATGGCTAGGTTAAGTGCCCACATTCTTCGTTCCCTTGGGAATTCTGCTTTGAATGCCTTAGGAAAATCCCTAATGCTACTAGAATAATCAAAGTAAGGCAGCTCTCTTACCTCTTAGGAGATACACCGTGTTTTTATGACATCCCCCACCGAGCTGGGATGCCTAATGACAAGGAGCCTTATACCGCAATGAAAATACAACAAGGACCCCATGGATTTTCAAAGCCCAAATTTCACCTATCGGAACCCTTGAAAAGGCCAAAAATCCACCTTTTTTCTCTAAAAGTGCTCATTTTTACATATCCAGCCTCTAAGCCCCTTTCGCTTAAGCCCAAGTCCCTTTTCGCCATGAGATCGGGCCCTGTGACTAAGCGCGAAGCCCATCGGCGATCACATGTCACTGTTTCCAAGTTCCTGCTTCCAATTTTTTGTT
Source organism: Pinus albicaulis (assembly GCA_034641835.2). Classification (NCBI taxonomy): domain Eukaryota; kingdom Viridiplantae; phylum Streptophyta; class Pinopsida; order Pinales; family Pinaceae; genus Pinus; species Pinus albicaulis. The sequence goes on from CM076570.1 coordinate 67,711,685, forward strand.
TCACCGATGGCCGATCCCCCGATATGATTTGGACCGTCCATTCCCCAAGATACGACGGCCATCACATCACTCCATCACATCGGCGCATCACATCAGGGTTTTCCCTTTCCCTTCTGCCTTCCCTTCTCTACTGATGATCATCCCCCGCTGATGGAATCCTAGCCATTGATCTCTCCCACATCTAATGGTCATCGCTCCATTGCGCCGCGCCCATCCATCACGCATCGCACATCGCAAATTCCATGTCCCTTTTACATTTTTCTACCGATGTGCATGTTAGGTCCCTATATCACTAGTATAGTCCCTTATTATTGTTAGTGTAACCCCCTTATTGTTATTATTGTACCCTTGTAACCCCCATTTTGTTATTATTGTGCCCTTAAATTATTATTGTTAGGTCGGCTAGGATTACATTGTGGCCCACTAGGATTACATTATAGCCCCATGGACTCCTATATATAGAAAGGAGGTTTTGTGAATTGTATCATCCAAGAATTGTTCATTTATGTAATGTATTGGAGGTTGCCCCCTCGAAGTGGCTCATTTCTAAGGCGTTGATATCTCTTTTCTTCTCTTTTTTGAGCTGGTTACACAACATTTGGTATCAGAGCTTTGGATTCTAGGGTTTCGCTGCTCCAAACAGGTCATCGTGGCATTTTCGCTATAACTTTTTTTCTACGAAGTTTCGGAAGTTGACAGTTTTACGGTGCGAAGCTGAAATCCTGAGGAAGATTGTCTAAAAATTTCAGGGCTTGGTTCGTAATATTTTCGGAGATATCATCTGTGGAAGTTAGGTATTTTTTCAAGCTCCTAAATAGATCATCGTGGCATTTTCGCTATAAATTTTTTTCTACGAAGGTTCAGAATCTGAAATTTGTATGGTGCGAAGCTGAGATCCTGAGGAAATTCGTCAAAAAATTTGAGGCTTGGGTCGCAATATTTTGGAGATAGATGCAGCGGAAGGCTACGATTTTCGACTCCACAGAATTTCATCTCAAAGAGGTGATCGTGAGGAAAAGTTCAATAACTGTCTCTCTAGGTAGTGGTTGAGTCACAATTAAAAATGGTCGTAAGTGGAGACTTTGGTTTTCTTGGCCATCAATTGGAGACAAAAAGATGAAACGATGATACGTGGCAAGTCCTACAAGTTTACTCTCTTGAACCGGTCCAAAATTAGGTCATTGTGGAGATTGGACACAACTTTGTCTTGGGGAATCAAAATTAGATCGACTTGTGGAATTTGAAAAAAGCTTGGAGGGCTACTACGGGGGAAGAATTTTGAATGTTGAAGAGGATTTTCAATTACAGAGATAATTCAATTTCAATATCGAGCTCCTCAAAGCAAGTAAAAGGTGTGTATTTTTTTTCCGAATTGCATAAGTCTTGTTTGAAGAATCAAGTTGAATTGATTCCAAGGGCATATTGTAGAATAGGTATCAATATTGGATTCTAAAATGGCCCATAAAAATAATTCAACACCCATTAAGCCTTCAGAAGGCTCTACCATGACTCATGAAGATGAAGAATTGCAACATGATCTATCAAAATTACAAGAGGAAGTGCAACAAATTTCACGCTCGCAAAGAACAACAAAAAATGAAATGGAAGTTTTGAAGAAAGGCGTGGAAGTGAATATGGACGGTTTGAAGAAAGGCATGGAAGCTAAGATGGATGGCGTGGAAGTGAAGATGGACGGTTTGAAGAAAGGCGTGGAAGCTAAGATGGATGGTGTGCAAGATAAGATGGATGGCGTGGAAGCTAAGATGGATGGCATGGAATCTAAGATGGATGACATGGAAGCTAAGATCGATGAGAAAATGGAAAACATGAAGAATTTTCTAAAAGCAGACATGGAAGGTTTGACAAAGTTGATACAAGAAAGGTTTCCTAATGGTGAAAAGATAGTATAAGAACCTCATGATGAGAACAAAATAAATGTTTATTGTGATTTCATAAACTCTAATGTTGGCGGGAAGAACCACCATATTCCGAAGATGGATATGAGGAAGTTTGATGGAAAGGATCCTGTAACATGGATACTACAGATGGAGCAATATTTTGATCTCCATAACGTGCAAAACACACAAAAGGTACGCATTGCAACTTTACATTTAGAACAAAATACATTTGCATGGTATCGATGGCTTTGCTCCCGTAAAAAAATTGTCACTTGGTCAATTTTTACGGAGGAAATGATAGCACATTATGAGGATACAAAGAGAAACACCTTCTTTAGCCAATTGATAAATCTCAAACAAAAGGGTTTAGTGGGGCAGCACGTTGAGGACTTCCAAAAATTGAATATAAGGGTAACTGATATTCCAGAGGAACACAGGATTGATCTCTTCATAGGTAATCTAAAGGATAACATCCAACATGAAGTTTGTGTGTTGGAACCTGATTCATTAGAGAAGGCATTCAGGTTGGCAAGAAAAGTTGAATGTAAAATTATGGCGACAAGGAAGCCTACCACTCAATTCTATAAAGAAGGAAGTGTTGCTACGCCTAAATTTCCACAACCTACAAGGTTGACACCACAACAATTGGAAGAAAAAAGAGCAAAAGGGCTTTGCTATAGTTGTGATAGCAAATACACTAAAGGTCATAAGTGTGCTAAAAAGAAATTATTTTACATAGATTGTGAAGAAGAAGAAGAAAATGAACAAGAAGAGGATATACACCAGGAACCGGCCCTAGAAGAGGAAGAAATGAATCCGACCATATCATATAATGCACTGGCAGGAATTACCACTCCTCAAACTCTCAAGATAGCAGGACAGATCAAGAAGAAAAAGGTAATAGTGTTGATTGATTCAGGTAGCACCCATAATTTTATTCATTGTAAGGTAGCCGAGGAATTAAATTGTTTCCTATACCCAGCACCAGAATGTCAAGTGATGGTTGCAAATGGAGGAACTATAAATTGCTCTGGAAAATGCCATAATATCAAGCTAACCATGGGGAATATGTATTGACTAGTCCAATGCTTTCCATTCCTATGGGAGGTGCTGATGTTGTACTAGGAGTACAATGGTTACAATCTTTGGGGACGGTAGCTTTTAATTTTCAATAAATTTTCTTGAAATTTTTTTCAGAAGGAAAGGAAGTCGAATTACGGGGTATTGCGGGGAAGCCGGGAAAGATAATAAGCTCTAATTTCATGAAAAAGCTTCTAAAGAAATAACAACGAGGCGTAATTGCACAATTATGCTCACTAGAAGTTCCAACATCAAAATCATCTATTTCTGCAGATCTCCAACAAGTCTTGGACAATCATTCCAAGGTGTTTGAAACTCCCAAAGGACTCTCACCTATTCGTGATCATGATCATGCTATTCATTTGATTCCAGGAAGTGTTCCTCCAAACATCAGGCCTTATAGATATCCTTACTTCCAAAAGAGTGAAATTGAACGTATGATTGAAGAAATGTTAGAGGCGGGTATAATTCAACCTAGTCAAAGTTCTTTCTCTGCTCCTGTAGTATTGGTACACAAGAAGGATGGATCATGGCGAATGTGTCCGGATTATGGGGAGCTCAATAAGCTCACCATTAAAGATAAATTTCCCATTCCTGTGATTGATGAATTATTGGATGAATTACATGGAGCAATTTATTTTACCAAGTTGGATCTTCGTTCGGGATATCATCAAATTAGAATGAAGACTGAAGATATTCCAAAAATAGCATTTCGAACTCATGAGGGTCATTATGAATTTTTGGTCATGCCTTTTGGCCTTACCAATTCACCTTCTACATTTCAAGGGTTGATGAATTCCATTTTCAAACCCTTCCGTAGAAAATTTGTGCTAGTATTTTTTGATGATATACTAATCTATAGCAGGTCTTGGAAGGATCATGTTGAACATGTTGACAGGGTGCTCAAACTATTGCAGGAGAAACAATTATATGTAAAAAAATCCAAATGTTTATTTGGAGTACAAGAGGTGGAATATCTGGGTCATATTGTATCTCATGAGGGTGTTAAAGTAGACCTTAACAAAATTAAAGCCATTAAGGAATGGAAAGTCCCCACAACCATAAAGAAGTTGCGAGGATTTCTTAGGTTAACATGGTATTATCGCAAATTTGTTAAGAATTATGGGAGAATCGTAGCACCTCTAACAACATTATTGAAGAAAGATGCATTTTCATGGACTCCTGAAGCAACTAAGGCCATTGAACGTCTTAAAGAGGCAATGTGTCTAGCACCGGTCTTAGCTATGCCAGACTTCATGAAAACCTTTATTGTGGAATGTGATGCCTTAGGAAATGGAATTGGTGTGGTTTTAATGCAAGAAGGAAGACCCATTGCTTTTGAAAGTCGTCCAATCAAAGGAAAGTATTTACAAAAACCTATTTATGAGAAGGAAATGTTAGCAATACTGCATGCACTAAAGAAATAGCGAACTTACCTAATGGGAAGACACTTCAAGGTAAAAACTGATCATGATAGTCTTAAACACTTTTTGGAACAAAGACTATCTTCAGAAGAGCAACAAAAATGGGTCACAAAGATGTTGGGTTATGACTTTGAAATAATCTACAAAAAGGAAAGCTTAATGTTGTTGCAGATGCACTCTCAAGAAAGAATGAAGAGGTGGAAGCATTGCTTTGTGCCATTTCTATTATCAAACCAGATTGGATAACCGAAGCAAGAGATGAATGGAAGAAGGACAAAGATGTATGGACACTCATTCAAAAGTTGCAGCAAGATCCTAGTACATCTGATACATTTATTTGGAAAAATGATTCCTTGTGGTACAAAGATCGCTTATATCTTTGTAAGAATTCCCAACTAAAACAAAAGATTCTTCTGGAATTGCACACTTCTCCTTTAGGAGGACACTCAGGGTTTTTAAAAACTTACCACAGGGTGAAGAAAGAATTTTTTTGGGATGGCCTTAAATCTGATATTCGAAAGTTTGTGGCGGAATGTTTGGTTTGCCAGCAGAATAAAGTGGAAACAATTAAGACCCCAGGACTTCTACAACCTTTATCCATTCCAAGTCAACGTTGGGAGGAGATTTCAATGGATTTTATCACAGGTTTACCTAAGTCCGAAAGAAAGAGTGTCATCATGGTGGTAGTTGATAGACTTACCAAGTATGCACACTTTTTTGCATTATCTCATCCATTTAAAGCAAGTACAGTTGCTACTACATTTATGGATAGAATTTAAAAGCTACATGGAAGCCCAAGGGTTATTGTGAGCGACAGAGATCCCATTTTTACTGGAAATTTTTGGACGGAGTTATTTTCTTGTTTGGGTACTCAATTAGCTCATAGATAATCTTATCATCCTCAATCTGATGGTCAAACTGAGATAGTAAATAAATGTTTGGAAGGATATCTTCGTTGTTTTGTATCTGATAAACAAACACAATGGGTCAGGTGGTTACCTCTCGCTGAATGGTGGTATAACACTTCCTTCCATACTGCAGCAAAAATGACCCCATTTATGGCACTTTATGGATATCATCCACCATCCATCACATCATCTTTAAGAGAAAATTCTAAGGTTCAAGCGGTGGAAGATCACATCGAGCATCAGCAAGAAGTTCTCCAACTCTTAAAGGATAACCTGAATTTGGCACAAAATCGAATGAAACAACAGGCAGATCAACATCGCAGCGAGAGAAGTTTTGATGTAGGAGATTGGGTATTTTTACGGCTACAACCATACAAACAAATGTCCCTCAAGCAAGCTAAGAAGGATAATAAATTATCACCAAAATACTATGGTCCTTACAAGGTGTTGCAAAAGATTGGTTCTATGGCATACAAATTGGAGCTTCCTGCTTCTTCGCGAGTACATCCAATTTTCCATGTTTCATGCTTAAAAGAGGTTATAGGTGAAAATCTTCCAGTTCAAACAATATTTCCAGAACTTGATGAGGAAGGAAAAATCATATTGGAACCTGAAGCGGTCATGGAAACAAGAACTCGACAGCTACGGAATCGATCAATTTCAGAGTATCTCATCAAGTGGAAGAACTTACCCACTGAAGATTCTACATGGGAGGGTGAGAATTTTATACAGAAGCACCCGGAGCTACTCAAGCGTTGATGACAACACGTTTTTGAAGGAGAGGGGCATGTTAGGTCCCTATATCACTAGTATAGTCCCTTATTATTGTTAGTGTAACCCCCTTATTGTTATTATTGTACCCTTGTAACTCCCATTTTGTTATTATTGTGCCCTTAAATTATTATTGTTAGGTCGGCTAGGATTACATTGTGGCCCACTAGGATTACATTATGGCCCCATGGACTCCTATATATATAAAGGAGGTTTTGTAAATTGTATCATCCAAGAATTGTTCATTTATGTAATGTATTGGAGGTTGCTCCCTCGAAGTGGCTCATTTCTAAGGCGTTGATATCTCTTTTCTTCTCTTTTTGGAGCTGGTTACACAATAGTACGAAACGCCAATACAATCCCGACCATTGATCTCCTCCCCGATCCAACGGCTCTCGCTCCCTCAGCATATCGAAATTGCTCCCTTTGCGGTTCCAACTCCTGTCTGTCTGAATTCCCGATGTGCGCAGTCCCGATCAATCACAACCGTTCATTTTTCCTCATCTAATGGCCCACATTACTTCCACATTTCTTCCTCCTGCACATCCTATCTCCCTTCACGTTTAATCTCCACCATCCGATCGACCCATATCTATGGCCCATATTCACTATGGAGGCACCTGTCCCATAGACCCATCCATACCTCCAAGTGCCCCTGCAGTTGATCTCCACCATTGATCTCCTTCATGATCCAACGGTCCTTGCCCCATCGCTCCTTCACAAATTTCCTGATCACCCATCCATTATTGCATTCCCCGCTCTAATCTAGACCATCCATCTTCTTCATCTAATGGCCCACATCACTCCCACTTTTATAACCTCACAATTGATCGTCCAACTACACGACAGGGTTTTTGACGTCATTGTCGGTCCCACCCGATCGCGGAGGTCCGTCCATCGCATTCTTCCTCTGCCGTTGCTCTATATTACCCAGATAAGACAGCTCCCATTCATTTTTACGTTAATTTCATCAAATAACTTGATCGTGTTGTTTCCACATGAAATGGGCGGTTTTGATAAGACACATGTCGTCCTCTAACCCGTATCGCGTTCGTTTGGCCCCAAAATGCTTACCACCTCAACCCCGCATGAATACCACCTCCCATATTCCCGAAACCGCTTATCATTAATTATGCGCCCATACTTCCTCTCAAACCATGATTTCACCACAGAAACGCCTCCGCTGCATTCTTTGCCTCCGCACTGCTCCTCTGCCTTCACCCGAGCCTTCTGAAGCAATCAAACACTCATTGCAGAATTTATTTAATTTGGTTTTCTATTTGTGCAGTTTTTTCATGGCATTTTAAGTATGATGGCCATCTCATAGCCAATCACAGTGACTCAAGGCCGAGGGTGATGATCCTCAGAGGCCCAATAAAAGGCAAAAAGGGGGCATAAAGGGTTAATTTCCATGTTTTAACCAATTATTTCATAAGCATTGGTTACACAGTGAAACCCTCCAGTGCACAAAGAAAGTACCTGTCAATAAAAGAATAAAGGCTAAGGGTCCAACTCAGAAAATTAAAAGCTTAACCCATGGATTGAAGATGAAGACTCAGTTTTAAAGCAAAGGATCATTAAATAAGGCCTTAAATCAATAAAAATGGGCCCCAATCAGATTTTAAAGGCCTAAAAACACAGATCAATAGAAGACCCACTCAGCCACTACTAGCAGTACCACACCCTCCAGTACAGAAGGCCACTCCTTCCCACGACTAACACTATTGCCTTTGCTAGCAGCAGCAACGACTCCACCTCATCAATCAGCAATGATCATCCATGAATGGGTCTGTGTGGCCTTTTTACCTTATGTTCTATTCATTTTGTCATTTCGGGTGAAATCCTTATTTCACTCCTGCAGTTTTTACTTTCACTTTAATCAATTGTTACATTTCAGTTAGAAACGGCTCTAGGCCTGCGTTGTAAGATGATGAGAGGTAGTTTTACCTCATCATAATTTCTGTTTTGATTTTGACCTACAAAAACATACAAGCACGCGGGGAAGATATTTTCCCGAAATATCTTCTCAGGCATAGGAATCAGAGGTTATAAAAGCAGGAAGACAACACTAACAAAAGGTTCCATATTTTCCAAAGGACTCACTAGTTCGAGTGCTCTGTATGTATTTTGTATGAAATTTGATAGTATATGTTTGAAGAGCCTGTAGGGATTCAGTAATAAGAATATTTGTTGGAATTGGGGATTCCGCTCTGGATGATTCACAGTTTGTAACTCTTCTCCATGCTTTTTAATACAAAGGTTCATTTCGTATCTCTCCACATTTCTGATATCTAATGTTTTGGAATGAAAGTGCTCCCATGTTTGAATATGAATCTATCATAGTAGATACTCATATTTACTCATCCATAGTGCTTTAAATATGACTTAGGCATGATACTTTGTTTCATTTCCTATCTCTATCGCCATTCTTCTAATACTAATTACAATAGATTCTTGTCTTTGAACGAGCCCAGATATATGGATTCTTATCTTTGCATAGGACCAGTATATATGGACTCTGACCTTTGAATAAGCCCAGTTATAGTTGGTATCTTATTCCATTTTCTATCATAGTCATCGCTCACATATATAACTTGATATCTGTGTGTTCATTTTAGAATTCGGCCCCCTTTTACAGTATTTTGTCTTAAAGCTGTCTGATGCATTTACTATTTACAATTTGTACTCAATTTCTGCAGTTTTCTTAGTTTCTGTGTTTAACTTTGGGTTCTTGGTTCCACCCTTATTAAAACCATTCATCAGAGTGATTGTTGCATGAGAGCCCAACATTTTCAACTGCAATCGGTTGAGTCATATTCTCCTTGCATTTAAGATGTCATAGGTGCTGGTCTTTATACAACTCAAGGCTATCTCTAAGAGCAAAAACATATTTCTGGTGCCATTTCTGGATCTAAATCCCTAGGCCTCGACAAATATTCATCCACCCTTCAGAATAGGTGAGTACGAAGGGTTGGGAGTTGTAAATCCCTCACCTTGGTGACTCCACTGTTATTCAAAGATAAATCTATTTGCAGTCCTAGCTTCCTGAAAGCCACACCTGAGGTCAGATGCATCCCATTTGAGAACACCTTCAGTGTCTGATCTAGAGAATATTTTTCACAAAAGAGGTTGGAGAGAAATACAACCATATTATAAAGATATTCTCAGATTCTCCTTGGAAGAGTCTCCATCCTCCTCTCAATTAGCTCAAGATCAAGGTCCTGATTCTACTGTAAGAACCCTTGATTATACTTTAGATAGCCCCTCCTTGGAAAATATTGAAGTCAAAGATGAGGCCGAATTTGTAGATACCACGAGCTTCTTTCTGCACCCCACTTCCGAAGCCGAAGAAGTTAAAGAAGTCACAGAGGTTTCAGCTTCTCATATTCTAGCATTTTAATCAGCCTCTCATGCCTCTGTTCAATATATCACCATTTTCATACATAATTCTCTTCCACCACCTCCTTTTACACATCAGATTCTCCCACCACCCCCACAACCTCCTATGGCTATTCCTGGCTTCCTATTGAACAAATATGCCCCCCTGGCATTGCCTCGGATCTTGAATGATATGCCTCAGGATTACTTAAATATCCTACCTCGTTTCAATGGAGAAAATGATATTGAGGCCCAAAAACACCTGGAAGTTTTCTGTGCCTTCACAGAGAATTTCAATGTTGAACATCTGGATGTGGTGTTGAGATTGTTTGTCCAGTCTCTAAATGGAGAGGCCAAAAAATGGTTTAAGACTTTGGGAGACCGCTCCATTAATAATTGGGAGGAAATGGAAAATGCCTTTATCAAGAAATGGGGAGAGAAGAAGGACCATGGATACTGCCTTATAGAATTCAATGCACTTAGAAAGAGACATAATGAAGATGTGTATGAATTCATCAAGAGGTTTAATAAATTATATATAAGTCTCCCATCCGAAATGAAGCCTCACCAGATCGTTGCTAAAGTGGTGTTTGTAGCAGCCATTGATTCAGAATTCGAATTCTATTTAAGAGAAAGGAAGTCTGTTACTTTGGATGAAGCCTAGATCGATGCATTGGAAGTGGAAGACAACTTCACTTCTATGGGTAAATCAAAAGGGAGGTCAGACCATGATGCTAGATGTAAAGGGAAAGAAGAAGCATCTACCTTTGGTTAAGATAGAGAGGTAGCAAATTACAAAATAGAGGAGATGAGAAAAATGATCAAGAACCTTTCGAGAAAGCTGGTGAAGCTTGAGCTCGGAGCAAAGAATTCCTCCTCCAGGCCACCTCAAGCTGCTCCGAACAGGGGTTATAATCCCCAATACAGAAAGCCTCCTTTGCAAATATTACAAAGAGATCGGAAGGAGTAGCAAGACCACATAAAACCTCCGTTGTATCTCGAAGGGCAGATGGATGGCCTGATCGAAGACATCCCCTATGGGAAAGATGATCAATATCTTGCTTACTCAAATGGTGATGAAGATGAGTCTTCTTTGCAAGAAAGTGAAGGAGTGGAGCTTGCCTTGCAAGAAGAAGAAGAAAAAACAAGCACTGCTGAAGATCCAGAGATCGATGACTACTGTAAACAATTTGTGGACTTTATGCAAGCACAGTTTCATAGAAAATATGATCTCAAGTCCTCTAGGAAGAGAACCTGAACACAAGAAAAGGAAGAAGAGATGCCTTAGAAAGAGACTGTCGCTCATAGAATTGAAGATGAAGGTAAGAGACCTATAAATGAACCTTTACATTCTAATGACTCCATTCCTTCCTCTTCTAAGTAGGCCTCTAACCCAAATGCACATGTTAAACCCACCCCAAAGGAAGAAAAACCTCTAGCCAACAGTAAAGAGCCAAAGGAAAGTCTTGTAGAGAAGCCTCCTCCTGTGTTTAGCATTTATAAAGAGCTAGAAAAAATAAAAATTCCCGTCCGTTTGACTGAACTATTAAAGAAACCAGCCTATCAGGCTCAAGTGTCATCATTCATGCTTCCTCAAGAAGTTGCTCCAATCCCAGACAGTTTAAAACTCCAAGAAGAAATACCCATGGTTGTGTTTGGTCCTCATGTTGAGGAGTTATATGCCTCAACTCCTCCTTTCTATGTCTCTTTAGTAATTCATGATTTTTTGTTGCACAACTATATGATAGAATCCGGGGCATCCCATAACCTGTTACCTTTGTCGGTGATGGAGCAATTGGTGCTGCAAATCACCCGCCCATATAAAGATCTCTACTCCTCCGATTCTAAAAGAGTCAAGTGTTTGGGGATGATCAAGGATTTGGTGGTAAATCTAGCCCGAATCCCAGCTAAGAGCGTGGTAATGGACATAGTAGTGGCTGACATCCCAGCTGGATTTGGGATGCTGTTATCAAGATCATGGGGTAAAAAAATTGGAGGATCTATAAATATGGACTTAACTTATGCAACCATTCTTGTGTTTGGAGGCCAAGAAAGGAGATTATACCGGGAAACAAGGTTTGTGAAGATGGTCACTAAAGCTGATAATTCAGTAAATTCATCGGTGTATAGCAAAGAGGGTGAGTTTTATTGTCTAATGCTTGAGGAAGACCAAGATTACTTGCAGGAGCCATGTTTCTGTCAAGTGAAGACTGAGCAGTCTTCCAATAATGAAGAAGGTGGGATTTGGACCTTGCACTTTGACGGAGCCAACTCAAGGGAAGGGAATGGAGCTAGGGTTCTCCTTATCTCCCCTACTAGACAACTGGTCCCATTATATTTCAAATTGGAGTATGAAGCCACGAAAAATGTTGCTGAATACGAAGCCTTGCTTCTAGGTCTAAAAAAAACAAAGAATATGAGTATTTAGAGCTTGAAGGTTCTGGGAGATTCAGAACTGGTGGTGAGACAAATAAGAAATCAATGTCAAGCTAAGCACCCAAGACTGAGGGCTTACAGAAATGAGGTATGGGAATTGGTAGAGAATTTATTCTTAGCATTTAATATTCAATTCATGCTAAGAGACCAGAACATAATGGAAGACTCTCTTGCAGTAGCTGCAAGTACTTTTCGGCCACCTCAGAACCCCCTTCTGAGGCATGAAATAGAAGTTTGCTACCGTCCCTCCATCCTTGACAATGTAAAACACTGGCAGGTGTTTTAAGACGAAGAGCAAGTAGAAATATTCATGGATACTCTTGGAGAATTCTCCAATATGGACATAGATGTTGGTGAGAAGGAGACTAAGGACCTTCCTCAGAATAAATTCCAGGATACCATGGATGGGCACAAGGTGCTGTAGCTTAAAGGGAATGTGATACCTAGAGGACTGGTCCCTCTGGAGAGATTATTTGATAAGAATGATATCCATATACAGCCAAGTAAGGTTGTTGAAGAAAATCAGGCAGATGACCTGAACCTCGGCACTGAATCCGATCCAAAGATTGTGAAATTGTCTAATAAGGTACTCGAAGAATATAAAGAGCAATATCAGAAGCTATTTCAGACATATAAAGATGTCTTTTCCTGGTCCTATCAAGATTTGAAGACTTTTGATATTAGCATTATCCAACACAAGATTCCATTAAAAGGAGATGTTAAGCCACACAAGCAGAAATTAAGGCAGATTAATCCTCTACTCCTTCCTTCCATTGAAAAGGAAATTAAGAAAATTTTGAAGGCTAAGATTATTGTGCCATTAAGATATTCTGAATGGGTGGCCAACTTGGTCCCAGTATGAAATAAGAACATAGAAATAAGATTGTGCGTTGACTTTCGGAACTTGAACAGAGCATCTCTGAAAGATAATTATCCGCTACCCAATATGGACCATATATTGCAGAAGGTGGTAGGATCCTCATGAATGTCTATGATGGATGGCTTTTCTGGTTATAATCAAGTAGCAATGCTTCCAGAAGATCAGAAGAAAAGAACATTCACCACTCCTTGGGGAATGTTTATGTATGCTCGAATGCTGTTTGGATTGATCAATGCGGGGGCTACATTTCAAAGGGCGATGGACATTGCTTTTGTATGAGAACAAGACAAATTCATGGTGGTCTACCTGGATGATATCACAGTCTTCTCAAAGGATGATGCTGAACATATTGAGCATTTTCACAAAACCTTTGACAAGTGCCGCAGGTATGGATTGTCCTTAAACCCTCAAAAATATCTGTTTTCTTTAGAAGAGGATAAAATGTTGGGGCATATTGTAACAAAGGCAGGGGTGAAAATTGACCCGAAGAGGGTAGAAGTCATAAATGACATATCCTTGCCCAGAAGCAAGAAAGATATCCAAGTATTTCTTGGACGTATCAACTTCTTGAGAAGATTCATACTGAACTATGCAGAGATATTCCGGTACATAACTGAGATTTCAAATAAGGATAACGAGGTAAAATGGACTAATGAGTCACGGGAAGCTTTTAATAGGATTAAAAATGTTTTCGTATAGGGCCCAGTGTTGGTCGGACTGGATTATGCGAAACCTTTCATGATATTTTCTTTTACATCTCCACACTCTGTCGCAGCAGTATAATTGCATAAAAAAGAGGAGGGGCATGAGCAACCTATCGCCTTTTTTAGTCAAGTGCTCTGCGATGCAGAGCTGAAATACAATATCCTGTAGAAACAAGCCTATGCCTTGGTCAAATCCCTTAAGGATTTTTCGATGTATGTATTGCAGTCGGCCATAACTACATTTGTACCCACAACAATTGTAAAAGACATCTTGATTCAAGGAGATAATGAAGGAAAGAGAGGAAAATGGATAGCCAAGATATAAGAGTATGAGTTGGAGATACACCCCACTAAGCTAATAAAGGGACAAGGATTAGCCAAGATCCTTTCTGAATTAAACTATCAGGCTTTGGGGATAAATTTGTTTATGGTGGAAAATGAAGAGTCTGTAGGAGCAGATGAGCAACGCGGGATAGAAACTGCTACACAAAAGACTCATATGAAGTACCTTCTCAGTGCCTGGTACAAAGAAATTTTAGAGTACCTCTTGACTCTTAGATGTCCTCCAAGCTACAACAAGACAAATTATATAACGCTGAGGCTAAAATCTCAGAATTTCATCATAGAAATGGTCGTCTGTGCTGGAGGGACCCATCAGGCATACTAATTTTATGTCTCACAAAAAATGAAGTAGAAGAAGTGATGGCAGAATTCCATGAGGACATCTGTGGTGGACACTACAGTTGGAGGGCCACGGCACACAAGATCCTGAAAGCGGGATTTTTCTGGACCAAACTTTTCGAAGATGTTTATGCTTGGGTAAAGGCCTGTGAAAAGTGTCAGAAATTTGTTGAGAGGCAGAAGTTTACACCTCTGCTTATGATCTCGGTACACATAGCAGAACCTTTCCAGTAATGGGGAATTGATTTCATCGACGAAATTCATCCTGTCTCAAGCGGACAACACAAGTGGATACTAACAGCCACCGATTACTTCACTAAATGGGTTGAGGCTGTGCCAGCAAGGAATGCTATAGACATAGTGGTGATAAAGTTTCTGGAAGATAAAATTATCTCAAGGTTTGGATGCCCTGCTAAGATTGTCACAGACAATGCTCAAGCTTTTAATTCTGTCAAATTTATCAATTTTTTCCAACAATATAATATTGTATTAGGACAATCTACTGCCTATTATCCACAGGGAAATGGATTGGCTGAATCCTCAAACAAAACTCTGGTAAGGGCACTGAAGAAGGCCATAAATGAAAACCAAAAGAACTGGGATTGACAACTCAAGTTCGCGTTATGGGCCAACAAAATCACTAGTAAGAGGTCAAGAGGAAAATCCCCATATGAATTGGTATATGGTAGAGCAGCAATTTTCTCGATACAGTTAGCCTTGCCTGTGGCTAGATTCATGCACAATTTTCAAGAGGAACCAAACGATCTTATGAGAAGAATAAATCAGTTAGTAGAGCTGGAGGAGACTCGAAGTCAAGTAAATAAGAGGTTGAGTGAGTACCAAGAGGAAATGAAAGACTTGTTCGATCAACATGCTAAGGATAAAGGGATGGAGGTTGGATATCTGGTGCTAAGATGGGACATAAGAAGGGCTGAGAGAGGAAATCATGGGAAGTTCGATCCTCTATGGTTCAGACCTTTTAAAATTGCAGAGGCCAGAGGAAACAATACTTTCAAACTAAAAAATTTGCAGGGTGATCTGCTCGAAGCCCCTGTGAATGGGAAATTCTTAAAACCCTTTTTCCAGTATCGATTCAGGCCGAAAGGTCTGCTGTATGATATTGTACATTATTCAATTGCTTTTATTATGATGTTTACTATTTCGATTTGTCATGAAGAAGGAAGAGAAGGCAACAAGGGACTATGTTCATAGGAAGAAGGCTAACAGATGGTCTGCGAAGTTCTCGACGCGTTCGAGGACAAACAGGTCATCCCCATGTGGAGCCAATGTTGTTATGACATCCCCCACTAAGCTGGGATGCCTAATGACAAGGAGCCTTATACCACAAAGCCCAAATTTCACCTATCGGAACCCTTGAAAAGGCCAAAAGTCCACCTTTTTTCTCTAAAAGCGCTCATTTTTACAAATCAGGCCTCTAAGCTCCTTTCGCTTAAGCCCGAGCACCTTTCTGCCATGAGACTGGACTGACTGAGTGCTAAGCCCATCGTTGGTCACACGTCGCTCTTTCCAAGTTCCTGCTTCTAAGTTTTTGTTTTGCCGATGGCCGATCCTCTGATATGATCTGGACCATCCATTCCCCAAGATCCTAAGGCCATCACATCACTCCATCGCATCGGTGCATCGCATCAGGGTTTTCCCTTTCCCTTCCGCCTCCCATTCTTCGCCGATGATCATCCCCTACCGATGGAATCCTAGCCATTGACCTCTCCTAGATCCAACGGTCATTGCTCCATCACGCCACGCCCATCCATTGTGCATCGCACATCGTAAAGTCCATGTCCCTTTTACATTTTTCCGCCAATGTGCGAAATGCCGATACAATCCCGACCATTGATCTCCTCTCCTATCCAATGGATCTCTCTCCCTCGGCATATCACAATCACTCCCTCTGTGGCTCCAACTCTCGTCTGTCTGAATTCCCAATGTGCACTATCTCGATTCAATCACAACCGTTCATTTTTCCTCATCTAACAGCCCACATTACTTCCACCTTTCTTCCTTCTGCACATCCTTTCTCCCTTCACGTTTAATCTCCACCGTTCGATCGACCCATATCTATGGCCCATATTCACTGCGGAGGCACCTGTCCCACAGAATCGTCCTTACCTCCAAGTGTCCCCGCAGTTGATATCCACCGTTGATCTCCTTCATGATCCAACGGTCCTCGATCCATTGCTCCTTCGCAAATTTCCCGATCATCCATCCATTATTGCATTCCCCGCTCTGATCTGGACCGTCGATCTTCTTCATCTAACGGCCCACATCACTCCCGCTTTTATAACCCCACAAATGATCATCCCACTACACGACAGGGTTGCTGACATCATTTCCTGTCCCACCCGATCGTGCAGGTTCGTCCATCACATTCTTCCTCCGTCGTTGATCTCGATTGCCCAGATCAGACGACTCCCATTAATTTTCACGTTCATTTCATCAAATAAATTGATCATGTTGTTTCCATGCAAAATGGGCGGTTTTGATAAGACACGTGTTTTCCTCCAACCTGTATTGCGTTCATTTGGCCCCAAACCGCTTACCATCTCAACCCCATGTGAATACCACCTACAGTATTCCCGAAACCGCTTATCATTAATTCTGCGACCACACTTCCTCTAAAACCATGCTTTCACCAAAAAATGCCTCCACTGCATTATTTGCCTCCGCGCTACTCCTCTGCCTTCACCCGAGTCTTCTGAAGTAGTCAACCACTCATCGCAGGATTTATTTAATTTGGTTTGTTGTCTGTGTAGGTTATTCACGATATTTTAAGTATGTTGGCCAACTCAAAGCCAATCACAGTGACTCAAGGCTGAGGGTGACGATCCTCAGAGGTCTAATCAAAGGAAAAAAGGGGGCATAAAGGGTTAATTTCCACATTTTAACCAATTATTTCATATGCATTGGTTACACAGTGAAACCCTCCAGTGCACAAAGAAAGTACATGTCAGCAAAAGAATAAAGGCTAAGGGTCCAAATTAGAAAATTAAAAGTTTAACCCATGGATTGAAGACGAAGACTCAATTTTAAAGAAAAGGATGATTAAAGAAGGCCTTAAAGCAATATCAGTGGGCCCCAATCAGATTTTAAAGGCCTAAACACACAAATCAGCATAAGACCCACTCAGCCACTACTAGCAGTACCACACCCTCTAGTACAGAAGGCCACTCCTTCCCATGACTAATGCTATTGCCCTCGCCAGCAGCAGTAGCGGCTCCGCCTAATCAATCAGAAATGATCATCCATGAATGGGCCTGTGTGGAATTTTTACCTTATGTTCTGTCATTTTTTCATTTCGGATGAAATCCTTATTTCACTCCTGCAGTTATTGCTTTCAGTTTAATCAATTGTTACATTTTAGTTAGAAACGACTCTAGGCCTGCGTTGTAAGATGATGAGAGGTAGTTTTAGCTTATCATCATTTCATTTTTTATTTTGACCTGCAACAGCATACAAGCACGCGGGGAAGATATTTTCCCGAAATATATTCTCTGGCATAGGAATCAGAGGTTATAAAAGCAAGAAGACAACACTAACAAAAGGTTCCAGATTTTCCAAAGGACTCACTAGTTCGAGTGCTCTATATGTATTTTGTATGAACTTTGATAGTAGATGTTTGAAGAGCCCATAGGGATTCAGTAATAAGAAGCTTTGTTGGAATTGGGGATTCCGTTATGGATGATTCACAGTTTGTAACTCTTCTCCATGCTTTTTAATACAAAGGTTCATTTCGTATCTCTCCACATTTCTTGTATCTAATGTTCTGGAATGCGAGTGCTCCCATGTTTGAATATGAATTTATCATAGCAGATACTCATATTTACTCATCCATAGCACTTTAAATATGGCTCAAGCATGATACTTTGTTTCATTTCCTATCTCTACCACCATTCTTCTGATACTAATTACAATGGATTCTTGTCTTTGAACAAGCCTAGATATATGGATTCTTATCTTTGCATAGGCCTAGTATATATGGACTCTGACCTTTGAATAAGCCCCGTTATAGTTGGTATCTTATTCCATTTTCTGTCATAGTCATTGCTGACATATATAACTTGATATCTGTGTGTTCATTTTAGAAGTCGGCCCCCTTTTACAACATTCTATCTTAAAGCTGTTTGATGCATTTACTATTTACAGTTTGTACTCAGTTTCTGCAGTTTTCTTAGTTGTTGTGTTTAACTTTGGGGTCTTGGTTCCACCCTTATTAAAACCATTCATCTGAGTGATTATGGCATGAGAGCCTAACATTGTCAATTGCAATCGGTTGAGTCATATGCTCCTTCCATTTAAGATGTCCAAGGCACTGGTGTTTATACAACTCAAGGCTGTCTTTAGGAGCAACAACATCTTTTTGAAGCCATTTCCGGGGAAAGAATTTCAAGATCTAAATCCCTGTGCCTCGACAAATATTCATCCACCCTTCAGAATAGGTGAGTAGGAAGGGTTGAGAGTTGTAGATCCCTCACCTTAGCGACTCCACTGTCATTCAAAGATAAATCTATTTGCAGTCCTAGCTTCCCGAAAGCCACACCTGAGGTCAGATGCATCCCAGTTGAGAACACCTTTAGTGTTTGATCCAGAGAAGATTTTTCACAAAAGAGGTTGGAGAGAAATACAACCATCTTATAAAGATATTCCCAGATTCTCCTTGGAAGACTCTCCATCCTCCTCTCAATTAGCTCAAGATCAAGGTCCTGATTCTACTGTAAGAACCCTTGATTATACTTCAGATAGCCCCTCCCTGGAAAATATTGAAGTCAAAGATGAGGCTGAATCTATAGATACCAAGAGCTTCTTTCTGTACCCCAATCCTAAAGCCAAAGAATTTAAAGAAGTCACAGAGGTTTCAGTTGTTCATATTCCAACATTTCAATCAACCTCTCATGCCTCTGTTCAATATATCCCCATTTTCATACATACTTCTCTTCCACCACCTCATTTTACACATTAGACTCTCCCACCACCCCCACAACCTCCTTTGGTTGTTCCTGGATTTCTATTGAAAAAATATGCCCCTATGGCATTGCCTCAGATCCTGAATGATATGCCTCAGGATTACTTAAATATCGTACCTTGTTTCAATTGAGAAAATGATATTGAGGCCTAGAAACACTTGGAATTTTTCTGCGCCTTTGCAGAGACTTTCAATGCTGAACATCTGGATGTGGTGTTGAGATTTTTTGTCCAGTCTCTAGATGGAGAGGCCAAAAAATGGTTCAATACTTTGGGAGACCACTCCATTACTAACTGGGAGGAAATGGAAATTGTCTTTATCAAGAAATGGGGAGAGAAGAAGGACCATGATTACTGCCTTACAAAATTCAATGCACTTAGAAAGAGACATAATGAAGATGTGTCCGAATGAATCAAGAGGTTTAATAAATTATATACAAGTCTCCCATCCAAAATGAAGCCTCACCATATCGCTGCTAAAGTGGTGTTTGTAGCAACCTTTGATTCAGAATTCGGATTCTCTTTAAGAGAAAGGAAGTCTACTACTCTGGATGAAGCCCAGACCAATGCTTTGGAAGTGGAAGCCAACTTCACTTCTACGGGTAAATAAAAAGGGAGGTCAGACCATGATGCTAGACGTAAAGGGAAAGAAGAAGCATATACCTCCGGTCAAGATAGAGAGGTAACAGATTAAAAAATAGAGGAGATGAGAAAAATGATCAAGAACCTTTATAGAAAGCTGGTGAAGCTTGAGCTCGAAGCAAAGAATTCCTCCTCCAGGCCACCTCAAGCTCCTCCGAACAAGGGTTATAATCTCCAATACAAAAAGCCTCCTTTGCAAATATTACAAAGAGATCGGAAGGAGTAGCAAGACCACATACAACCTCCATTGTATCTTGAAGGGCAGATGGATGGCCCTACCGAAGACATCCCTGATGGGCAAGATGATCAATATATTTCTTACTAAAATGGTGATGAAGATGAGTCTTCTTTGTAAGAAAGTGAAGGAGTGGAGCTTGCCTTGCAAGAAGAAGAAGAAAAAACAAGTGCTGCTGAAGATCCAGAGATCAATGAATACTGTAAACAATTTGTGGACATTATGCAAGCACAGTTTCATAGAAAATATGATCTCAGGTCCTCTAGGAAGAGAACCCGCACACAGGAACAAGAAGAAGAGATGCCTAAGAAGGATACTGTCGCTCAGAGAATTGAAGATAAAGGCAAGAGACCTATAACTGAACCTTTACATTCTAATGACTCCATTCCTTCCTCTTCTAAGTTCGTCTCTAACCCAAATGCAAATTTTAAACCCACCCCAAAGGAAGAAAAACCTCTAGCCAATAGTAAAGAGCCAAAGGAAAGTCTCGTAGAGAAGCCTCCTCCTGTGTTTAGCCTTCAGAAAGAGCTAGAAAAAGTAAAAATTCCCGTCCCTTTGAATGAACTCCTAAAGCAACCAGCCTATCAGGCTCAAGTGTCATCATTCATGCTTCCTCAAGAAGCTGCTCCAATCCCAGATAGTTTAAACCTCCAAAAGGAAAGACCCATGGTTGTGTTTGGTCCTCATGTTGAGGAGTTATATGCCTCAACTCCTCCTTTCTATGTCTCTTTAGTAATTCATGATTTGCTGTTGCATAACTGTATGCTGGACTCTGGGGCATCCCGTAACTTGTTACCTCTATCGGTGATGAAGAAATTGGGGCTGCAAATTATCCGCCCATGTAAAGATCTCTACTCCTTCGATTCTAAAAGAGTCAAGTGTTTGGGGATGATCAAGGATTTGGGGGTAAATCTAGCCCAAATCCCAACTAAGAGCGTGGTAATGGACATAGTTGTGGCTGATATCCCAGCCCGGTTTGGGATGCTATTATCAAGATCATGGGCTAGAAAAATTGGAGGATCTATAAAGCTGGACTTAACCTATGTGACCATCCCTGTGTTTGGAGGCCAAGAAAGGATATTATACCGGGAAACAAGGTTTGTGAAGATGGTCACTAAAGCTGATAATTTAGTAAATTCACCGGTGTACAGCAAAGAGGGTGAGTTTTCTTGTCTAATGCTTGAGGAAGACCAAGATTACTTTGAGGAGCCATCTTTCTATCAAGTGAAGACTGAGCAGTCTTCCAGTAATGAAGAAGGTGGGATTTAGACCTTTCACTTTAACGGAGCCAACTCAAGGGAAGGGAATGGAGCTGGGGTTCTCCTTATCTCCCCTACTGGACAACTTGTCCCATTATCTTTCAAATTGGAGTATGAAGCCACAAACAATGTTTTTGAATATGAAGCCTTGATTCTAGGTCTACAAACAACAAAGAATATGAGTATTCAGAGCTTGAAGGTTCTGGGAGATTCAGAACTGGTGGTGAGACAAGTAAGAAATCAATGTCAAGCTAAGCGCCCAAGATTGAGGGCTTACAGAAATGAGGTATGGGACTTGGTAGAGAATTTATTCTTAGCATTTAATATTCAATTCATGCCAAGAGACCAGAATAGAATGGCAGACTCTCTTGCAGTAGCTGTAAGTAATTTTCGGCCACCTCAGAACCCCCTCCCGAGGTATGAAATAGAAGTTTGCTACCGTCCCTCCATCCTTGACAATGTAAAACACTGGCAGGTGTTTGAAGATGAAGAGCAAGTAAATATATTCATGGAGACTGTTGGAGAATTCTCCAATATGGACATAGATGTTGGTGAGAAGGAGACTGAGGACCTTCCTCAGAATAAATGACAGGATACCATGGCTGGGCACAAGGTGCTACAGCTTAAAGGGAATGTGATACCCAGAGGAATTGTCCCTCTAGAGAGACTATTTGATAATAATGATGTCCCAATACAACCAAGTAAGGTTGTTGAAGAAAATCAGGTAGATGACCTGAACTTCGGCACTGAGGCCGATCCAAAGATTGTGAAATTGTCTAATAAGGTACCCGAAGAATATAAAGAGAAATATCGAAAGCTATTTCAGACATATAAAGATGTCTTTTCCTAGTCCTATCAAGATTTGAAGACTTTTTATATTAGCATTATCCAACACAATATTCTATTAAAAAGAGATGTTAAGCCACACAAGTAGAAATTAAGGCAGATTAATCCTCTACTCCTTCCTTCCATTGAAAAGGAAATTAAGAAACTGTTGAAGGCTAAGATTATTGTGCCATTAAGATATTCTGAATGGGTGGACAACTTGGTCCCAGTCCAAAATTAGAACGTAGAAATAAGATTGTGCATTGACTTTCAGAACTTGAACAAAGAATCTCTAAAAGATAATTATCTGCTACCCAAGATGGACCATATATTGCAGAAGGTGGTAGGATCCTCACGAGTGTCTATGATGGATGGATTTTCTGGGTATAATCAAGTAGCAATGCTTCTGGAAGATCAGAAGAAAAAAACATTCACCACTCCTTGGGGAACGTTTATGTATGCTCGAATTCCATTTGGATTGATCAATGCGGGGGCTACATTTCAAAGGGCGATGGACATTGCTTTTGTAGGAGAACAAGAAAAATTCGTGGTGGTCTACCTGGATGATATCACAGTCTTCTCAAAGGACGATGCTGAACATATTGAGCATTTGCGCAAAACCTTTGACAAGCGCCGCAGGTATGGATTGTCCTTAAACCCTTGAAAATCTTTGTTGGCTTTAGAAGAGGGTAAACTTTTGGGGCATATTGTAACAAAGGCAGGGGTGAAAACTGACCCGAAGAGGGTAGAAGTCATAAATGGCATATCCTTGCCCAGAAACAAGAAAGATATCCAAGTCTTTTTTGGACGTATCAACTTCTTGAGAAGATTCATACTGAACTATGGAAAGATAGTTTGGTACATAATTGAGATGCTGAAGAAGGATAATGAGGTAAAATGGACTATTGAGTCACGAGAAGCTTTTAATAGGATTAAAAATGCTTTCGCATAAGCCCCAGTGTTGGCCGGACCGGATTATGCGAAACCTTTCATGATATTTTCTTTTGCATATCCCCACACTGTCGCGGCAGTATTATTGCAGAAAAATGAGGAGTGGCATGAGAAACCTATTTCCTTTTTCAGTCAAGTGCTCCGTGATTCAGAGCTAAAATACAATATCCTGGAGAAATAGGCCTATGCCTTGGTCAAATCCCTTAAGGATTTTTGGATGTATGTATTGCAGTCGGCCATAACTACATTTGTACCCACAACGGTTGTAAAAGACATCTTGATTCAAGGAGATAATGAAGGAAAGAGAGGAAAATTGATAGCCAAGATATAAGAGTATGAGTTGGAGATGCATCCCACTAAGCTAATGAAGGGACAAGGATTAGCCAAGATCCTTTCTGAATCAAACTGTCAGGCTTTTGGGATAAATTTGTCTATGGTGGCAAATGAAGACTCTGGAGGAGCAGATGAGCAATGCGGGATAGAAAATTCTACACAAAAGACTCATATGAAGTACCTTCTCAGTACCTGGTACAAAGAAATTGTAGAGTACTTCTTGACTCTTAGATGTCCTCCAAGCTGCGAAAAGACAAAGTATAGAACGCTGAAGCTAAAATCTTTGAATTTCATCATAGAAAATGGTCGTCTGTACTGGAGGGACCCATTGGGCATACTACTTTTATGTCTCACAAAAAATGAAGTAGAAGAAGTGATGGCAGAATTCCATGAGGGCATCTGTGGTGGACACTACAGCTGGAGGGCCACGGCACACAAGATCTTGAACGCAGGCTTTTTCTGGCCTAGACTTTTCGGAGATGTTTATGCTCGGGTAAGGGCCTGTGAAAAGTGTCAAAAATTTGCTGAGAGTCAGAAGTTTGCACTTTTCCTATGATCTCGGTACACATAGCAGAACCTTTCCAGCAATGAGGAATTTATTTCATCGGCGAAATTCATCTTGCCTCAAGCAGACAACACAAGTGGATACTAACAGCCACCGATTACTTCACTAAATGGGTTGAGGCTTTGCCAGCAAGGAATGCTATAGACATAGTGGTGATCAAGTTTCTGGAAGATAACATCATCTCAAGGTTTGGATGCCCTGCTAAGATTGTCACAGACAATGCTCAGGCTTTTAAGTCTGTCAAATTTATCAATTTTTGCCAAAAATATAATATTGTATTAGGACACTCTACTGCCTATTATCCACAGGGAAATGGATTGGCCAAATCCTCAAACAAAACTCTGGTAAGGGCACTGAAGAAGGCCATAAATGAAAACCAAAAGAACTGGGATTCACAACTCAAGTTCGTACTATGGGCCAACAAAATCACTAGTAAGAGGTCAAGAGGAAAATCCACATATGAATTGGTATATGGTAGAGCAACAATTTTCTCGATACAGTTGGTCTTACATGTGGCTAGATTCATGCAGGATTGTCAAGAGGAACCAAACGATCTTACGAGAAGGATAAATCAGTTAGTAGAGATGGAGGAGACTCGAAGTCAAGTAAATAAGAGGTTGAGTGAGTACCAAGATGAAATGAAAGACTTGTTCGATCAACATGCTAAGGATAAAGGGATGCAGTTTGCAGATCTGGTGCTAAGATGGGACATAAGAAGGGTTCAGAGAGGAAAGCATTGGAAGTTTGATCCTCTATGGTTCGGACCTTTTAAAATTGCAGAGGTCGGAGGAAACAATACTTTCATATTGGAAAATTTGCAGGGTGATCTGCTCGAAGCCCCTGTGAATGGGAAATTCTTAAAATCCTTTTCCCAGTGTTGATTCAGGTCGAAAGGTCTGTTGTATGATATTGTACATTATTCAATTTATTTTATTATGATGTTTGCTGTTTTGATTTGTCATGAAGAAGGAAGAGAAGGCAACAAGGGACTGTGTTCATAGGAAGAAGGCTAACAGATGGTCTGTGAAGTTCTCGATGCGTTCAAGGACAAACGGGTCGTCCCCAAGTGGAGCCAATGTTGTTATGACATCCCCCACCGAGCTCGGATGCCTAATGACAAGGAGCCTTATACCACAAAGAAAATACAACAAGGACTGCATGGATTTTCAAAACCCAAATTTCACCTATCCGAACCCTTGAAAAGGCCAAAAGTCCACCTTTTTGCTCTAAAAGCACTCATTTTTACATATCAGGCCTCTAAGCTCTTTTCTCTTAAGCTCGAGCCCCTTTCTGCCATGAGACCGGGCTGACTGAGCGCTAAGCCCACTGGTGGTCACATGTCACTCTTTCCAAGTTCGTGCTTCCAAGTTTTTTTTTTTCCAATGGCCGATCCCCCGATATGATCTAGACCGTCCATTCCCTAAGATCCTAAGGCCATCACATCACTCCATCACATCGGTGCATCGCATCAGGGTTCGCCCTTTCCCTTCCACCTCCCCTTCTTCGCCGATGATCATCCCCTCCCGATGGAATCCTAGCCGTTGATCTCTACCAGATCCAACGGTCATTGCTCCATCGCGCCACGCCCATCCATAGCACATCGGACATCGAAAAGTCCATGTCCCTTTTACATTTTTCCGCCGATGTGCGAAACGCCGATACAATCCCGACCGTTGATCTCCTCCACGATCCAATGGCTCTCGCTCCCTCAGCATATTGCAATCGCTCCCTCTATGGTTCCAACTCCTGTCTGTCTAAATTTTCGATGTGCGCGGTCTCAATTCAATCACAACCGTTCATTTTTCCTCATCTAACGGCCCACATTACTTCCACCTTTCTTCCTTCTGCACATCCTTTCTCCCTTCACGTTTAATCTCCATCGTTCGATCGACCCATATCTATGGCCCATATACATTGCGGAGGCACCCGTCCCACAGAATCGTCCTTACCTCCAAGTGCCACAGCAGTTGATCTCCACCGTTGATCTCCTTCATGATCCAACGGTCCTCGATCCATTGCTCCTTCGCAAATTTCCTGATCATCCATCCATTATTGCATTCCCCGCTCTGATTTGGACCGTCGATATTCTTCATCTAACAGCCCACATCACTCTCACTTTTATAACCCCACAGCTGATCGTCTTGCTACACGACAGGGTTTCTGACGTCATTTCCTGTCTTACCCAATCGCGCAGGTTCGTCCATCGCATTCTTCCTCCGCCGTTGATCTAGATTTCCCAGATCAGACGGCTCCCATTGATTTTCACGTTCATTTCAACAAATAACTTGATTGTGTTGTTTCCATGTGAAATGGGCGGTTTTGATAAGACACGTGTCATCCTCCAACCTGTATCACATTCATTTTGCCCCAAACTGCTTACCACCTCAACCCCGCGTGAATACCACCTCCAGTATTCCCAAAACCGCTTATCATTAATTCTGTGACCATACTTCCTCTCAAACCATGCTTTCACCACAGAAACGCCTCCGCTGCATTCTTTGCCTCCGTGCTACTCCTCCACCTTCACCCGAGCCTTTTGAAGCAGTCAACGACTCATCGCAAGATTTATTTAATTTGGTTTGCTATATGTGCAGGTTATTCACGACATTTTAAGTATGTTGGGCATCTCATAGCCAATCACAGTGACTCAAGGCCGAGGGTGACGATAATCAGAGGCCTGATCAAAGGAAAAAAGGGTGCATAAAGGGTTAATTTCCACGTTTTAACCAATTATTTCATAAATATTGGTTACACAGCGAAACCCTTGAGTTTACAAATAAAGTACATGTCAGCAAAAGAATAAAGGATAAGGGTCCAAATTAGAAAATTAAAAGCTTAACTCGCAGATTGAAGACGAAGAATCAGTTTTAAAGAAAAGGATGATTAAAGAAGGCCTTAAAGCAATATCAATGGGCCCCAATCAGAGTTTAAAGGCCTAAACACACAAATCAGCCGAAGACCCACTCAGCCACTACTAGCAGTACCGCACCCTTTAGTACAGAAGGCCACTCCTTCCCACGACTAACGCTATTACCTTCGCTAGTAGCAGCAGTAGCTCCACCTCATCAATCAGAAATGATCATCCATGAGTGGGCCTATGTGGCATTTTTACCTTATGTTCTGTTCATTTTTTTATTTCGGATGAAATCCTTATCTCACTCCTGCAGTTTTTACTTTCAGTTTAATAAATTGTTACATTTCATTTAGAAATGGCTCTAGGGCTGCGTTGTAAGATGATGAGAGGTAGTTTTACCTCATCATAATTTATGTTTTGATTTTGACCTACAACAGCATACAAGCACACAGGGAAGATATTTTCCCGAAATATCTTCTCAGGCATAGGAATCAAAGGTTATAAAAGTAGGAAGACAACACTAACAAAAGGTTCCAGATTTTCCAAAGGACTCACTAGTTCGAGTGCTCTATATGTATTTTGTATGAACTTTGATAGTAGATGATTGAAGAGCCCGTAGGGATTCAGTAATAAGAAGCTTTGCTGGAATTGGGGATTCCGCTCTGGATGATTCACAGTTTTTAACTCTTCTCCATGATTTTTAATACAAAGGTTCGTTTCGTATCTCTCCACATTTCTTGTATCTAATGTTTTGGAATGCGAGTGCTCCCATGTTTGAATATGAATTTATCATAGCAGATACTCATATTTACTCATCCATAGCGCTTTAAATATGGCTTAGGTATGATACTTTGTTTCATTTCCTATCTCTACCGCCATTCTTCTGATACTAATTACAATGGATTCTTGTCTTTGAACGAGCCCAGATATATGGATTCTTATCTTTGCATAGGCCTAGTATATATGGATTCTGACCTTTGAATAAGCCCAGTTATAGTTGGTATCTTATTCCATTTTCTGTCATAGTCATCACTCACATATATAACTCGATAACTGTGTGTTCAATTTAGAAGTCAGCCCCCTTTTACAACATTCTGTCTTAAAGCTGTCTGATGCATTTACTATTTACAATTTGTACTCAGTTTTTGCAGTTTTCTTAGTTGTTGTGATTAAATTTGGGGTCTTGATTCCACCCTTATTAAAACCATTCATCTGAGTGATTGTTTCATGAGAGCCTAACATTTTCAACTGCAATCGGTTGAGTCATATGCTCCTTACATTTAAGATGTCCTAGGTGCTGGTCTTTATACAACTCAAGGCTGTCTCTAGGAGCAACAACATCTTTATGGCGCCGTTTCTGGATCTAAATCTTTGGGCCTCGAAAAATATTCATCCAC
The DNA here is from genome assembly GCA_034641835.2 of Pinus albicaulis. Taxonomy (NCBI): domain Eukaryota; kingdom Viridiplantae; phylum Streptophyta; class Pinopsida; order Pinales; family Pinaceae; genus Pinus; species Pinus albicaulis. Next base: position 67,739,883 of record CM076570.1, read on the forward strand.
CCTTCAAAATAGGTGATTAGGAAGGGTTGGGAGTTGTAGATCCCTCACCTTTGCAACTCCACTGTCATTCAAAGATAAATCTATTTGCAGTCCTAGCTTCTCGAAAGCCACACCTGAGGTCAGATGCATCTCAGTTGAGAACACCTTCAGTGTCTAATCTAGAGAATATTTTGCACAAAAGATGTTGGAGAGAAATAAAACAATCTTATAAATATATTCCTAGATTCTCCTTGGAAGACTCTCCATCCTCCTCTCAATTAGCTCAAGATCATGGTCCTGATTCTACTACAAGAACCCTTGATTATACTTTAGATAGCCCCTCCCTAGAAAATATTGAAGTCAAAGATGAGGCTGAATCTGTAGATACCACGAGCTTCTTTCTGCACCCTAATCCCGAAGCCGAATAAGTTAAATAAGTCATAGAGGTTTCAGCTACTCATATTCCAGTGTTTCAATCAGCCTCTCATGCCTCTGTTCAATATATCCCCATTTTCATACATACTTCTCTTCCACCACCTCCTTTTACACATCAGACTCTCCTGCCACCCCCACAACCTCCTTTGGCTGTTCCTGGCTTCTTATTGAAAAAATATGCCCCCTGGCATTGCCTCGGATCCTGAATGATATGCCTCAGGATTACTTAAAGATCCTACCTCGTTTCAATTGAGAAAATGATATTGAGGCCCAAAAACAACTGGAAGTTTTCCGTGCCTTCACAAAGAATTTCAATGTTGAACATCTGGATGTGGTGTTGATATTGTTTGTCTAGTCTCTAGATGGAGAGGACAGAAAATGGTTCAAGACTTTGGGAGACTGCTCCATTACTAACTGGGAGGAAATGGAAAATGCCTTTATCAAGAAATGGGGAGAGAAGAAGGACCATGGATACTGCCTTACAGAATTCAACGAACTTAGAAAGAGACATAATGAAGATGTGTCCGAATTCATCAAGAGGTTTAATAAATTATATAAAAGTCTCCCATCTGAAATGAAGCCTCACTAGATCATTGCTAAAGTGTTGTTTGTAGCAGCCTTTGATTCAGAATTCGGATTCTCTTTAAGAGAAAGGAAGTCTGCTACTGTGGATGAGGCCCAGACTGATGCATTGGAAGTGGAAGCCAACTTCACTTCTACGGGTACATCAAAAGGGAGGTCAGACCATGATGCTAGATGTAAAGGGAAAGAAGAAGCATCTATCTCTTGTCAAGATAGAGAGGTAGCAGATTACAAAATAGAGGAGATGAGAAAAATGATCAAGAACCTTTCAAGCAAGCTGGTGAAGCTTGAGCTCGAAGCAAAGAATTCCTCCTCCAGGCCACCTCAAGCTACTCCGAACACACGTTATAATCCCCAATATAGAAAGCTTCCTTTGAAAATATTACAAAGAGATTGGAAGGAGCAACAAGACCACATACAACCTCCATTTTATCTCGAAGGGTAGATGGATGGCCCTACCAAGGACATCCTCGATGGGAAAGATGATCAATATCTTGCTTACTCAAATGGTGATGAAGATGAGTCTTCTTTGAAAGAAAGTGAAGGAGTGGAGCTTGCCTTGCAAGAAGAAGAAGAAAAAACAAGCGCTGCTGAAGATCCAGAGATCAATGACTACTATAAACAATTTGTGGACTTTATGCAAGCATAGTTTCATAGAAAATATGATCTCAGGTCCTCTAGGAAGAGAACCCGCACACAAGAACAAGAAGAAGAGATGCCTCAGAAGGAGACTATCGCTCAGAGAATTGAAGATAAAGGTAAGAGACCTATAACTGAACCTTTGCATTCTAATGAATCCATTCCTTCCTCTTCTAAGTTGGTCTGTAACCCAAATGAAAATGTTAAACCCACCCCAAAGGAAGAAAAACCTCTAGCCAACAGTAAAGAGCCAAAGGAAAGTCTCGTAGAGAAGCCTCCTCCTGTGTTTAGCCTTCAGAAAGAGGTAGAAAAAGTAAAAATTCTCGTCCCTTTGACTGAACTCCTAAAGCAACCAACCTATCAGGCTCAAGTGTCATCATTCATGCTTCCTCAACAAGCTGCTCCAATCTGAGATAGTTTAAACCTCCAAGAAGAAAGGCCCATGGTTGTGTTTGGTCCTCATGTTGAGGAGTTATATGCTTCAACTCGTCCTTTCTATGTCTCTTTAGTAATTCATGATTTTCTATTGCACAACTGTATGCTGGACTCCAGGGCATCCCATAACCTATTACCTCTGTCGGTGATGAAGAAATTGGGGTTGCAAATCACCCTCCCATATAAAGATCTCTACTCCTTCGATTCTAAAAGAGTCAATTTGTTTGGGGATGATCAAGGATTTGGTGGTAAATCTAGCCCAAATCCTAGCTAAGAACGTAGTAATGGACATAGTAGTGGCTAACATCCCAGACCGGTTTGGGATTTTTTTATCAAGATCATGGGGTACAAAAATTGGAGGATCTATAAAGCTGGACCTAACCTATGTGACCATCCCTATGTTTGGAGGCCAAAAAAGGAGATTATACCGGGAAACAAGGTTTGTGAAGATGGTCACTAAAGCTGATAATTCAGTAAATTCACCGGTGTAGAGTAAAGAGGGTGAGTTTTCTTGTCTAATGCTTGAGGAAGACCAAGATTACTTGCAGGAGATATCTTTCTGTCAAGTGAAGACTGAGCAATCTTCCAGTAATGAAGAAGGTGGGATTTGGACCTTGCACTTTGACGGAGCCAACTCAAGGGAAGGGAATGGAGCTGGGGTTCTCCTTATCTCCCCTATTGGACAACTGGTCCCATTATCTTTCAAATTGGAGTATGAAGCCAAACAAAATGTTGTTGAATACAAAGCCTTGCTTCTAGGTCTACAAACAACAAAGAATATGAGTATTTAGAGCTTGAAGGGTCTGGGAGATTCAGAAATGGTGGTGAGACAAGTAAGAAATCAATGTCAAGCTAAGCACCCAAGACTGAGGGCTTACAGAAATGAGGTATGGGACTTGGTAGATAATTTATTCTTAGCATTTAATATTCAATTCATGCCAAGAGACCAGAACAGAATGGCAGACTCTCTTGCAGTAGCTGCAAGTACTTTTCGGCCACCTCAAAACCCCCTCCCAAGGTATGAAATAGAAGTTTGCTACCGTCCCTCCATCCTTGACAATGTAAAACACTGGCAGGTGTTTGAAAATGAAGAGCAAGTAAAAATATTCATGGAGACTATTGGAGAATTCTCCAATATGGACATAGATGTTGGTGAGAAGGAGACTGAGGACCTTCGTCAGAATAAATGGCAGGATACCATGGCTGGGCTCAAGGTGATGCAACTTAAAGGGAATGTGATACCCAAAGGACTGGTCCCTCTGGAGAGACTATTTGATAATATTTATTTCCCAATACAACCAAGTAAGGTTGTTGAAGAAAATCAGGCAGATGACCTGAACCTCGGCACTGAAGCCGATCCAAAGATTGTGAAATTTTCTAATAAGGTACCCGAAGAATATAAAGAGAAATATCGGAAGCTATTTCAGACATATAAAGATGTCTTTTCCTGGTCCTATCAAGATTTGAAGACTTTTGATATTAGCATTATCCAACACAAGATTCCATTAAAAGGAGATGTTAAGCCACACAAGCAGAAATTAAGGCAGATTAATCCTCTACTCCTTCCTTCCATTGAAAAGGAAATTAAGAAACTGTTGAAGGCTAATATTATTGTGCCATTAAGATATTCTGAATGGGTGGCCAACTTGGTCACAGTCCAAAATAAGAACATAGAAATAAGATTGTGCTTTGACTTTTGGAACTTGAACCGAGCATCTCTGATAGATAATTATCTGCTACCCAAGATGGACTGTATATTGCAGAAGGTGGTAGGATCCTCACGAATGTCTATTATGGATGGATTTTCTGGGTATAATCAATAGCAATGCTTCCGGAAGATCATAAGAAAACAACATTCACCACTCCTTGTGGAAGGTTTATGTATGCTCGAATGCCGTTTGGATTGATCAATGCGGGGGCTACATTTCAAAGGGCGATGGAAATTGATTTTGTAGGAGAACAAGATAAATTCGTGGTGGTCTACCTGGATGATATCACATTCTTCTCAAAGGACGATGCTGAACATATTGAGCATTTGCACAAAACATTTGACAAGTGCCGCAGGTATGTATTGTCCTTAAACCCTTTAAAATCTCAGTTTGCTTTAGAAGAGGGTAAACTGTTGGGGCATATTGTAACAAAGGTAGGGGTGAAAATTGACCTGAAGAGGGTAGAAGTCATAAATGGCATATTGTTGCCCAGAAACAAGAAAGATATCCAAGTCTTTCTTGGACGTATCAACTTCTTTAGAAGATTCATACTGAACTATGCAGAGATAGTTTGGTACATAACTGAGATGTCGAAGAAGGATAATGAGGTAAAATGGACTATTGAGTCATGGGAAGCTTTTAATAGGATTAAAAATGCTTTCGCATAAGCCCCAGTGTTGGCCGAACCAGATTATGCGAAATCTTTCATGATCTTTTCTTTTGCATCTCCCCACACAGTCATAGTAGTATTATTGCAGAGAAATGAGGAGGGGCATGAGGAACCTATCACCTTTTTCAGTCAAGTGCTCCGCGATGCAGAGCTGAAATACAATATCCTGGAGAAACAAGCCTATGCCTTGGTCAAATCCCTTAAGGATTTTTGGATGTATGTATTGCAGTCGGCAATAACTGCATTTGTCCCACAGTGGTTGTAAAAGACATCTTGATTCAAGGAGATAATGATAAAAAGAGAGGCAAATGGATAGCCAATATATAAGAGTATGAGTTGGAGATACGCCCCACTATGCTAATAAAGGGACAAGGATTAGCCAAGATCCTTTCTGAATCAAACTGTTAGGCTTTGGGGATAAATATTTCTATGGTGTCAAATGAAGAGTCTGTAGGAGCAGATGAGCAACGCGGGATAGAAACTGCTTCACAAAAGACTCATATGAAGTACCTTCTCAGTGCCTGGTACAAAGAAATTGTAGAGTACCTCTTGAATCTTAGATGTCCTCCAAGCTACAACAAGACAAAGTATAGAATGCTGAGGCTAAAATCTTAGAAGTTCATCATAGAAAATGGTCGTCTGTACTGGAGGGACCCATCGGGCATACTAATTTTAGGTCTTATAGAAAATGAAGTAGAAGAAGTGATGGCAGAATTCCATGAGGGCATCTATGGTGGACATTACAGCTAGAGGGCCATGGCACAAAATATCCTGAAAGCAGGCTTTTTCTGGACGAGACTTTTCGGAGATGTTTATGCTCAGGTAAGGGCTTGTGAAAGTGTCAAAAATTTGCTGAGAGGCAGAAGTTTGCACCTCTGCCTATGATCTCGGTACACATAGCAGAACCTTTCCAACAATGGGGAATTGATTTCATCGGCGAAATTCATCTTGCCTCAAGCGGACAACACAAGTGGATACTAACAGAAACCGATTACTTCACTAAATGGGTTGAGGCTGTGCCAGAAAGAAATGCTATAGACACAGTGGTGATCAAGTTTCTGGAAGATAACATCATCTCAAGGTTTGGATGCCCTGCTAAGATTGTCACAGACATTGCTTAGGATTTTAAGTCTGTCAAATTTATCAATTTTTTCCAACAATATAATATTGTATTAGGAAACTCTACTGCCTATTATCCACAGGGAAATGGATTGGATGAATCCTCAAACAAAACTCTTGTAAGGGCACTGAATAAGGCCATATATGAAAACCAAAAGAACTAGGACTCACAACTCAATTTCGCGCTATGGGCCAACAAAATAACTAGTAAGAGGTCAAGAGAAAAATCCCCATATGAATTGGTATATGGTAGAGCAGCAGTTTTCTCGATACAGCTAGCCTTACCTATTGCTAGATTCATGCAGGATTGTCAAGAGGAACCAAACGATCTTACGAGAAGAATAAATCAGTTAGTAGAGCTGGAGGAGACTCGAAGTCAAGTAAATAATAGGTTGAGTGAGTACCAAGAGGAAATGAAAGACTTGTTCGATCAACATGCTAAGGATAAAGGGATGCAGGTTGGAGATCTGGTGCTAAGATGGGACATAAGAAGGGCTAAGAGAGGAAAGCATGGGAAGTTAGATCCTCTATGGTTGGGACCTTTTAAAATTTCAGAGGCTGGAGGAAACAATACTTTCAGATTGGAAAATTTGCAGGGTGATCTGCTCGAAGCCCTTGTGAATGGGCAATTCTTAAAACCCTTTTTCCAGTATTGATTCAGGTTGAAAGGTCTGATGTATGATATTGTACATTATTCAATTGCTTTTATTATGATGTTTACTATTTTGATTTGTCATGAAGAAGGAAGAGAAGGCAACAAGGGACTGTGTTCATAGGAAGAAGGCTAACAAATGGTCTACGAAGTTCTCAATGTGTTCGAGGACAAACGGGTCATCCCCAAGTGGAGCCAATGTTGTTATGAAATCCCCCATCGAGCTGGGATGCCTAATGACAAGGAGCCTTATACCACAAAGAAAATACAAGAAGGACTGCATGGATTGTCAAAGCCCAAATTTCACCTATCGGAACCCTTGAAAAGGCCAAAAGTCCACCTTTTTTCTCTAAAAGCACTCATTTTTACATATCATGCCTCTAAGACCCTTTCGCTTAAGCACGAGCACCTTTCTTCCATGAGACCGAGCTGACTGAGCGCTAAGCGCATCGGCGGTCGCACGTCGCTCCTTCCAAGTTCCTACTTCCAAGTTTTTGTTTTGCCGATGGCCGATCCCCCGATATGATATGGACCGTCCATTCCCCAAGATCCTAAGGCCATCACATCACTCCATCGCATCGGTGCATCGCATCAGGGTTCGCCCTTTCCCTTCTGCCTCCCCTTCTCCACTGATGATCATCCCCTGCTGAGGGAATCCTAGCCGTTGATCTCTCCCAGATCCAACGATCATTGCTCCATCACGCCACACCCATCCATCGCGCATCGCACATTGCAATGTCCATGTCCTTTTTACATTTTTCCGTCGATGTGCAAAACACCGATACAATCCCAACCGTTGATCTCCTCCCCGATCGAATGGCTCTCGCTCCCTTAGCATATCACAATCACTCCCACTAAGGTTCCAACTCTTGTCTGTCTGAATTTCCGATGTGCACGGTCCCGATTCAATCACAGCAGTTCATTTTTCCTCATCGAATGACCCACATTACTTCCACCTTTCTTCCTCCTGCACATCCTTTCTCCCTTTGCGTTTAATCTCCACCGTCCGATCGACCCAGATCAATGGCCCATATTCACTGCGGAGGCACCCGTCCCATAGAATCGTCCTTACCTCCAAGTTCCCCCACAATTGATCTCCACCGTTGATCTCCTTCATGATCCAACGGTCCTCGCTCCATCGCTCCTTCGAAAATTTCCCCATCACCCATCCATTATTGCATTCCCCGCTCTGATCTGGACCGTCGATCTTCTTCATCTAACGGCCCACATCACTCCCACTTTTATAACTGCACAACTGATCATCCCGCTACATGACAGGGTTGCTGACATCATTTCCTATCCCACCCGATCGCGTAGGTTCATCCATCGCATTTTTCCTCCACCGTTGATCTGGATTGCCCAGATCAGACGGCTCCCATTCATTTTCGCGTTCATTTCATCAAATAACTTGATCGTGCTGTTTCCATGCGAAATGGGTGGTTTTGATAAGAAACGTGTCATCCTCCAACCCATATCGCATTCATTTGGGCCCAAACCGCTTACCACCTCAACCCCGCGTGAATACCACCTCCAGTATTCCCGAAACCGCTTATCATTAATTCTGCGACCATACTTCCTCTCAAACCATGCTTTCACCACAGAAACGCCTCTGATACATTCTTTGCCTCCGCTCTGCTCCTCCGCCTTCACCCGAGCCTTCTGAAGCAGTCAACCACTCATTGCAGGATTTATTTAATTTGGTTTGCTGTCTGTGCAGGTTATTCATGACATTTTAAGTATGCTGGCCATCTCATAGCCAATCACAATGACTCAAGGACAAGGGTGACGATCCTTAGAGGCCTGATCAAAGGCAAAAAGGGGGCATAAAGGGTTAATTTCCACGTTTTAACCAATTATTTCATAAGCATTGGTTACATAACGAAACCATCCAGTGCAAAAAGAAAGTACATGTCAGCAAAAGAATAAAGGCTAAGGGTCCAAATTAGAAAATTAAAAGCTTAACCTGCGGATTGAAGATGAAGACTTAGTTTTAAAGCAAAGGATGATTAAAGAATGCCTTAAAACAATATAAATGGGCCCCAATAATATTTTAAAGGCCTAAACACACAAATCAACAAAAGACCCACTCAGCCACTGCTATCTGTACCGCACCCTCCAGTACAGAAGGCCACTCCTTCCCACAACTAACGCTATTGCCTTCGCCAGTAGCAGTAGCGGCTCCGCCTCATCAATAAAAAATGATCATCCATGAATGGGCCTGTGTGGAATTTTTACATTATGTTCTGTTGATTTTTTTATTTCGGATGAAATCCTTATTTCACTCCTGCAGTTATTACTTTCAGTTTAATAAATTGTTACATTTCAGTTAGAAACGGATCTAGGCCTGCGTTGTAAGATGATGAGAGGTAGTTTTACCTCATCATAATTTCTATTTTGATTTTGACCTACAACAACATACAAGCATGTAGGGAAGATATTTTCCCGAAATATCTTCTCAGGCATAGGAATCAAAGGTTATAAAAGCAGGAAGACAACACTGACAAAAGGTTCCAGATTTTCCAAAGGACTCACTAATTCGAGTGCTCTGTATGTATTTTGTATGAACTTTGATAGTAGATGTTTGAAGAGCCCATAGGGATTCAGGAATTGGGGATTCCGCTCTGGATGATTCACAGTTTGTAACTCTTCTCCATGCTTTTTAATACAAAGGTCCATTTCGTATCTCTCCACATTTCTTGTATCTAATGTTCTAGAATGCGAGTGCTCCCATGTTTGAATATGAATTTATCATAGCAGATACTCATATTTACTCATCCATAGCGCTTTAAATATGGCTTAGGCATGATACTTTGTTTCATTTCCTATCTCTACCGCCATTATTCTGATACTAATTACAATGGATTCTTGTCTTTGAACGAGTCTAGATATATGGATTCTTATCTTTTCATAGGCCCAGTATATATGGACTCTGACCTTTGAATAAGCCCAGTTATAGTTGGTATCTTATTCCATTTTCTGTCATAGTCATCGCTCACATATATAACTTGATATCTGTGTGTTCATTTTCGAAGTCGGCCCCCTTTTACAGCATTCTGTCTTAAAGTTGTCTGATGCATTTACTATTTACAGTTTGTACTCAGTTTCTGCAGTTTTCTTAGTTGTTGTATTTAACTTTGGGGTCTTGGTTCCACCCTTATTAAAACCATTCATCTGAGTGATGATTTCATGAGAGCCTAACATTGTCAACTGCAATCGGTTGAGTCATATGCTCCTTGCATTTAAGATGTCTAAGGTGCTGGTCTTTATACAACTCAAGGCTGTCTCTAGGAGCAACAACATATTTTTGGCACCATTTCCGGGGAAATAATTTCAAGAACTAAATCCCTGGGCCTCGACAAATATTCATCCACCCTTCAGAATAGGTGAGTAGGAAGGGTTGGGAGTTGTTGATCCCTCAACTTGGCGACTCCACTATCATTCAAAGATAAATATATTTGCAGTCCTAGCTTCCCGAAAGCCACACCTAAGGTTAGATGCATCCCATTTGAGAACACCTTCAGTGTATGATCTAGAGAATATTTTGCACAAAAGAGGTTGGAGAGAAAAACAACCATCTTATAAAGATATTCCCAGATTCATTGGAAAAATCTCCATCCTCCTCTCAATTAGCTCAAGATCAAGGTCCTGATTCTACTGTAAGAACCCTTGATTATACTTTAGATAGCCCCTCCCTAGAAAATATTGAAGTCAAAGATGAGGCTGAATCTGTAGATACCACGATCTTCTTTCTGCACCCCACTCCTGAAGCCAAAGAAGTTAAAGAAGTCACAGAGGTTTCAGCTTCTCATATTCCAGCATTTCAATCAGCCTCTCATGCCTCTGTTCAATATATCCCCATTTTCATACATACTTCTCTTCCACCACCTCCTTTTACACATCAGAATCTCCCGCCACCCCCATAACCTCCTATGGCTGTTCCTGGCTTTCTATTGAAAAAATATGCCCCCCTGGCATTGCCTCAGATCTTGAATGATATGCCTTAGGATTACTTTAAGATCCTACCTCGTTTCAATTGAGAAAATGATATTGAGGCCCACAAACACCTGGAAGTTTTCTGCACCTTCGTAGAGAATTTCAATGTTGAACATCTGGATGTGGTGTTGAGATTTTTTGTCTAGTCTCTACATGGAGAGGCCAAAAAATGGTTCAAGACTTTGGGAGACCACTCCATTACTAACTGGGAGGAAATGGAAAATGCCTTTATCAAGAAATGGGGAGAGAAGAAGGACCATGGATACTGCCTTACAGAATTCAATGCACTTAGAAAGAGACATAATGAATATGTGTCCGAATTCATCAAGAGGTTTAATAAATTATATACAAGTCTCCCATCCAAAATGAAGCCTCACCAGATCGCTGCTAAAGTGGTGTTTGTAGCAGCCTTTGATTCAAAATTCAGATTCTCTTTAAGAGAAAGGAAGTCTGCTACTCTGGATGAAGCCCAGACCGTTGCATTGGAAGTGGAAGCCAGCTTCACTTCTACGGGTAAATAAAAAGGGAGGTCAGACCATGATGCTAGATGTAAAGGGAAAGAAGAAGCATATACCTCCTGTCAAGATAGAGAGGTAGAAGATTACAAAATAGAGGAGATGAGAAAAATGATCAAGAACCTTTTGAGCAAGCTGGTGAAGCTTGAGCTCGAAGCAAAGAATTCCTCCTCCAGGCCACCTCAAGCTGCTCGGAACAGGGGTTATAATCCCCAATACAAAAAGCCTCCTTTGCAAATATTACAAAGAGATCAGAAGGAGCAGCAAGACAACATACAACCTTCGTTGTATCTCGAAGGGCAGATGGATGGCCCTACCGAAGACATCCCCGATGGGCAAGATGATCAATATATTGCTTACTCAAATGGTGATGAATATGAGTCTTCTTTGCAAGAAAGTGAAGGAGTGGAGCTTGCCTTGCAAGAAGAAGAAGAAAAAACAAGCGCTGCTAAAGATCCAGAGATCGATGACTATTGTAAGCAATTTGTGGACTTTATGCAAGCACAATTTCATAGAAAATATGATCTCAGGTTCTCTAGGAAGAGAACCCGCACACAAGAACAAGAAGAAGAGATGCCTAAGAAGGAGACTGTCGCTCAAAGAATTGAAGATAAAGGTAAGAGACCTATAATTGAACCTTTACATTCTAATGACTCCATTACTTCCTCTTATAAGTTGGCCTCTAACCCAAATGCAAATGTTAAACCCACCCCAAAGGAAGAAAAACCTCTAGCCAACAGTAAAGAGCCAAAGGAAAGGCTTGTAGAGAAGCCTCCTCCTGTGTTTAGCCTTCAGAAAGAGCTATAAAAAGTAAAAATTCCCGTCCCTTTGACTGAACTCCTAAAGCAACCAGCCTATCAGGCTCAAGTGTCATCATTCATGCTTCCTCAAGAAGCTGCTCCAATCCCAGACAAATTAAACCTCCAAGAAGGAGAACCCATGGTTGTGTTTGGTCCTCATGTTGAGGAGTTATATGCCTCAATTCGTCCTTTCTATGTCTCTTTAGTAATTCATGATTTGCTGTTGCACAACTGTATGCTAGACTCCGGGGCATCCCATAACCTGTTACCTCTGTCAGTGATGAAGCAATTGGGGCTGCAAATCACCCGCCCATATAAATATCTCTACTCCTTCGATTATAAAAATTCAAGTGTTTGGGGATGATCAAGGATTTGGTGGTAAATCTAGCCCAAATCCCAGCTAAGAGCGTGGTAATGGACATAGTAGTGGCTGACATCCCAACCCATTTTGGGATGCTGTTATCAAGATCATGGGGTACAAAAATTGGAGGATCTATAAAGCTGAACCTAACCTATGCGACCATCCCTGTGTTTGGAGGCCAAGAAAGGAGATTATACCGGGAAACAAGGTTTGTGAATATGGTCACTAAAGCTGATAATTTAGTAAATTCACCGGTGTACAGAAAAGAGGGTGATTTTTCTTGTCTAATGCTTGAGGAATACCAAGATTACTTGAAGAAGCCATCTTTCTATCAAGTGAAGACTGAGCAGGATTCCAGTAATGAAGAAGGTGGGATTTGGACCTTGCACTTTGACGGAGCCAACTCAAGAGAAGGGAATGGAGTTGGGGTTCTCCTTATCTCCCCTACTAAATAATTGGTCCCATTATCTTTCAAATTGGAGTATGAAGCCACAAACAATGTTGCTGAATACGAAGCCTTGCTTCTAGGTCTACAAACAGAAAATAATATGAGTATTCAGAGCTTGAAGGTTCTGGGAGATTCAGAACTAGTTGTGAGACAAGTAAGAAATCAATGTCAAGATAAGCACCCAAGACTGAGGGCTTGCAGAAATGAGGTATGGGACTTGGTAGAGAAGTTATTCTTAGCATTTAATATTCAATTCATGCCAACAGACCAGAATAGAATGGCAGACTCTCTTGCAGTAGTCGCAAGTACTTTTCGGCCACCTCAGAACCCCCTCCCAAGGTATGAAATAGGAGTTTGCTATCGTCCCTCCATCCTTGACAATGTAAAACACTGGCACATGTTTGAAGATGAAGAGCAAGTAAAAATATTCATGGAGATTGTTGGAGAATTCTCCAATATGGACAAAGATGTTGGTGAGAAGGAAACTGAGGACCTTCATCAGAATAAATGGCAGGATACCATGGCTGGGCACAAGGTGCTGCAGCTTAAAGGGAATGTGATACCCAGAGGATTGGTCCCTCTGGAGATACTATTTGATAAGAATGATGTCCCAATATAGCCAAGTAAGTTTGTTGAAGAAAATCAGGCAGATGACCTGAACCTCGGCACTGAAGTCGATCCAAAGATTGTGAAATTGTCTAATAAGGTACCCAAATAATATAAAGATCAATATCGGAAGCTATTTCAGACATATAATGATGTCTTTTCTTGGTCCTATCAAGATTTGAAGACTTTTGATATTAGCATTATCCAACACAAGATTCCATTAAAAGGAGATGTTAAGCCACACAAGCAGAAATTAAGGCAGATTAATCCTCTACTCCTTCCTTCCATTGTAAAGGAAATTAAGAAACTGTTGAAGGCTAATATTATTGTGCCATTAAGATATTATGAATGGGTGTCCAACTTGGTCCAAGTCCGAAATAAGAACGTAGAAATAAGATTGTGCATTGACTTTCGAAACTTGAACAGAGCATCTTTGAAAGATAATTATCTGCTACCCAAGATGTACCATATATTGCAGAAGGTGGTAGGATCCTCACGAATGTCTATGATGGATGGCTTCTCTGGGTATAATCAAGTAGCAATGCTTCCGAAAGATCAGAAGAAAACAACATTCACCACTCCTTGGGGAATGTTTATGTATGCTTGAATGCCGTTTGGATTGATCAATGCGGGGGCTACATTTCAAAGGGAAATGGACATTGCTTTTGTAGGAGAACAAGACCAATTCATGATGGTATACCTGGATGATATCACAGTCTTCTCAAAGAACGATGCTGAACATATTGAGCATTTGCGCAAAACCTTTGACAAGTGCCGCAGGTATGGATTGTCCTTAAACCCTCAAAAATCTCTGTTTTCTTTAGAAGAGGGTAAGCTGTTGGGGCATATTGTAACAAATGCAGGGGTGAAAATTGACCTGAAGAGGGTAGAAGTCATAAATGGCATATCGTTGCCCAGAAACAAGAAAGAGATCCAAGTATTTCTTGGAGGTATCAACTTCTTGAGAAGATTCATATTGAACTATGCAGAGATAGTCCGGTACATAACTGAGATGATGAAGAAGGATAACGAGGTAAAATGGAATATTGAGTCACAAGAAGCTTTTAATAGGATTAAAAATGCTTTCGCATAAGCCCCAGTGTTGGCCGGACCGGATTATGCGAAACCTTTCATGATCTTTTCTTTTGCATCTCCCAACACTGTCGCAGCAGTATTATTGCAGAAAAACAAGGAGGGGCATGAGAAACCTATCGCCTTTTTTAGTCAAGTGCTCCGCAATGAAGAGCTTAAATACAATATTATGGAGAAACAAGCCTATGCCTTGGTCAAATCCCTTAAGGATTTTTGGATGTATGTATTGTAGTCAGCCATAACTGCATTTGTACCCACAACGGTTGTAAAAGACATCTTGATTCAAGGAGATAATCAGGGAAAGAGAGAAAAATGGATAGCCAATATATAAGAGTATGAGTTGGAGATATGCCCCACTAAGCTAATAAAGGGACAAGGATTAGAAAAGATCCTTTCTGAATCAAACTGTCATGCTTTGGGGATAAATTTGTCTATGGTGGTAAATGAATAGTCTGGAGGAGCAGATGAGCAACGTGGGATAGAAACTCCTACATAAAAGACTCATATGAAGTACCTTCTCAGTGCCTGGTACAAATAAATTGTAGAGTACGTCTTGACTCTTAGATTTCCTCCAAGATGAGAAATGACAAAGTATAGAACGCTGAGGCTAAAATCTCAGAATTTCATGATAGAAAATGGTCATCTGTACTAGAGGGACCCATCGGGCATACCACTTTTATGTCTCACAGAAAATGAAGTAGAAGAAGTGATGGCAGAATTCCATGAGGGCATCTGTGGTGGCCACTACAGATGGAGGGCCACGACACACAAGATCCTGAAAGTAGGCTTTTTCTAGCCCAGAAATTTCAGAGATGTTTATGCTCGGGTAAGGACCTATGAAAAGTGTCATAAATTTGTTGAGAGGTAGAAGTTTGCACCTCTGCCTATGATCTCGGTACACATAGAAGAACCTTTCCAGCAATGGGGAATTGATTTCATCGGCGAAATTCATCTTGCCTCAAGCAGACAACACAAGTGGATACTAACAACCACTGATTACTTCACTAAATGGGTTGAGGCTGTGCCAACAAGGAATGCTATAGACACAGTGGTGATCAAGTTTCTGGAAGATAACATCATCTCAAGGTTTGGATGCCCTGCTAAGATTGTCACAGACAATGCTTAGGCTTTTAAGTCTGTCAAATTTATCAATTTTTGCCAACAATATAATATTGCATTAGGACACTCTACTGCCTATTATCCACAGGGAAATGGATTGGCCGAATCCTCAAACAAAACTCTGGTAAGGGCACTGAAGAAGGCCATAAATTAAAACCAAAAGAACTACGATTCACAACTCAATTTCGTGCTATGGGCCTACAAAATCACTAGTAAGAGGTCAAGAGGAAAATCCCCATATGAATTGGTATATGTTGACACCTAACCCTAAGGGTTGGGTGAGGATATTCAATTTTGTATATTAAATAATATTAGGAAATAAGGAAGGCCAAGAGTCATTGGGAGATGAATCCCAATAGCCTCACCTCCATGTTTAAATACATGCACATTCTTCATCTAATACACATTCTGATTTGCGGAGCTACCTCCTAGTTTGACATGGTATCAGAGCCAGTCCCACTATTGGCATTTTTTCCTGTGGTGTAACTCCCTCACTCCTGCCAACAGTCTTTTGCTCAGTTAGTTTTTATGTATAGTTTTGCTGCTCCATTAGATTGATGCCATATACTGCAATTCTGCATTTTTTTAATCTATCTCTGCAAATTTTACAATCTCTGGTTTCTGCAGGTTCAGCTCCTACAATATCTGATTATTTTGCAACTCCTACAATTTTTTCAGTTCCTGCAATTCAGCACCTGCAAACTCTGCATTTGTAATTCCAGAATTTTTAACGGCCTCTCGGCCTCCCCATCGCTCTCACAATCTCACACCCTACAACTACCCATATCCCACCTGCCTCATACCCCCTCACTTTTCGATATCACCTCCCCTCACCCTCACTGCACAGCCCCACTCTCCAATAGACATCCTCCCTGTTCGCTCCCCCATACCCCCTAACCAGCTACGCTACCTGCTATCCCACCCCCTCGCCTCACCACTCAACCGCTCCCTAACCAGCCACGTTACGCTCACCCTAAACTACGACTTCTCCGCCTATTTATTCACAATACCGCCCCATTCATATTATATACTGCCCACTGCTCTATTTATAATACATATAAAATACCGCGGCTCTGTTTCTATTACATATAAAATACCGCCCGACTCCCTAACTAACACAACAGTCCGTTTATGCTTGGTTATTCATATAATACCACCGGCTCTGTTGTAATACCGCATTTTAATGCTGCTGTAATACCGCCTATGCACAACCCTCCCCACCTGCACATACCCCGCCTCCCTGTCAACCCTCCCCGCCCTTGCTGACTGTCGCTACCCCACTGCTCCATTCATATCACATAATACACCGCCTCCCTTCCATATAATACTCCCACTCCATTAATACGCTCTGTCATATTCAATACTCCCCTTACAGCGTGGTCAACTCTCCACACCGACTGTTCACATACGCTGTTTGGTTATAATACATCCCCCCCCATTCATATACCATACCACTCATTAACATATACCGCCCCCTCCCATTTTTAATGCCATTCCATTTTTACCACCGACCCCTCCACATATTTAATACCGCTTCCCCACATTCATAATACCGCCCCCTTCCACACTTTCAATACAATTATTCATATAAATTTTCTTTCTTCAATATATATATATATATATATATATATATTTTGTGCAGAATTTAGTATTTTTAGCAAAGTGTTTTTGTCCCCTTCAATTGTGTATATTTTCAGAATTGAAGATTTTTCTAGCAAAATTTTTTTTTCCCCTCAAAACAATTTTTTCCAGCAAAGTAATCATTTTTTCCCTTCATAAGAATGCATTCTCTCATATCTATTGTAGGGGTGGTTCTCTCTGGCAAAGAGAACTATCTTGAATGGTCTCAGAAAATCAAGCACACTCTCATTTTTAATGAGTTGTGGAAACGAATCTGTGAAGGACAAGAAGGAAATCCACCAGCAAAGCCCACTTCAGACAAGGACCTCGCCATTTGGGAAAACAAGAACTGCAAGGCCTATGCCTTGATTGCAGCTTCCGTAAATGAAGAGGTGAGTCGCCATATTTCATCATTTTCAAATGCCTATGAAGCCTTGAGAAAGCTAAAAGAACTCTATGACTAACATTCAGAACTAGAAATTGTTCAATTGATGATTAAGCTGTTCAGTCTTGAAATGAAGAACGATGATCCCCTTGCTTTAGCTTCAAAAGTTAGATCTATCATGCATGATATTGACAACACTGGTGTAAAAATTGACATACCTCTCATAGCATATGTTAAGGCATTATATCCGACTTACTCACATTATCTTGAGTCATTGCAAACAAGTGGAAACCTTGAGCATATCACCTTTGATACCCTTGAGAAAAAGTTTGCAAAAAGAGAGAAAGCTTTCGAGAAGATGATAGTCCCTTCGTCTTCTGAAGAGGCTGCATACTTTTCACATAGAGAAAAGATTCATGCTCCAGATTCATCCAGAGGAAGAGGTGGCAGAAGAGGAAGAGGAAGAAGAAACTTCACAGAAAGGGGGGGCAGACAATCTGACAAATCCAATCTTCATTGCACATGTTGCAATAAAGATGGACATGATGCATCCAAATGCAGAACACCTTGGGAGAAAATTGAGCAGCAAAGAAATCAAGACAAAGGTAAAACTAATGACAAAGACAAAGGTAAAGCACCTGAATCAGCTCATTATGTTCTAGCACATTGTAACAATGGAGTAACTGAAAACCTATTTGATGTTTCATTTACTTCATGGAGAGATGATTGGTTGCTAGATTCGGGAGCAACATGTCACATGACATTTAGAAAAGATTTTTTTGAAGAATTCACTGACAAAGTTGATGGAGCAGTATATTTCGCAGATAAATCCAAACTCAAGCCATCGGGGCTTGGCACAGTCAGGCTTAAACTGCCTGGTCTTCCTGATCATATCCTACATGAGGTTCTATACCTCCCTGAGTTGAAGAGAAACTTGCTGTCCCTGGTCGAAATCCGGCAGCAAGGACACTCAATTCACTTGTTTGATGGCAAGGCAGAGGTCAGAAAAGCATCGGATCACTCACTTGTCATGGAGGGAATAGAAGAAGGGAGACTCTTGAAGCTGAAAGGTTCATCTGCTCATGCTCAAAACTTTGCATTCAGTTCACATCATGATGAAGGTACATTCCCATCAAGTCTTTTATGGCATGCTAGATTTGGACACTTAAACTATGAAAGCCTTCATTTGTTGAAGAAAAATGGTGTTAATGGACTACCTACAATTCCTAGAAAACCTAAGGAATGTGATGCTTGTATTCTAGGAAAGCATAGCAAATATCCATTTCATGATTCACACTCCAGAGCACATAGCAAACTTGAGCTTATTCATTCATATTTATGTGGCCCTATGCTTGTTTCTTCTGCAAATGGAAATAAATACATGATGACATTTATTGATGACTACACCAGAATGTGTTGGATTTACTTATTGAAGAACAAGTCTGATGCTTTTCAAACATTCAAGAATTTTCATGCATGGATTGAAAATGATGCACAAACTCATATTGGTTCTCTACGTACTGATAATGGAAAAGAATACACTTCAAACGAATTTGAAAATTATCTTCGTCAACATGGGATCAAACATCAAACAACTGTGCCATATAATCCCCAATAGAACAGTGTAGCTGAAAGAATGAACAGAACTATTTTAAATATGGTTCGCTCCATGTTATTTTTCAAGAATGTAAAATTGATGTTTTTGGCTGATGCAGTTCTATGTGCTGTTTACATAAAGAATAGGTCTCCTTCAAGTTCAATTAGAAACAAAACTCCTTTTGAAATGTGGCATGGCCACATTCCTTTGGTAAAGCATTTCAGGGTCTTTGGGTCCACCTGTTATGCCTTGATACCCAAGGGTCAAAGGAATAAACTTGGTGCTAGAAGTAAAAAATGTATCTTCTTGGGGTACTCCAATACCTCCAAAGGATATCGTCTCTATGATGAAGAAAATAAGAAGTTTGTAATAGAAAGAGATGTCATATTCCTTGAATCTTCCAAGAGTGACAAGGTTGTTGAGTGGCAACTTGATCGCCTAGATAGATTCACACATGCAAAGTCTTTCCAAGAATTTGATAATGAGATTCCACATCTTGAAGGGGGGATTCCGATATTGAATCAAACTGTGGAATCATGTCCTGAAGCACTCTCTCCCCCACATGAAGAAACAACCACGGATGACACATTGGATGATGTGATTGACGGAATTGGGAGATTGAATCTTGAATCAATCCCAACTCAGTCAAATGACCAGCCTGGGCCATCTCAGAAAGGTCCTCCCAAATGGCTGACAAAGACACTAGAGAATGTTCATCCTGATGAGGTTGGAAAAACAGGAACAAGAAGTTCCACTCAAAAAATCGAAGGTGATGTAGATAATTATGATTCTCCTATTGATATGGATATTGCTTATAACTGTGAATTGAGTTTGTCTACAGATCATGAACCAACTTCCTTCAAAGAAGTCGCTTCTCATGATGAATGGAAAGAAGCGATGCAAAAGGAGTATGATGCCTTGATAAAGAATGGCACTTGGAAGCTGGTTGATCTGCCTTTGGGAAAAAAACCAATTGGCTGTAAGTGGGTCTACAATAAAAAGTATAAAGCATATGGCTCACTTGACAAGCACAAGGCCAGGCTTGTGGCAAAATGTTTTTCACAAAAAGAAGGAATCGATTATGAAGAAACTTTTGCTCCCACAGCAAAATGGACCACCATCCAGACTCTCTTTGCCCTAACAGCTCAGAATGGATGGAAAGTCCATCAGATGAATGTAAAAATTGCCTTTTTGAATGGAGATCTAAAGGAGAAAGTTTTTATGTCCCAGCCAGAAGGATTTGTTGTAAAGGGCCAAGAACACAAAGTTTGCAAGATTATAAAATCCTTGTATGGCCTCAAGCAAGCACCACGAGCTTGGTATGCGAAATTAACTGAGCATCTTCTGAAACTTGACTTCAAACATTTTGATCTTGATGATGCAACTTTATTTGTTAAGAAATTTGGAAAAACAGTTGTATATCTTATGGTGTATGTATATGATCTTTTGATAACAGGGAACAATGAGAGCTATATTGCATCCATGAAGAAAGAATTGAAGAAAGGTTTTGAAATGACTAATTTGGGTCATGTTCATTACTATCTGGGTATTGAAGTAATTCAACATCCTAAATTTATATTTCTTTCTCAAAAGAAGTACATTAGAGATCTTTTGAACAAGTTTGGCATGGATGAATGCAATCCCTTAACCACTCCAATGGAACAAAACTTGAAGCTCACATCTATTAAAGGGAAGGAATTCGAGGATGCAACTAAGTATAGACAGCTTATAGGAAGTCTTATCTACTTGACCACCACCAGACCTGACATTTCATTTGTTGTTGGAATCCTCTCAAGGTTTATGCAAAAACCTTGTGAAGGACATTGGTTTGCTACAAAAAGAGTGTTAAGGTACTTGAAGGGGACTCAAGACTTTGGACTCAAATATACAAAGGTAGGCGACTTCAGCTTGATAGGATACTCAGATTCAGACTTTGATGGGGACAAAGAAATAGGGGTGTCTACTATAGGTTACACCATGAGTCTTGGATCAGGAGCTGTCTCATGGAGATCACACAAATAGTCAGTTCTAGCAGATTCCACAACCAAGGCATAATATGTGGTAGCAACTGAAGCAACAAAGGAAATTGTGTGGCTCAGAAAAATCCTAGAAGATTTGCAGATGAAACAAACGTATTCCACACCACTCATGATCGACAAAACCTCTGCAATAAAGTTGGCCAAGAACCCAAAGTTCCATGATCGAACAAAGCACATCAATACAAAATACCATCTAATTCGACATCATGTTCAAGCCAAAAACATCCATCTACATCATTGTTCCACAAATGAGCAAACTGCTGATATCTTCACCAAAGCACTTGGAAGAGAAAAGTTTGAAAAGTTCAGATCGATGCTTGGGCTCACCAACATCCCTTCAGATTAAAGGGGGGAATGTTGACACCTAATCCTAAGGGTTGGGTGAGGATATTAATTTTTTTATATTAAATAATATTAGGAAATAAGAAAGGCCAAGAGTCATTGGGAGATGAATCCCAATAGCCTCACCTCCATGTATAAATACATGCAATTTTTTTATCTAATACACATTTTGATTTGCGGAGTTACCTCCTGGTTTGACAGTATATGGTAGAGCAGCAGTTTTGTCGATATAGTTGGCCTTACCTGTGGCTAGATTCATGCAGGATTGTCAAGAGGAACCAAACGATCTTACCAGAAGAATAAATCAGTTAGTAGAGCTGGAGGAGACTCGAAGTCAAGTAAATCAGAGGTTGAGTGAGTACCAAGAGGAAATGAAAGACTTGTTCGATCAACATGTTAAGGATAAAGGGATGCAGGTTGGAGATATGGTGCTAAGATGGGACATAAGAAGGGCTGAGAGAGGAAAGCATAGGAAGTTCAATCCTCTATGGTTGGGACCTTTTAAAATTGCAGAGGCTGAAGGAAACAATACTTTCAGACTGGAAAATTTGTAGGGTGATCTGCTCGAAGCCCCTATGAATGGGCAATTCTTCAAACCCTTTTTCCAGTATTGATTCAGGCCGAAAGGTCTGCTGTATGATATTGTACATTATTCAATTTATTTTATTATGATGTTTACTGTTTTGATTTTTCATGAAGAAGGAAGAGAAGGCAACAAGGGACTGTGTTCATAGGAAGAAGGCTAACAGATGGTCTGCAAAGTTCTCGATGCGTTTGAGGACAAGCGGGTCGTCCCCAAGTGGAGCCAATGTTGTTATGACATCCCCCACCGAGCTGGGATGCCTAATGATAAGGAGCCTTATACTGCAAAGAAAATACAACAAGAACTGCATGGATTGTCAAAGCCCAAATTTCACCTATCGGAACCCTTGAAAAGGCCAAAAGTCCACCTTTTTTTCTCTAAAAGCACTCATTTTTACATATCAGGCCTCTAAGCTCCTTTCGCTTAAGCCTGAGCCCCTTTCTGCCATGAGACCGGGTTGACTAAGCACTAAGCCCATCGGTGGTCGCACGTCGCTCTTTCCAAGTTCCTGCTTCCAAGTTTTTGTTTTTCCGATGGTCGATCCCCTGATATGATATGGACCGTCCATTCCCCAAGATCCTAAGGCCATCACATCACTCCATCGCATCGGTGCATCGCATCAGGTTTTTCCCTTTCCCTTTCACCTCCCCTTCTCCACCGATGATCATCCCCTACCGATGGAATCCTAGCCATTGATCTCTCCCAGATCCAATGGTCATTTATCCATCGCGCCACGCCCATCCATCGCGCATCGCACATCGCAAAGTCCATGTACCTTTTACATTTTTCTGCCGATGTGCGAAACGCTGATACAATCCCGACCGTTGATCTCCTCCCCGATCCAATGGATCTCACTCCCTCGGCATATCGCAATCGCTCCCTCTGCGGTTCCAACTCTCGTCTGTCTGAATTCCTGATGTGCGCGGGCTCGATTCAATCATAGCTGTTCATTTTTCCTCATCTAACGACCCACATTACTTCCACCTTTCTTCCTCCTGCACATCCTTTCTCCCTTCACGTTTAATCTCCACCATCTGATCGACCTAGATCTATG
Organism: Pinus albicaulis; assembly: GCA_034641835.2. Taxonomy (NCBI): domain Eukaryota; kingdom Viridiplantae; phylum Streptophyta; class Pinopsida; order Pinales; family Pinaceae; genus Pinus; species Pinus albicaulis. The sequence goes on from CM076570.1 coordinate 67,762,657, forward strand.
GCCCATATTCGTTGTGGAGGCACCCGTCCCACAGACTCGTCCTTACCTCCAAGTGCCCCCACAGTTGATCTCTACCGTTGATCTCCTTCATGATCCAATGGTCCTCGCTCCATCGCTCCTTCGCAAATTTCCCGATCACCCATCCATTATTGCATTCCCCGCTTTGATCTGGACCGTCGATCTTCTTCATCTAACGGCCCACATCACTCCCACTTTTATAACCCCACAATTGATCATCCTGCTACACGACAGGGTTGCTAATTTCATTTCCTGTCCCACCCGATCGCGCAGGTTCGTCCATCACATTCTTCCTCCGCCGTTGATCTAGATTGCCCAGATCAGACGGATTCCATTCATTTTCACGTTCATTTCATCAAATAACTTGATCGTGTTGTTTCCACGTGAAATGGGCGGTTTTGATAAGACACGTGTCTTCCTCCAACCCGTATTGCGTTCATTTCGCCCCAAACCGCTTACCACCTCAACCCCACGCGAATACCACCTTCAGTATTCCCGAAACTTCTTATCATTAATTCTGCGACCATACTTCCTCTAAAACCATGCCTTCACCACAGAAACGCCTCCGCTGCATTCTTTTCTTTCGCGCTTCTCCTCCACCTTCACCTGAGCCTTCTAAAGCAGTCAACCACTCATCGCAGGATTTATTTAATTTGGTTTGCTGTCTGTGCAGGTTATTCATGGCATTTTAAGTATGCTGGCCATCTCATAGCCAATCACAGTGACTCAAGGCCAAGGGTGACGATCCTCAGAGGCCTGATCAAAGGAAAAAAGGGGGCATAAAGGGTTAATTTCCACGTTTTAACCAATTATTTCATAAGCATTGGTTACATAGTGAAACCCTCCAGTGCACAAAGAAAGTACATGTCAGCAAAAGAATAAAGGCTAAGGGTCCAAATTAGAAAATTAAAAGCTTAACCCGCGGAACACTAACAAAAGGTTCCAGATTTTCCAAAGGACTCACTAGTTCGAGTGCTCTGTATGTATTTTGTATGAAATTTGATAGTAGATGTTTGAAGAGCTCATAGGGATTCAGTAATAAGAAGATTTGTTGGAATTGGGGATTCCACTCTGGATGATTCAGAGTTTGTAACTCTTCTCCATGTTTTTTAATACAAAGGTTAATTTCGTATCTCTCCACATTTCTTGTATCTAATGTTATGGAATGCGAGTGCTCCCATGTTTGAATATGAATTTATTATAGCAGATACTCATATTTACTCATCCATAGTGCTTTAAATATGGCTCAGACATGATACTTTGTTTCATTTCCTATCTCTACCGCCATTCTTCTGATATTAATTACAATGGATTCTTGTATTTGAATGAGCCCAGATATATGGATTCTTATCTTTGCATAGGCCCAGTATATATGGAATCTGACCTTTGAATAAGCCTGGTTATAGTTGGTATATTATTCCATTTTCTGTCATATTCATGGCTCACATATATAACTTGATATATGTTTGTTCATTTTAGAAGTCGACCCCCTTTTACGGCATTCTATCTTAAAGCTATATAATGCATTTACTATTTACATTTTGTACTCAGTTTTTGCAGTTTTCTTAGTTGTTGTGTTTAACTTTGGGGTCTTGGTTCCACCCTTATTAAAACCATTCATCTAAGTGATTGTTGCATGAGAGCCTAACATTGTCAATTGCAATCGGTTGAGTCATATGCTCCTTGCATTTAAGATGTCCTAGGCACTGGTCTTTATACAACTCAAGGCTATCTCTAGGAGCAACAACACACTGGAAGCCCTTTGTGATCCTAAGACATTGTAGCGCAGATACATAATGCAACAGGTCTTTCCAATTTTTGATCTCCCCTTCGGAGTCATAGAGGAATTCAGTGTCTTTCTCCCAGAAAAGCACGCCATCAGTCGTAGGGTTAATCCAATCCTTGTCCTGGGCAGTTAGTTTATAGATATGATCCATGTTGTCTTCTTCGAGCATGGGTTCTGTATACCATTCTCCCTCTGCTGGGCCTAGAGGGACTATTACTCTTGTACCCTAATTCTCAAAAACCATGCTCCTTTTTTTCAAGTTGATAATGCCTCCCATGTCTATAGCCCAGCCCAGTCCTAGGAGCATAGGATAAGGGTCCACATCCTCTACAATTTGAATTACCTCAAAATCTGCGTATACCTTAACTCCTGAAATATCTACCATAATCTTTGATAGTCTCCCCAATGGTATGATATTTTGTTGGTTAGCCATGTGCAGCTGGATAGTAGACCATTCCAGCTTAGGTTCTCCCATCCTCTGCCACGTATGTTTGGGCAGGACATTCACATAGAATGCCAGATCCAGGATGACCTGATCCATTTCATAATTTACAATCTGCACAGTTAGTTGCATTTCCTAACCAGTACGTTTCTTATGATTATAAAGTTTGTGAACATATTTAACTTCTGTTGGAGGGTCAGTTTTTTCTGCGCAGTTGTTTATCTGTGCTTGAAGTTTTTATATTGACTTCTGGTTGTGTAGCAACTTCATACATTCTTGTAGGAATGGTTTAACTTCTTCATCCACTTTTAGGTTTGTGGGAGCCTTGGAAGTAGATGCCTCATTCTCGGTAAAGTATTTGTGAGCTTCTAGGAAGGTTTCTTTCTCCTTTTGTAGGTCCAAGCTTTCTTTTTTGATAGCGGCTTTTTGGATAAGGGGTTCAGCCGCAAATATTTCCTCCGCTCCTCCAGTAGCCATGCCGTTGTGCATAATGACTTTAATACTGGGTCCCTTATCATGTGGTTCTTCCTTAACCATTTGTACATTATGTGTTGGTGTCTATTTTTTTTTCTACATCTTTGCTATCAGTACCGAACAATATTTGATCGCATGATCCAATTGTTTAAAATATCTGCAAGATTGTCATGCAGGGTTCAGACAGTCCCTTGCAAAGTGCCCTAATTCTCCACCATTATAACAGATCAATTTCCCTCTTCCCTAACCTGTGCTTCCGCCTCTCTCCCGCCCCAACCCCCCCCCACCCCGGGCCTCTGGTAGGGGAGTCTCCTCGTCCTGAGGGAGATAGTTGTGATGAGGGGTCAGCCTGTACATGTTTCCTCAGTCTATCATTAAGTTGCATGTCTGGCAATTGTGTTCGTCATGTCCCATAGATGAGAAAAATCGACACCATTGTTGCTTCAACTCTGGAACATTAGCACCAAGATAGGGGCAGTGGTTGGTATCATGTAGTCTAGCTACGTGGCAGTCAGTGCACCATAACATGGGACCACTTGGTCCTGCAACCTCTTTAGGGCGCAATGGGTTGGGCCCCCCAGCTTGCATGTAGTCTACTAGTAGAGGGAATTAATCCTTGGTGTGGCCTGACACCCTGCATCTTATACACCATATGTTCAAAATAGCTTCTTTTCCTCACTCCTTTCGCAAATTCTGGATTTCGAGGTGCATTTCCTCCAACTGTCCTTGGATTTTTTGTACCCCAAACTAGGCATCGTCTCTTGGTGCAACTTTTAGCTTCATGAAAATCTCCAAGGCTTTCTCTTGTGTATCAATCGCTTGCTGTCCCATAGGCCCATGCAGGTGAGGTAATAGCATGGAAATGAACCATTCCTTGTGCTGTCTATCCTCATACTTAAATTCCCCATCTCTGATAACCTTCTTTAGCCGTTGATCAGCCTCCCATACCGAGTCAGTGGGTCCCTGTTTAAAGTCTTTCAAGTCAACCACCAGTTGAGCGTAGGACTTAGGATTCCGAAACTATTGTTTTAAAGAATCCTTTATTTCTTGTATTGACGAATCCGCACATTGGCCTACGTACCCCATGAACCATTCCAAGGCCCTTCCTTCAAAGGTGAGGGATAACTGCACCCTTTTTACAGCATCACTAGCAACATTCTACATAGTCCATATTACGAACCAAAATCGGTCCATGTCTTCATCTCCCACACCCTTGAAGGTGGGAAGCTTCATGTGTGTGGCCATATCTTCTTCCAGTAGTGGCAGAGGGGTAGGGGAGTTCTTTCCCTTACTCTGAATCGACAATGGTGTAGTCAGAGGACTAGTTCCTGCGTGCGCATATGGCTCTCTTAAGGGGCTGTAGATGGATCTATCCTCTTCTTGGTTGACTCAGTGGTACTTACCACTTCGTGTTGTACTTTCACCCTAATTAGAGGTCGTTCATTCAGTGTGGCTACATAAAATTCCCTTTTCGCACAGTAATATTTTAATTAGTAGATGCAATGTTCGCAAGAACTTACCACAAAATCCTTTGAAGAACCTCCGCTCTGCTTCCTAGTAGGTTATAAACTGATCGACTACGAATTCTATGAAAAATACTCCTAGCACACTGTCCACCAAATGATGTACAGTCCGAGTGATTGTGTTATCAGCCTTCTCCAACTGTTGGATCAATTCCAGAGTCCACTGTGTAACCTGGTCATCTTTCCAACACGTCTGAAATTCTACTATCCTTTCTAGCCACTCCTGTAGCTTGTGTGCGAAAGTTACAAAGAAAATTTCATATACTTCTGTAAAAATATATTTTTTCTTCCACTTCTCAGCTGTTAGCTTCATGTTACAGTTCTCTTTTATGGAAAATTACTGAATCTGTTTTTCGAACTAGTCTTCGAGCTCTAATTTCTCAGGTCGCCAACGACCTCATGGCATTACCTGATCTCTCTCTCAAAATGCTCCTGGTCTCGAAAATGGAACCATTTGTTGGCTTGAGGGGTATTTACCCAGGTTTGGATTTAAGGTTTGCCAACAAACCCCTATACTACTGGCCCTTTCGACAATGACCCACTTTTGTAGGCCAAGATCTCACTCGAAGTAGTATGGGTGGGTGTTGGAACCAGGTTTCCGCACCCTGGGAGAAAGTGGGTAATTAAGGAAGTATTGTTGAGATCGATTAGGTTTTCACAGAAATTTTTTTATTACCAAGCCGTTAATAGTATAACCAACATGTAAACACAAACACGCTACTATTATTAAGCAGATCTTAGCAACACCTTCACATCCACGTACGCATCAGTAATTATCATCATAGCATAACACAATTGCAGCTAACACAGAGGTACTTCAATAGTAAATGAAACCAGTTCAGATAACATAGAGATACTTCAACAAATTTCGTGTTCATTAACGTACAAGACCAAGTTACAAACCCAAGTCACAGCCCGCGCACACAGCCAACGGGGTCCACATACAACAGGACTGAGGATCTTCATGCACACAGTGAATAGGAGTCCTTACCCAATACTACCCAAAACAGATCTCAATAGTTCATATTTAGCATCAATATTTCTTACCTACCTCTAGACTCAAACTATCTATCTATTTATATCGTCATAGCCTGTACTATCCTGTGGTCTGCAAACCATGGTTTGTGGACTCTAGGTCTACCCTTTGACCCATTACAATACATTGGAGGCTTTGACCCGCCCCAAAGCCTCTACGCTAGACTAATTACTACAAAAATATATATCAAAAAATGCAGCTAGGGGAACCCGTTCCAACAGAAACCCTTCCCATTCCACACACAACACTTTCGACAAATCTGGAAAATTTTTGAAATTGTTTTGGAAAAAACCAAAAGTGCGGGTATTGACCTGAAATAGTGGAGAACACAGGTTTCTAGCCAAAAAGTGCATTACATAGCACATATCTGGGGCTTAAAAATGAGTTTTTCTCCTGTGACCTTTATTTGGTAGGTCTCGCACATATTTTTCCGTCTCCTGCTCGACTGGTACCTGTGACCTGCGGAAAGAACCAGAAAACCACCAGAATCTGAAAATTTTCCCAAAAAAATAAAGAAAAGATATAAATAGAAACTGAGAGGCTATAAATAGCTGCAGAAAACCCTGAAAATTCACTTAAATTGCAGTCACCCAGGAAAATGAATTTTTAGACTAGTGGAGTCACCATATGTTAGTATGAAATTTCTTGGAAGGTGTACCAAAAACACTTCACTTAAGTCACAAGTGACCAGTGACCCTAACAACAATATATGGCTTCTTATACTTCATAATTGCAATAATAATATGAGAAAAACCTGTAGTAAAAATATGTAAACGATATAAAATAATAAACAACAAAATAAATCTAATGTAATAACCCAATTATGGAAAGAAATTTGAATGAATAAATATTTATTGATAACACCTAGTGAAGGAGATCTACAAAAGGGTTTGAGAATCCCCCTCCGTGGGACGGGTCCTTTGATGTAGTTGACGCTTCAGTGATCGATTCTCTCTCTCAATATGTGAAAACCCAAACAATGTGTAGAACTCTAGTGGGAGCTCAAATGCAAGAAGATGATAATGGTGACGATGATAATGATCATGGTGAAAAATGAATGGAAAACCCTCTTATTTATAACAAAGTATTAGGTTGATCTCGAAAATGGGGAATAATAAAATATTATTGATCAAAATTAATATTTAACCACTAGGAATACTTCATTATATTTTTTGGACGGAGAAAAAATATTCAAAATGGTCAAATATCTTTATTTAGGAACAATTAATAAATAAAATTATTTATTAATTATTTTGTGAGGATTAAGAAATGTGTGAAAATGAAATAGTTATTAAATAGCGTTTTAACAATTATTCCAAAAATAGAATTAATGAATAACAAATAAATAGTGATTTATTTAATTATTCCTAGGCGATTTAGTCAAATGTGGCAAGGAATAATTATCAAATAATGATTTATTTAATTATTCTCATGGGTTTTTTATTTTATTTTAATTAAAAATAATTTAATAAAAATGGTTTACTAAATTATTTTCTATAGTGAAAATGATTTTACTATGGTAAAATTAAACCTACATGGTGTAGTTCGATCCACCTTGTTAGAAATGGCTAGCTGATCATTTTTTGGTGATAAAATTTATTTCATGGAACTTTCACCAAGACTATTACACTTTTCCAGTATTTTATATTCCCTTTAAATTAAAAAAATAATAACCTATAGGAATGGAAAATCTCAATATAAAAAGCCTAGTTATACTCCATGAGATACATAATATCAAATTAACAATCATATAACCTTGCTTCCTATTCACCATTGAAAATAGGAATCTTAAATGCATGTATATTAAAAGATGATTAATAAAGTATAAAATATAGGAATTTGAAAGCATAAAATGTGTGGGGATTGCATGAAAACCCATCGGGGCTATTGATGCTCCTTGGCAGTGGGTCAATGCATACATGATATCAAGGCAACTTCGTCGGGGCTATGGACTCTCGTTGGCAGTGAAGTAATGTCGGGTAACAGAATGATGAGCTAAATTGTTTGCATCAAATTATGGTTAGTAAGATATTCTTAGTAATCAAATAAAAAGTATATATTCCTATTTATATAAAAATAAAGAATATTTGTCTCATCCCTCAGCACAATATCAAATGGATAAGTATGGGTACAGGTATATTTTTCTCATCTTTTTAATTAATCATGATAAATTATTCATGAGGTTCACTAAATTGTAAAGTTTCTTCTTTATGCAATCTAATATATTATTTCTCTTATTTCCATGAACATAGATAACTATTTTTCCCATTGTGTCGCTAATTATTGTAGTAAAACAACACCCCCTCATTTTGTACTTAATCCATAATAAAATGGGGACCCTTTTAAGTTTATATATCCTACTAATGTATATAATTTTTTCTTTGTAAAATCATGATGAATTTCCATCTTGTGCATATTTTATGTACAAATCCTTTATAAAAATCTTCAAAAAGCAAAAAATGTCCAAGTTTTTAAGTGCATCATCAATTAACATTTCTTTTCCCTCTCTCTCAAGACTTGAATATATTGGACCACACTCTATTTTATTGGCACACTTTAGGAAAATCCTTGTAGTGTGCTTGAACCTTTTTTTCAGTACCTAACAATACTTTTCCCATCTTGGTTTTTGTATCTCAAGTTCGCATCAAAATTTATCTCAATATTTCCCTGACCCTTTCATTGTTCAAGTGTTCCGCCTTCCAAAAAGATATACAGTGGGGCATAATATTTCCCAAAAAATCCCTTAAAAGTTTATGTCTCTAGCATTCCGTTATTTCTTAGACCTCAACCACTTTTAAATGTTAAAAATTAACTTCAACCTGATAAATCCTCCCCTAGATGACATGGCCATTGTTTCTACGTGGAATATTTTTCCATGTACCCTTATACAATTGGAATGTGTCAAATTATGACATGTTAATATTTGATAACTCAAAATATTCTCAGTACTTTTATCCTATAGTTCTTTGACTAAACAACAATAATTTATGTGTCCTGTCGTGGCCTTCTCATAACATATTATCTGAACCTGGAATTACTCCTACCGCGATGTGAATTAGGGTTAGTAAACAAATTAGTGGATGATTAATTGAATGGTTGGCCTTAATATTCTTTTGATAATGGTGCCTCAGTAAGTAGATACAAGTCATTTCAACTTAGAATTAAGTTTATCCGCCATTCATGCTAGTATCGTCCTACATGTAACCATTTCTATTTGATAGTAAATGTATTTCTAGACCCTGAGTTGTTAAAATTGCACGATAACTTTATTTTTTCTACCTTGTTACATTTTTTTCATTCAACTAGCTCTACAAGAACATCAAACATGGGAAAACAACCTAAAAAGAAGTAGCTAGTGTAGAAGCTGCATCAACTAGTCCTTCAAGAGTTAGATGATAATAATTTGAATACATTTATGTTTTCAGACATGGTAATTAGTAAGGACGTTGGAACATGTTCGTCGAGTCACATGTATAAACTCTTAGAGGAATAATTACATGACAATGTGATAGATATTCCTATAGAAAAAGAGGGAGATAAAGGTAATCGAGACACATCTCTCCAAAACACTACAAAGTTAATTGTCACATGCCTTAGGATACTTCCATACACTGACATGGTATAATGGGCTATAGATTTCGTAGATATTTTTAGGCATCTATTTTTCACTTCTCATGGCACAATTGTTAGCTCCTTCGGCCATAAATATCTCTAGGTAATGTATAAGCTTCCTGAACTTGATCTTACATATAATTCTACATTCTTATGAAAAATCCTCCAAGAGGAATGCACTAAATATAATAGGATAATGTCTGATTTAATCAAAGAATGGAGGATGAATGAACACAAATTTAAGGTATATGATTCTAAATAATATCGTACCACTTCTTTGATTGTTGCATTTGTATTTATTATTCAACGTGATGTAGAATTTTTGGTAAGAAATACCTAACAAATTTTCATAAATATTGGGTTCCTCTTATTCAAAGAGATTTAGAAGGCTATGTTTTCAATTGGGTGAACATCTTGTCCAATAAACTAGCCAAGCACAACAACTCTTTTCTCCTTGAGAAAACCATGACTCACAATCCCCCTTTTTATATGCCAGCCTCTGTTATGGATGCCCTTTTCATTTATACCTATTTTTTGTCTATGGGATGGAAATGGGCACCTACTGAAGCACTCACTATCCATATATATCATAACAATATCTATGATGAGAACTATTTCAATAATTTTTATCAAAATTTTCATTTTTTCATTATTCCTATTGATGAAGTAATTTTTAATACTAAATCTCCTAGGATTTCAAAAGAGGCCAAAAAATGCATTGAAAGAATTGGTTGATTGGTACTCTGAAGAAAATTTATCTTACATAAGAATATATGGTTTTTAGGAACCTCCACATGATTTACCACTTTTCGTCCCTCATAAGATGTCATGTAAGGAAATAGATTATCAGACAGCTGAATTATAGAAGAGCTCGAAGAAAATATAACCTAATTTTCCAATTGAAGTCATTATTTACACCCTCCAAAACTTTCCATATGCCTGAAAGGAATTAGCCAACTTTTGGAAAATTAAGGTAGAAAAAATTCCTTTAAAACTCCATGATCCTTTAGGTGCCATTCGTTAACATTGTGTCTTTGTGGCCGTGAAGAAGTATGAACATGAGAAGTCTACTTATGATGATTTTTGTTGTAGAGATAATTCTTATTAGGATGTTTACAAAAGAACATGAAAGTTTCACATGGAAAGGTATAAGCGTTTCCCAACATTTAGAGAGAAAAGAAGAGATTCATTTACTTTACTTATGCAAAAACCAACAAGCGAATAAATTTTAGTAGAGTATTCTACATCCAAAGTTCCAAAAAATATTCCTATGAAAGAACTTGTACAGGTTTAAAATACCATCTCTGAATTTTCCAGTGAGTTTCTTAAAGAAGGGATTATGAAAAGAACTAAATAAAGTATAATGCATTAGAAATGGGAAGAGTTTGAACAAATTACAACAGATGTATCTCATAAAAAATTTGATGTTTACTCTCAACTTCAACCCCTACGAAAAATATAGAAAAATAGGTATAACAATAGTAATTAAATATCCCTCCCAGTACTACTAATTGTTGTGAGATCTGTCTAGTTACCACTGTATTTGTTTATCAAAACTCTTATAGGTTGAATGCCTAGTGATAACCAGTAGACATGGATATTAGCAATTTCAATGTGGGCCTAGTGAGATGGATTGCATTCCACCAATTGGGGTCCTTTACATTCATCAAAATAATACTATTGTAAGAAGAATCAGAAAATGAAGATACAAAATAAGTGACATTGGTATCCCTACAGATAGTTTGTGATGGATATCAATTTATACCAAATCATACTATTGAAGATTTGGATTTTCATTTTTTGCATATGAAAATGATAATATTGATTTCATTTTAAAATTAAAAGATTTTCTTAAACAAAATGATGATATAATTCAACAATAGGAGAAACAATTGTCCCAACAGGGAGATCATATATAGGTTCAATTAAATCTTTGAGAGGAAGAAATTAATAAAATACAATGTGAATTTTGTGTTATAAATTAATAGAGATATTAGGTTTACAAGGTAGGTAAAGAGAGTGAGGAGCGAGGAGAAACTAGCGTATGCAATGGAGCTATCCCAACCTTTCTTGAGTTTTGGATGGATGTCCTACTATAGCTGGTGGTGATGTCCAGGATGTTGGTGTTGTTGGTTCTAGTAGCACATGAAGGATTGAGCTGTTATACTAGAGTTTTATGTGGGTTTATTTCACTATGTTTTATTTATTTTATTAGATAACTATGTAGATAGCATGGGAAGCAATTGAAGTATCGAGGAGCGACTATTGTATTCGATAAATGTTGTAAGTTTTTGAAGTTTTAGTATTGGATTGTTGATTTGTTGGCATATGAGGTCTTGATTGTTACTAGCTTGTTGTGACACATTTACGTCAAATTTCCCAACCTTGCTTGAGTTTCTTCTAGAGGTGTTGCTATAGTTGATGGTGATGTCTAGGCTATTCGTTCTTCTCTACATGTTGGTAGCACATTTAGTTTTGTCCCTTGAATGGAAGATATAAGATGGGTGTTTTGGCTAGACGTCATGGGTGGTATCATGTTTGATCATGAAAGCCCTAAGGATTCTATTAGTGGGTGCTTATTTTCCTCATTGTATTTACAAGGATCCATCCTTACTGATGCTTCGACATCTTCTTTGATTCATTTTGAATTCTTTTCCCACTTATTGAGCCATGGATTACCGTTGCATTTGTTATGGTGTTGAGAATTGGTGTTACTGGGTAACTTTATATGGGAGACTCATTATTGAACATTGATTATCGATGAAAATCTCACACCCCTAGCCACTGGATGAGTTGTTTTTATTATTGAGATATTTTTGATGTATCTAATTATAAACGATTTATAGATTTTGGTACTTTTTTTGGGTGTCCCATTACCACTTTGTACACTCTACTACCTATTCTTTGTGTCATTAAATTTGTTGGAGTGCTTGCTACATTTTGTATTTATTATCCACCTTATGGATTAGTCATTCTCTGACAAAAGAATGTATTTGGACTCTAGAGGTGGCTGTTGAGGTGACTTTCATTTACTAGATGTGTTGGTACACACAACTATCGAGGCAGAGAGTCACGCTCCACATAGAAAGTCCACAACTCTTTGATACATCCTGTACATGCAACTACACATGAGGCTTCAACTATTTCAATTTCCCTATCAAAACTTAAACTTGATTATTTAAATCCTCAGAAAATGTTCTTTCATTATTCTCGAAAGAATAAAGCTGCTAAGATTTCTCTTGATTATCAGACACTTGTTTTTGGTTCAAAATTTTTTTAAGGTTGGGTGGTAATGTTATAGTAGAGATATTTAGTGGGTAAATGGTCTTATATGCTTAAGGATGGATCTCAGATGGCATATTTGGTGGCTATCCACTAGTTCCCTACACTAAAGTATATACCTACTTTCAACATTCTTTACAATCAATGGTTTTGCTTCCACTTTCTGCATGTCGATGATGTTGAGAAGATATTGGGAACATATTGGGTTAAGGGCTACAAATTTCTCTCATTACACTTATGGAATGTGGGCTTTGATCCACATATAGAATTTCCACATAAGAAAATGGTATGGGTTAAACTCCTTGGTTTACCCCTCCTTTTCTAGTCTTGAGAATATCTGATGATGATAAAAAATCCCATTGGTAAATTCAAATTCTTGTAGGAGGCATGCCTGATAAATATGGATAAAAAAGCATCTATATTTTTGTAGAGGTGGATTTTGTTGTTGGCCTTTGAGTGGAAGTTGAGCTTATTTGGGATGGTTTTTCTACTAGGAAACAAATAGAACACTAGGCTATTCCGTTTCGTTGCCTTAGCTATCATGATGTTGGAAATATTATAGCAGAATGCCCTCACAAATTTGGGAACATGAAACATGGAATACAAGACCTTGTATGCGATGAGAGTCACCCATTGACAACTGTACATCACCCTCCCATGGCTCAGAATGTTGGTCATTGTAATATTCCTATTTTAATAGGAATATTCAATTTCATTTTGTTTTCTTTGTTCAAAGAATAATTCTGTAAAGGAGGGTCAAAATCTCCTAATAAAAGAATAAATACATGCCCAATGTGAAAAAGGGTAAATCCGGGCCACTTTAATAAACACACTTGAGTGTGAAAAGAAAAAATCCACTTGACTGGGTCAATCTTGACCATATCTACAATGTAGTATTGGAGGAGTGCTCATCAATAAGGCACAACATAATTCTAGAAGGAGGTCTCTTGTTTGAAAGAGATAAGTTGATGAAGGTGGTTTACGGTTTTGGCAAGCTCTAATATTATAAAAGGAAGGGGAAGGCAACATGTTGAGGTTGTTCATGATTTTATTTCTGATTTGTTGTCTGTTTAGACACACAGCTCTCTTGGCTGTTTAGCCTAGATTTCATATGCTGTTTAGCATTGGAATTTCCTGTTTAGGAGATCCATCTCTTCCCATTGAGGAGCTCCTAGGAGAGCTTGTATTGCTTGTCCACTATCTGGTTGGAGACCAAGCTTCTACTTCCAACTACAACACAGATCCAGTGAGGGTTTGCTTGCTTTTGTAAGCTGCAGCAAGTGGAACTCTAGACATGTCCAGATCTAGCTTGTATTGGAGCCTCTTCTCAATGAGTGTGTCTTTTAACCTCCTGGAAGAGTGCAGCCATTGTTTGAGCTTTAGTTTTGCATCTTGGCATCAGGCCAAATCAATTATTCAAGCTGCAACACAGTCACCCTTGAGGGACTGCGTTATTTCAGTGGAGATTAGATCCCTTTAGATCTAAGTCATTTTGTTTTTCTTTTTCAGTAGGGGAGGCCTCTGATCTATTTGAGGAAGTGTATTGAATTCCATGAGCTTCAGATTCTGATCTTGGCATGTGGCCATTAGCCATCTATCCCCTACAACATATTTTCTACTCTAGATCTACGCTATTCTAGTAGGAGGTGTTGCAGTGAGTTTGGGTGCATCAATTGGAGAGTTAGTTCCTGAGTGTTGGGGATCTACTCTTTATTTGGATATCTAATGGAGGAGATCTACACATTGTAATTTTTTGATCTGATCTCAATAATCTGAATACTTCAACATTTTTGAATATTTCTACAGATCTGCTTCCTTAGATCTCATATGTACTACTTATGCTTGGTGTAAACCCCGAAATTCCAAGGGGATCTGAAAGAGGAGCTCTTCTACTACATGGATATGAATTTTTATGCACAAATCTGATCTAGTTCTGACATATAACATACAACAGTTGTAGCCTAATAAAACAACACTGTGAAGGAATTTTTCAGTCATTCATATGGCTGTAACCCTCTTTTGAGGAGATTTCTTCTATCTATGACTTGTATTTTCAGTCATGTATTTGATAAAATTAATTGCATGACTTATTTGCTGCTGTAAATACTATTGGAGAATATTTCATGAGCCTCCTATCACTGCTCTATAGAAACTGCGTTATTTTCTAAGCAGAATTGTTTGTTATTGTTGCAGTCTCTCTTTGAGGCATTTTTCAAGGGAACTAGGTGTGGGAGATATATTTAACCCACCTAGAAGGATTTATTTTTGAAACCCTCTTGGATTTAGGACTTAGATATTCATATATAAGGGATCCAAGTGCTGGTTTTCATTTTTGTAGCAGCCATTCCTGGAAAATTCGTTTTCCAGACATGCCTTGCTAGCTATTCCAGATTTGGAATATCCCAGTGGTATCGGAGCTGCCATCTTGGCTCAGCCTGTGGATTTCAGATCCAATCAGAAGATAATAATAAGAGGAGAAAAAAATGATGGAGAGGATGCAATTACTCTCATCCATTTTCAGATCTAAGAAGAACCTCTCCAAGGAGGTTCAACCGATGGAAGAAGAAAGATGCAATGAAACTCCAAGAGGGTTTCAAGAAGGAGAAAGCTGCAGTGAGACCTCTAGAAGGTTTCAAGAGGAAGAAGAAGATCCATGCACTTCATGTTATCATAGAGGGAGTGGAGAGCAAGAAGACCACTTAGAACATGAGATATTGAGTGGGTATTTGGCAGAATACAAGTGCCAACCTAGAGCTTTCAAAGAGACCCTAGATTTTCCTCAATTTATTCAACTGAGAGAAGAAAGAAGACCATGAAGTAAGAGAATGATACGAGGCAAAAGATTCCTATTGTCTACATTTGATGGATCACTCAAGTGTGCAAAAAAGACTTGGGTGATGAAACTACAATATTTTTCCTACTACATCCATTAGTGGAGAAAGAGGTTGTGGAGATCTCAACGCTGCACTTGGAGGGCAAGGCAAGCTCTTTGTGGATCAACCATGAAGGTCATGCAAGAATATCTACTTTTGCTGATTTTTTTCATCAAGTAATCAGGATATTTGACAGTAGAAGACTAGAGGAGGAAGAGTCCTCTTCTCCACTTGAGGAGCCTTGTACCAGCACTGTCACATTCATGGAGGGGAAACCATCTGTAGTAGTAGTTGGACCAGCCAATAAATTTAATAGAGGAACCCTTGCAGCCATACAAGAGGTTCCCAAGACTCACCAAGGTATGCATGTATTTCCATTTCCGATCATTTCAGAAATTCTTATGGAAAACTTTGGGAATTTGTCCTCACATGGTCCAGGATAAAAAAATCATTGCTATGATGGAACAACAAGCTTTCACAACACTATACAATTTGGGATTGATCCAAGAGAGGATGAACATTCATTCCTTTGCACCTTATTTGAGTTGCATGTAGCATGAGGAGTTAGGGTGCAAGATGGTGGGAGGCATGATGAATGTGGTGCCACTTTCTGTTGGTGTTTGGCCTTTAGAACAATTGGATTCTTTTGGATCCAAGAGGATCATTGATGAGATTTATTTTCTGAAAGATATCCAAGGGGTTACACCTCGACTTCCCATGAGGTGTAAGGAGAGAAATCTGTTTTGGGAGATTGGTAGTCTTCATTGGGAAGATACCAAAGGAGAAAATGATTGAAGGCATCCACATTTGGATGAAGAGTCTTCTTCTCAAAAAGAAGACATGAAGATTCCTCTTTCAAAGGTAGACCAAGATCTAAGGTCTCCTATTGATGATGAGGAATTTTCCACCATTGAAGAAAAGGTTAGGGGTGACAGCGCAGTCATGACAGAGGCATCTCTAGCATTTCATGAAGAAGAAGAAGAAGCAGCTGCTCCAAGAAGAGAAGCTCTTGAACTCTTGCAAGGAGTTTCAAAGAGTCTCACATATAGAAATAATGGCACAATCTATGAGCAGCATATTCCATCATTATCAGATGGTGAGATCCTGAATACTGCAGAAGATGAAGAGGAGGGAAAGCTTCATCGGGAAAGAAAAATTTACCCCTCTTTATTTCAAAAGAGTGATGTACTAAGAAGGCATGAAGATCTATGCAAGACAAGCCAGGACACATCAGTCCATACATCCTCCTATTATGATCTATGCCTTGATGTCTCCTTACTTGGGAGAAGTACACTAGGGAAATTCCCTGATGGAAATAGCAAAGTGTTATCTCAACCTTGTACAGTAATGGTATATTTTACCAGGGGAGGGACTATCACAGCGCTGGAGACTTTGGGTAAGAAGCATGCTTATGCAAAGCACATTTCACTTTATGATTGCATGAATTTTTTTACTTTACATGTGCAGGCCATGAATCCTAGGAGGAGTATCTTACCTTATAAAATTCATGGCCAACTATGGGCCAGGACTATTTTTCAAACTTGGCCACTCCCTTGATGGGCTAAGGGAGGTTTTGCAGCATGATGGGTGCTTCCATAAAGAACCAAATATACATTTCACCTTCAGCCTTGGTGGAATGATGAGGGTAGCAAGTAAGTGGCATATAAACCACTTACCACATCTAGATCTGAAGCAGGGAGGAGATGACCTACGCTAGTTTCTATTGGGTGAGTGTGGATACCACCCAAAGTTTTTGATTTTCTTGTTTCATGCCTTGTATTTCAAGAAAGGGATGCATAAGAAGGAGGCACGGTTGCTTTGGTTGACAAGAAGAAAGTATGGGCACCCCATGATAAATTCCATGTCCATACATTTGCTTATACCTATGATGTATGTACATGTATTTCTGTTTAGAATGAATATCATAATCATGTATGTACCTTGGGTCGGGGGAGAATGTAACCTTCTCATGAGGTGATATGAGGGAGCTTGTTTATATCATGATGTTAATAATGCTCCAATATTTGTTATGAACATGAGGGGAGGAATGACACATTGTGTGGATGTGTCCATTGGGAATGAAATCTCCCATATTTATTTGTAATTCAAGAAGAGGATAGGGCCTTATATGACTGCTACCTTCTATACTATGTTTTATTATGCAAAGGGTCATGTAATGGGCTTATATAATGAAAAAAGATCTATCACAAGGGAGCACTTGGAGCAAGGCATGTATTGCTGGAATCATGTTAAGACAACACCTATTATCCTCCATCAATTTCAAGCTTTGAAGAAGCTTATTTCGGCAAGGAGGTGGTGGGATGAACATTTATTGCACCATGATTTGAGGTAGCAAAATGATGGACAACGCTGGTCTCAAGGGAGGGACTATTGTCACCATCTAATATATCATATGACACTTGGTCCATATTTATTTTGGAGCACATATGGTGAAGATACTCTATTCACTATATGCATGGAAGATTAAGCAAGAAGGCTCACTATGATCCACGAAGGTAATTATGAAGTTCCAAGTTTCTTTTGGCTTCATGAGGACTATATTGTTGCAGCCCAGGATCATCAGCTCCATATGTATCATAAATGGAGGGAGAGACAATGTGAGTTGAGTATTATTATCTCTCCTTTCTAGCCACGGAGCCCCTACACATTGCATATGGTGGGGATTGGTGACTATTTATTTGAGCTATCAAGGATGGCTCACTCTGTTTGGATGATAGCATGGAGATTGGAGTTTCTCATGGGGGTTGAAGTGCCCAATGTTTACCATCTCTCATGCCTTGAAGAGACCAATGGACAACATATGATTCTTTTATGTATCTCCCATTACTTCATGATGACAGCTATTTGGTTCATCCACCAGAGGCAGACTTGCATTCTTGGGAGGAGACAACTGCATTGGAGATTTTGCAAAGTCCTTGTGAGTTGCTTGAGCACAAGCAACATTTTGGAGGGGAGGACTGTAATATTCCTATTTTAATAGGAATATTAAATTTCATTTTTTTTTCTTTGTTCAAAGAATAATTATGTAAATGAGGGTCAAAAACTCCTAATAAAAGAATAAATACATGCCCAATGTGAAAAAGGGTAAATCTGGGCCACTTTAATAAACACAATTGAGTGTGAAAAGAACAAATCCACTTGACTGGGTCAATATTGATCATATCTACAACGCAGTATTGGAGGAGTGCCCATCAATAAGGCACAACGTAATTCTAGAAGGATGTCTCTTGTGTGAAAGAGATAAGTTGATGAAGGTGGTTTAGCGTTTTGGTAAGCTCTCATCTTATAAAAGGAAGGGGAAGGAAACATGTTGAGGTTGTTCATGATTTTATTTCTAATTTTTTGTCTATTTAGACACACAGCTCTCTTGGTTGTTTAGCCTAGATTGCATATGTTGTTTAGCATTGGAATTTCCTGTTTAGGAGATCCATCTCTTCCCATTGAGGAGCTATTGGGAGAGCTTGTATTGCTTGTCCACTATCTGGTTGGAGACCAAGCTTCTACTTCGAACTGCAACATAGATCCAGTGAGGGTTTGCTTGCTTTTTTAAGCTGCAACAAGTGGAACTCTAGATCTGTCCAGATCTAGCTTGTATTGGAGCCTCTTCTCAATGAGTGTGTCTTTTAACCTCCTGGAAGAGTGCAACCATTGTTTGAGCTTCAGTTTTGCATCTTGGCATTAGGCCAACTTAGCTATTCAAGCTGCAGCACAGTCACCCTTGAGGGACTACATTATTACAGTGGAGATTAGATCTCTTCAGATCTAAGTCATTTCAGTGCTCTTTTTCAGTAGGGGAGGCCTTTGCTCTATTGGAGGAAGTGTATTGAAGTGCATGAGCTTTAGATTCTAATATTGGCATGTGGCCATTAGCCATCTATCCCCTACAGTGCAGTTTCTACTCCAGATCTGTGTTATTCTAGTAGGAGGTGTTGCAGTGAGTTTCAGTGCATCAATTGGAGAGCTAGTTCCTGAGTGTTGGGGATCTACTCTTTATTTGGAGATCTACTGGAGGAGATATACACATTGTAATTTTTTTATTTTATTTGCATAATCTGAATACGTCAGCATTTTTTAATATTTCTGCAGATCTGCTTCCTTAGATCTTATATCTGCTGCTTATGCTTGGTGTAAACCTCGAAATTCTAAGGGGATCTGAAAGAGGAGCTATTCTAGTGCATGGATCTGATATAGATCTGAATTTTTATGCACAAATATGCTCTAGATCTGACATGTAACATACATAAGTTGCAGCCTAATAAAATAATGCCTTCAAGGCAGTTTTCAGTCATTCATATGGTTGCAACCCTCTTTTGAGGAGATTTCTTCTGCCTATGACTTGTATTTTCAGCCATGTATTTGATAAACTTAATTGTATGACTTATTTTCTGCTGTAAATACTATTGGAGAATATTTCATGAGCCTCCTATCACTTCTTTGTAGAAACTACGTTATTTTCTGAGAAGAATTGTTTGTTATTGCTGCAGTCTCTGTTTAAGGCATTTTTCAAGGGAACTAAGTGTGGGAGATCTGTTTAACCCACCTAGAAGGATTTATTTTTGAAACCCTCTTGGATTTAGGAATTAGATATTTAGATCTAAGGGATCCAAGTGCTGGTTTTCATTTCTGTAGTAGCCATTTCTGGAAAATAGGTTTTCCATACATGCCTTGCTAGTTGTTCCAAATTTGGAATA
Organism: Pinus albicaulis; assembly: GCA_034641835.2. Classification (NCBI taxonomy): domain Eukaryota; kingdom Viridiplantae; phylum Streptophyta; class Pinopsida; order Pinales; family Pinaceae; genus Pinus; species Pinus albicaulis. The sequence continues at coordinate 67,782,415 of CM076570.1, forward strand.
TCACAGTCATCTATCACATTTTGGTAAGCTAAAAAACACATAATCTACCATTACATGATATGAGATTTCTACTGGAACTGATATTGATTCTGGTGATGTATTACTTGTTAGTACTCCTTTCTGTCCTTTACATATAGGTACTCCACCTTTTAATAGCCCACCTTCTAATTGTCTAATTATATCTTCATTGATATCTGCCCTGTCCACTGTTACCATTATTAAATTTTTAGATATTCCTTGTCCAAATTCTATAGATGAGATAGGGGAGGTATTTGATAACCATTATGTAGATTCCTTTGATGTTTTCACTTTACCCTGTAGCCCCGATCATGATCACATTACAATTTGGGAAATTTTATGCTGACCTATCACTTACTAATTTGGTGGGTAGTGATATCGAGCTCCTCTGCCTACACCCGATATCCATCTGGAGTCCCTGTTGATTAATCGAAAATTAAAATCAACCCAAATTCTTGGTGTAATCTGACATTTAGAAAGGATCGTGGTACTAAAACTTTGAATCATTCCTTTGGGAATGATGTTGAACGTGCACCTTATTTTCATTGTATCTTGGCCCATCATCTTATGTTTCTACATTTTCCCTTATTCGGGCCCTTAGAGATTTTATGTTTGCTGATGAAGCTTTACCATGAATATCATGTCCTTGAACATCAGGGGCCTAGTGAGCACCCTTAAAATTATTTTTATTAGGTGTTTGATTGGCTTTAATCATTCCTCTATTATTCTTCTCTAAGAGATGCTAATGAATGGTCACAAAGTTTGGCCCATTCTTCTCCACGTTTCTCTTGGGTGGTAGGCATGTGCTATTTATGCTTTGGGTTTATCAAGTAGATTTGAGGCATTATGGGATCCTAAGGTGGTTAATTTTATTTCCTAAAAATCCTTTGCAGGTATCCTTCTATCGAGATTCATCAAGGGCTCAAGGGTCAGATTTAATATTTTAAATACATATGTGCCATATTCTTTTAGAAGATGCTTCCGGGATTTTTTGGAATTTTGTGACATGTTAAAGATGGGATGCCTTATTTTGGGTGGGTATTTGACCTTACCATTGATGATTGTGAGTATGGGGGGATAAATGTGGATTGAACCCTTTGTATGGGTACTTTAGGGATCTCTTTGACATAAACCACTTGGTGGATATTATTCCAGATCCATTTATACCGACTTGGAGGAATGTCTAGTATGGGGCCAATGACATCACAAAGAGACTTGACCAATTCATGTTTCAGGAGAATTTGGTGGAATTTTTAGGTTTTCTAAAATCACGGTTTATTCCATCCCATATATCTGACCATTTCCCTATCAAACTTGAGTGGTAGGAATATTGGGATTGGGTTGGTTTCCCCTTCAAATTTAATCACCACTAGTTAAAATTTCTCGAATTTGACACTTTGGTGCATACTTTTTGGGCACTAGGATATTATTCCATGATAACATCTTCTCTGGAAATTATTGGGATTATGTTGAGAGCTCTTAAAAAGTTTGTCTGTAACTAGGTTTAGACAAAAAAAAAGGAAGCATATTAATGAAATATTGGAGAATAATAAAGTATTGGTATTTTGGTTGATCCATCACATGCAAATAACTTTTTGGTGGCACATCAATTACAAGTTGCAGCACTTGAAAAGTGTAAGAATGAGATTTTTATTTTTTAGGAGGAGTGGAGACTGAAAATTCGTGTTATCTGGGTTATGGGAGGAGATAAGAATACAATATTCTTTCACAATTATGCATCAAAGCGTAGAATGGAGAACACTATATAGGAAATTACGGATAAAAATGGAAACTACTTACATGATGTACACAATATTCAAGATGAGGCAGTGAGGTTTTTTATACAAAATATCAGGCTAGGTTGGATGTGTATATTGTGCACCAATTGGAGGTCATTGTTACATATCCAATCATGTTTGATGCTACCTCAAATACCAATTTATTTTAATCCATTTCCTTGGATGAACTACTTGCTATGATGAAATCATTTACTCGCGACAAGAGCCTTGGGCCTAACAACTAGCCCATTGAATTATTTATACATTTTGAGGATATTATGGGCACTAGCATCTTGGATGTTATGGAAGAATATCCCAAAAATGGATATATCACTAGGGAAATTAACTATAATTCCTCCTCCCACATCTACCCAATTTCATCGCCTTTTTAGGGTAAACATGAGGTGGGGGTTACTATGAAATGAATCAACCTCCTAATTACAATTAAGGAAGTGGAATTGACAACTTGGAACATTATTGACCTTCCTCAGGAGCTACAGGACAACCAAGAGCCAAAAAACCACTCCCAGTTCCCAAACTGTTAGGGTCCTATAAATATAGGATTCATAATTTTTGAATTTACTTTGATAGTCTTGTAAATATGTACATACCTTGCATCTGTAAGTTGTTTTCCTATATTTTGAAAAAAAATGAAAAATAATAAAAAGCCAAAAAGAGGGCAAAAAGTCCTAAAAGAAAAATCAAAGGACTTAGAAAAACATAGACCCCAAAAGAAAAAAAAGAAATAAGACTTGAAAGTGAGCTAATCCAAATGCCACTACTTTACTTTTACTGCAAGAATAATGATTATGTGTAGAGTGTCAATAAATTCCATAATCCATGATCAGTTAAACAATTTAATATTAACTTTTCATGCTTTCAATTTCATGTTCTAGATAAAGAATAAAGATTTGTCAAATAGTTTAAACTTGACAAATCAGTAGATAGGTAGAAAATAATGAGGAATTCAACAGTTTAATCTGAGACCGCATATGAAATAAGGTAGATCTAGACAGTTTTATGCTTTGAAAGAAAATTGTTTTAAGGTTGCAAGCCTAAATGCACCTACAAAATGAAGAAAAAATGTTAGAAATAAAGTTGGGTAGGTAGAAAGCAGTTGAGCAATCATGTAAATAGCACATCATTGGGCAAAATCACTAATTTTCCCTCCCATATAGGTATTCAATATTCTAAACTATCAGTAAAAAAGGCTTAGAGAATTTCTCTGATTTTTGTTGGGACCGGACCCAAGGCTCGATGACTAGTCAGTTAAAAATATTGAATTCCTACCTTAAACTCTCATTCATCGACATTTACCCTTCATTCACACATCAAAATCCCTTTTTCCTAAGTAAAAAACATTTTTTACTTAGTAAAATTGTAACCCTAAAATAATTAACCTCATTCCCTCCAAATCATTCATAAAACCCTCAAAATACATTTATCCTAAGTATCAGTGAAGTAATATAAAAGATGAGAAATGCTTTATTTTTTACACTTCACTTAGAGATAACATGTGTTTTATTCCATTTTCACTACCCTTTTCATATTAAATTTTAACCTAGTTATATTAAATCCCTAAAAATACCCTCCCGTAGTTATTAATTAAATTATATTTAAAATAACCCCCCAAAACCCATTATTTTACGTTTAGACCAAAGTTTATTATCCCCATGTGCACAAATAAACCCTGCCATACAAACCCCTTGGTTTAAAGCTATCTCTATTGAAATAATCCCGCCCCTATAGTTTTTACAAACTGTTAAAAGGTGAAAACTATATAAGAAATTAAAGTCCGCACCCTCATATGTTTTCATTAAAACATTTCATAAAAAAATGTTTTAATTTAAATACATGTTATATAAACCCCTCCGCCCATTTTCATAAAGCCCATTGCTGCATAACACACCCCAGTCCCACCTCCCATTCTGACACAAATTCCAAAACAAATTTGAACCCTTCGCATCAATCCCCTAGATCCGACGACACAAATCTGATATCGCGTAAAAAATATGCGCGACCATCCAAACTCCGAAGCTGTGCGAAATGGGTGGTTTCGCATTTACCTCTCTCCTCCACGTGGCCTTTCCTTACTAGATCACGTGGGTTGAGTCTAATACCACATACCACCCAGTTTTTGCACGATACCACCAGTTTTAAGATCCGTTGAATCTAGAAACCACCCTTCTCACCGATGCGACTTGCATTCAATGCGTAACTAATGTAATTCAAAATGTGTATTTTAACCTTGGAAATGAATTTAACCATCTATCGTTTGTGCTTTAAGCCTAACTTCACAGCCTCCCTGACTGTAAAACACTCTTTTTAAAGCCTCTTTTCTACCATTTTCATGCCAGAAACCTCCAAGATTTACCCAGTAAACCATTGAAGATTTTTGAGGAGTTGCACCTTGCTCCAGATAAGCTACTGAAGCCATCAACTCAGTCAGAAATCCTCTAGAGATAGCCAAAACTCTTTTTCCCGACATTAAAAGACTTTCTCCACCCAATTATTCACTGAAAAACTCAAGAAACCCTTGTTTCTTGTTTGAACCCAGTAAATGACTGAAAAATCCTTTTTGAAGAATCCAAATTTGGAAGGAAAAGCCCAAAGAAAGACCATACTTTGCCTATTTTCATCCAAGAACCTTTGTTAATTTAAAAAATACTTCTGAAAACTGTCTAAACTTGTAGAAGTAGCCATAATGACTAAAAAGCAGAGCTCCAGAAACCATTTTCAACTTATCCCAATCTTTCTATGCCCAGTTCAAACCATTTTTCACAGTCTTTTCCCATTATCAATTCCATTATCCCTCCATGCAAACCTCTATCTTATTAACAATTATTTTGTTTTTCAGGTCATTAGAAAAAGGAGAATTTGAATAAAACAATCTAAATACTAGTTAAAGATATGTTTTACTCCAACAACTTACAAGGAAATGAATTCAAAGGATTTTGCTTAAAATATTCCAGGCATCAGAGTTAAAGAAAAGTCATCCTGTGAAAGATAAAAGGGCATTTTAATGTAAAAATTAAAACAGGGCATTCATAATAGTCAGGGTAAAAGGAAGAAATCACAGTAAAGGTTAAAGTTCAAAGTAAAGTAAGAATTCATAGTGACAGTGAAAACAGAACAGTCAAAGAGCATCAGAGTTAAAGTGTATCAGATGAAAGTCACAGTAAAGGTTAAAACAAAGTTACAGAGCAGTCAAGGTAAAAAGTAAAAGTAAATACATAGGCAATAATGGTTAAAAAAATATGAAAATACTTTCACCAACAACAATTAAGTTTATCCAAAGTAAAAGAAAAACAGTTAAAAGAACAAAAAGGTTAAGAGATGAAAACATAGCAAGAAGTGACATTTTTGCAGAAATTTCTTGTTTAAGTCATATTTTTGGAGAAACTATTGTGACCAATAAAAAATTAATTTTGGAAAAATGGAGGAGGTTTATGTTCTTAAGATTTCCAACTATAAAAACCTCTCTCACTTTTCTAACTGCCATTATGGGTTTTAAAATATTAAATAATATTTGAAAGCACATTTTACAGAAAATTCCTTTTAAGTCATTATTTTGTAGAGAATATTGTGGCCAATCAAAAATACATATTAAAAAACCGGAGGAGGTTTTTGTTCCTAAGAGACCCATATACAAAAACCTATCTCATGTTTTTCACAGGTATTACATAAGGAGAGATACATGCACATATTTACAACCTATTTTTCAGACTGTGGAAAACTATGTTTTACACATGTTTTTGCAGAGCCTATTGCGAACATCTGGAGCATAAGTTTAGGTAACTGAGAGAGGTTTATCTCAAAAAAATATTTATCTACAACAAAATATTTCAATTTTTACATATATATTTCAGATTGAGATATAAAAATGTATAATTGGACCCCATGTTTACAGAATTTCTGGAGCAGAATGCACAAAGAAATGAGACAATTAGTGACTTGGATGCCTCATCATCAAATAAGAGTTGATATCCATCAACTTAGAGTTGATATCACATTTGAATTCTCTTCTTTGTCACCATAAATCAATAAGTATAGTTCCAAATAGATTCATTAGTTGTGAGTGTCCTTTTATTAAGTTCTATTTATGTAAAACAGTTTGAGATATTTGTAAACCAATCTTGATATATTTTCGAGATATTTTAGTTTAATAATTTGTATAAATACTTCACTCTTTGAAGTATTTTGGTGGAATAAAATTGCTGGAGATTACTACAGATATTTTGTTGACTTGAATGCTTTGGATTTCGATTTTGAGTAGCAGACTGGATCAAATATTTGGCATCATACTTCAGGATCCCTGTGATAAGCTATCTGGAGTGAAGTACTCTCTAAAACTTGTCATTGTTATTCTTATTTGTTACATGCATACATTTGTGCTTTAATTCTAAATCTGAATGTATAACTAGGAGCATTACTACAGGACATGTTAATAGCACCCTGTGTTTAACTAGTTATCATTTCTTTGTTTTCTTCTGATTTATGGTGTAGGGAACCCTTAATTTCTCCCTCTCCCGTTTGACCTCTATCTGCTACTTCCATTTTCCGGATCAAAGGATCCTTAAGTGCCCTTTATCCCGATCATACCATATCAAAAACAAATTTTCCAAGATCTCCAAGGGTTATCTATCTTGCCCTAAAGAAATTTTAACTTTTAGGCCTTGATCCTTGTTCTGTTAGCTTGACTTAGACTCCAAAGCCCAATGGACAAGTAGATTTCCCTCTATCTATCTCTCCAAGTGAAATTTTCCCACCAAATCCAACGAAACCAAACCAAAATTGCACTTTCATAACTAGCCTAATATTCACAAATTAAAACAAAGTTAAAATTGAAAGAGAGAGCCCTCTATAAACCCTAGGAAGGCTATATCCTAGAGTTTGAAGTAGGTTTGTGGTTACCTCTAGTATTCTTTGACTAAAAACCAAAATCCCACAACTCAGGAATTTACTAGAGTGATAACACAAACCATGAGATGAAATGATTTTTCAGTGACCTGAGCCCACAACTGCATGCATGAAAATGCCTCCATGTGACTATAGGCTTCCAGTCGCATGCATAAGCCTGTAAGGGTGCAACTATGGCCCAAAACTACTAGTTTTGAGCACGCAGTCCCAGATTTTGAGCCACCTTTTCAGGGCTTGTCTCCAGACCACTACCCAAAACTCAATGAAACGTTCTAGAGTGTTAACTGACATGAGAAAAAAGCTACCTATAGTAAACTTGATCAAGGACTTGACCTAACTAGGACTAACCATGACAGTCATTTCTTCAAATTTATTGATATCATGTAATCTACATGTCATGAATGCAAATCTCAAAATAGGGGTCTGATACTTATTTGAGAATCATCAAGAAGGTCTAATTACCTCTCATAATAGTTGCAATAACATTTTTTATCTAATTCATTCATTAACCATTCATAAAAAAATCAAGCATATTGAGAGCCATAGATAGAACCTGTTATAGAACCATGCTTATAACCAACATATAACTAGAATAATAACCATGACAGAACAACCATAAATTCCAAAAAATAACATGTACAAATACTCATGAAATACAATAGGAAAAGAGCTCTTATTAACATATGGAAAATCCAACAAAGTCAGGGACTTCCACATACCACCTGACCATAGACTGGGCTAAACCAAATATTTCTTTCAGCCAATCAACCTTGTGCCATATTCAAAGTATGGATGTGGGACTCAAGCATATAAGAGAATAGAGAGAGCTCCAACCTAAAACTGAAAAAAGGTTAAACCAACAAAATCTAAACCAACAAAAGCTGTGAACTAATCCTCATAAGCATTTTTATCATTGAGGCCTCTATTTTCTTCAATTTCCTCTACTTTTCCTTCAATTTTCCTCCCATGAAATTATGTGACCTTTCACCTCCCTTTTATCCTATTTGTTTTTATTTTCATAAATAAAATGCCAATTAATGCCTCTTTGCGTTTGTCAATGCCGTTTCCTATTTACTTAGCCATAATAAACTGAAATGAACACCCACTAGGATATTTTTCTCAACATCCATCTTGGAATACATGTCCCATGACCTTGGTCTTATTTTTCGTTTATTAAATTTTATTACATGAACTTTTAACCCAGGGCTGTTACATTAACTCCACTTTCATTACTCTAATTCCAAAGGTTTTTGTAGATTACATGCCAATCTCTCTCTACAACACCATTTACAAGACAATTTCCAAAATCATTGCAAATTGATTGAAATCTTCACTATCTCATGGCATGGCCTAGGAACAATTTGGTTTTCTTTGTCAAAGAAAAATTTACGATGCAATTTCTATTTCTCGAGAAACTGTTCATACCATCAAACATAATAAGCTAGAGGTGATTATTTTGAAGTTGTACCAACACAAGGCTTTTGATTGTGTCGATTGTACTTTCTTAAGGCTGGTGATATAAAAAATTGGCATTTCCTACCTAGTTGTAAAATGGATCATTGCTTGTGTATATAGTGCTAATTTCACAATATTGGTAAATGGACTTCCTACAATTTTTTTTCCTGCTTCTCGGGGTCTTCAAAAAGGATGTTACTTAGCACCTCTTCTCTTCATTATTTTGATTGATGCACTTAAAAAAATTCTCTAAAAGGCTCACATGGATGGGAATCTTTTCGATGTCCATATCACAAGGCATGTTAAGGCTACTCATATAATTTTTTCTATGGTGTGTTTATTTTTGGAAAATTGTCCATTATGGAATGGAGGAACATATATGGTATTATTGACATCTATGGGACTATCTCTAGTCTTTTTATGAATACTACTATATATCATATGATTTATGCTTCCCCATATGATGTATTGGCTATGGATGTTTCTAAAATATTTGGAGTTGCTTGCACAACCTTGGATGCAAGTTTTAAATATCTTGGATTTATGCTCAAACACAATTGTTATGGAATTAAGGACTGGAGTTGGCTTGTTGAGAAATTACAACATAAGCTTAAATTGTGTGCACGCAGGTGGCTCTTTCTAGGTGGTAGACTGACTTTGGTACAAGTAGTCCTACAAAAAAATTATGTTTATTGGCTACATATTTTCTCTTTGCATAAGAATATCATTAACATTATTTTCTCGATCATTTCCAGCTTTATTTGGGATGGTAACTTTCATAAGCAAAAATATCATTTGACCAGCTTGGCAGTCTTGACATGTATAAAAGATGATGGAGGATATGGTATCCTTGATCTTGAGAGACTGAGATGGGAATTACTCATGAAACATTTCCGAAGATAACTTAGTGAAGACAGTCTCTAGCTTAATATCATAAAATTAAAATACCTCAAAAATCAAGCTATGAGAAATTTATGGTGGATGATTAGGAGATCAAGTATCTTGTAGAAAAATGCTCAAAAATGAAGTTGTTCAGAATTGGTCTGAAACAGATTGACTGGAAAGAGCTTGGAAAAATGATCCTGTAGACGTGAACGACACTGAAAACCGACGCCGTATGAGGAAGATATTCAGCTTTGAATTTTTCCAATTTCAGTTAAAAAATGGTCCAAATTTGACTTTAGAAATTTTTTTTTTTATTAAAAAAAGAATATTCCACATAATATTCTGGGAATATTCCAGTGGCAGCCAATGAAAGGGTGCCACGTGGCCCCAAGGTGGAACGAAATGGCATTTAAATTTTTATTATGAACGCTGCAGGATTTGAGCACGGGTCGAGTGGAAGACAACCCAACGGCCTAACCAACAGGCCACGGTTGTTGTTTGTTAAACCATTGCAACGCAGTTTAATTTAAATGTTGGTTTGGGCGCACAAAAAACTCTGACGGTTATGTTAACATTTATTGTTACCGTTTCAACATGTGGCCACGCGCTTGCACATTAAATGCTAACCCTCATTTCGGCGGGAATTTTGGCGGCCTCCGCCTGTTTTGGCGACACTCCTAATTTAGTGGCCTTATCTGCAGTTACTCCACAATTACTGGAGGATTTTTAGCCCTAACTGAGCAAACTTCAGTTAGCCATAACTTTGGCTAGGGAAGTCCATTTGGGACGAATGTTTTTTTGATTTTGGGGTATTGAAGCATTTTGGAGCTATTGGGACACATTGCAGAGCCATCAGGGAACTCTATCCATGATTTTACCAGCGATTTTGGTTGTGGAGCCACCAGGGCCTAATGAAAGATCAGTTGTGTTGGACTATACTCATCCATTGTAGGTGAATGAATAGTCGATTTATACTGATTTCAGTCCTCTATTTTTGAATTTTCGGCTTATTTTTCCTTTTGAGGCATTCTACACAGTGTAATTCATATTTTGAGCATTAATGAAAAAGGGAAAAGCCTAATTAGAGGCTTTTGGACCCAACAGAGGTAGCCCAAGAGAGGGGTGAACTTCTTAAACAAATGCTTACTGTTATGCTGTGCATTTTTGCTGTTATATTTCAGATTCTGCTACATTAAACAGTAAATTTTCATAAGTACACTTTTCCCAAGCAGAATTATACAGTGAAAAAAACTCATTAGTTCAACTTCAAACCACATTACTTCATTTGCAAAATACTTGAACTTGCTTATTCACACATAAAATTTTGATTAATGAATACTTTGCACATAAACAAATACTTTCATTGATCGGATCTATTTTAGTGTTTACATTTTATTTCTTTAGGCAGTGCCAGTTTGTGGGCTAGAAGCTTTTGGTTTCATCATTTCTAGTAAAGGTGAAATAACCAGTAAAAGCCCCCTACTGTCAATCTATGTATGAGAAATACTTTTTTCTCACAATTTCAGATCAGATTGGTATCAGAGCTCTAGGTTTTGCTTAAGAGTTTGTGAAATTTGTGCAAGAAGATTGTGTTATTCTGCAAAATTTGATGCTTACTAGGCTGAAATTGAAAAGAGGGGAAGGTCAATTGGTGAGTGAACAAGATAATCCTCAACCAAGAAGGGCTAGGGTGCCATTATCTCCACCTTCCATTTCATCCTCATTAGCCTTAGAATCGGCCACAAACATGTCTTCCAGAGAAGGAGAAGTACATGAGGAAATGGATCCCAAGGAAGAAGAAAGAGTCTTTAGAAAAGCTTTCTTGGACATGACTGAGATGGTTAGGATCCTATACCAGGAGAGAAATGAAAGGATTGCTGGAGAAGGGTCTAGAAACCAAAAAGAAGAAGGATATTCTTCAAGAGGAAAGAGAGACAAAGATGAGTCTAAGAAACGGAATGGAGGAAATGGTGATCCTTCATCTCCATCGTCATCCTCTTCCTCCAAATCATCCTCTTCAAATTCTGTTAATCAGTCACACAAAACAAAAACATCTCTTAAAAATCCTTTGTTAAAGCTTGATGTGAAGTTTGAGTTGCCGATGTTTAATGGTGATGTGAATGCAGAGAAATTGGATAACTGGATTAGACAGCTGGAATTCTATCTAAGGATTTAGAATTTGCATGATGATGAAACAAAAATCCAATTAGCCTCTTTGAGAATGGATGGAGCAGCTTTGGTTTGGTGGGAAGCCAAGACCAAGGAGGAAATTAAAAAGCATGGTAAGATAAATCTAACTTGGAATGAGTTTATTACAGCTATTAAGAAACAGTTTTATCCTCTTGCTCATATTCAGAAAGCAATCATGAATTGGCAAAATTTTAGGCAACTTAAAGGTCAAAATGTGCAAGATTATACCCAAGAGTTTAGAAGGAGAGCACTTCTACTTGGGGTAGACTTACAAAGTCAAGACACCTTGTTGAAATACATAAGAGGTTTGCACAATTATCTGCAACATACTATTCTAATGTTCAATCCTACCAGCTTAGATGACATCTGTGTCCGGGCTACACATTTAGAAGCTAGAGGAAAGAATACTTTTGATGAGGATAGTAATTTCAAAAACAAAGGAAAGAAGAGAGTTGCAAATTAAAGAAAAGAAAAAGGAAAGTTCTTTTGCAAGAACTGTTCGAAGAAAATTCATGATGAAGATCATTGCTGGAAGCTTCATCCTGAACTGAAACCGGAAAAATATAAGAAAAAAAACAAGACCAAAGAAAAGGAGAAAACTGTAGCAACAGTTGAGCAAGACTTAGGGTTAGACTCAGGAGATGAGACAAAAAGCATAGCCATGGTTTTAAAAAAAATTAAGGGGAAAGAAGTGGTGCAAGACACAACTCCCAGTTCTAGCTCTTTGAATTGTCACAAATATACTCATGAAGAAAAGAGGAGGATGGAGCTCTTCCATGTGAGGGTAATTTCAAAACATACCAAAATTGACACACTATTTGACAGTGGGTCACAAGAGAATCTTATATCTGAAGACTTGGTCAAGCAGCTTAAACTTGAGACCATTCCACATCTGAAGCCTTATCCACTTGGATGGATATGCAAGGATGCCAATTTGAAAGTTTCAAGGAAGTGCATATTGTGCTTTGCAATAACTGCACACTTTATTGACACAGTGGAACTTGATGTGGTGCCGCTTGATATCTCAGGTATTGTTTTGGGAAGTCCTTATTTATTTGACAGGAAGGCTATCTTTCATCGCCATGAAAACAAGTATCACTTGTTCAAAGATGGTAAAGAGTACATTGTGAGAGCTCACAAGAAGAAGCTGGAATCTTCTTTACTCCATGCAAGTCAATTGAAAAGACTGGTTAATGCAAGTCAAAGTCTAACTTTTTTAATGTTGAAATGATCAGATTTTGAGCATTTTCCTTTTTATGATGTTGCTAATGATTTGTCTCAGTTTAATAACAGTTTGTCTTTGAAAGAAGATGATGTTATGTTGCGCAAATTACCTTTTGGGTCAGCCAATGTAGAAAATGAAGTGTCAAAACAAAGCAGTGCAAGCAAGAAGGACACACAATTTAGCATGGGAAAAAGTTGGTTTCAGAATGGTAGAATTCGCCATGGGAACAGTTTGCAAGGTGAAGGTTATTTTAAGTCTTCTGGGAAGTTTTATCAGTGTAGAAAAATTTTGTTTTCTGTAAATTACAAGTGTTGTTCTAAAAATTTTAATCATTTTCATCATGACTCCGTCAATCTTAGCAAGGGTCGATCAGTTGATTCCAGACACAGTCTATCATTTTCTAAAAAGCTCCATTTGATGAAATCAGGTAGATTTTAGTACTTCAAGGGTGGAAGAGTGGAGAATCAGTCTCCACATCATCAGTTTCAGTAATCATAGAGCTTTTGGGGTCCAAAACCTTCCCATTTGGGAGGTGTGATCAGGAGATCAAGTCTCTTGTAGAAAAATTCTCAAAAATGAAGTTTTTCAGAATTGGTCCAAACCAGATCGAATAGAAAGAGCTCAGAAAAACAATCCTGTAGACGCAAACGGCGCTAAAAACCGACGCCGTATGAGGAATATATTCAGCTTTGAAGTTTTCCAATTTCAGTTAAAAAATGGTCCAAATTTGACTTTAGAAAAAAATATTTTTATTAAAAAAAGAATATTCCACAGAATATTCTGGGAATATTCTGTGAATATTCCATGGAATATTCCACAAAATATTCTACGGAATATTCCAGTGGCAGCCAATGAAAGGGCGCCATGTGGCCAGCCCGAAGGCCACCACGTGGCCCCAAGGTGGAACGAAATGGCATTTAAATTTTTATTATGAACGCGGCAGGATTTGAACACAGGTCGGGGGGAAGAAAACCCAACGGCCTAACCAACAGGCCACCGTTTTTTTTTTTTAAACCATTGCAACGCAGTTTAATTTGAAGGTTGGTTTGGGCGCACAACAAACTCCGACGGTTATGTTAACATTTATTGTTACCATTTCAACATGTGGCCACATGCTTGCACATTAAATGCTAACCCTCATTTCGGCAGAAATTTTGGCGGCCTCCGCCTATTTTTGCGCTACTCCTAATTTAGTGGCCTTATCTGCAGTTACTCCACAATTAGTGGAGGATTTTTAGCCCTAACTGAGCAAACTTCTGTTAGCCATAACTTTGGCTAGGGAAGTCCATTTGGGACGATTTATTTATTTATTTTGGGGTATTGAAGCATTCTGGAGCTGTTGGGACAGGTTGCAGAGCCATCAGGGCACTCTATCAGTGATTTTACCAACGATTTTGGTTGTGTAGCCACCAGGGCCTAATGAAAGATCCACTGTGTTGGACCATACTCATCCATTGGAGGTGAATGAATAGTCGATTTATACTGATTTCAGTCCTATTTTTCTGAATTTGCAGCTTATTTTTCATTTTGAGACTTTCTACACAGTGTAATTCATATTTTGAGAATTAATGAAAAATGGAAAATCCTAATTAGAGGCTTTTGGACCCAGCAGAGGTAGCCCAAGAGAGGGGTGAACTGCTTAAACAAATGCTTACTGTTATGTTGTGCATTTTTTTTGTTATATTTCAGATTATGCTACATTAAACAATAAATTTTCATAAGTACACTTTTCCCAAGCAGAGTTATACAGTGAACAAAACTCATTAGTTCAACTTCAAACCACATTACTTCATTTGCAGAATACTTGAAATTTCTTATTCACACATAAAATTTTGATTAATGAATACTTTTCACATAAACAAATACTTTCATTGATCGGATCTATTTCAGTGTTTACATTTTATTTCTTTAGGCAGAGACAGTTTGTGGGCCAGAAGCTTCTGGTTTCATCCTTTATAGTAAAGGTGAAATAACCAGTAAAAGCCCCCTACTGTCAATCTCTGTATGAGAAATACTTTGTTCTCACAATTTCAGATCAGTGGAAAATTGGAAAGGGGAGAAACATTGAAATTAGATTAGATCCAATTTGTGGTTACCAGGGATCACACATTTCCAATGGATATTTTGAGGAAAATACACAATCTGGGCATATAATATATTATTAAAATTATTGTACATGGTTCTGGGGTCCTTGCTGATATATGGAACAACTACACTTGTGACCTTGCACATGAGGGCATATTTCTAAATGATAATGAAGATAAATTTGTTTGGAATGGTAATTTGGTTATGGGAAAATTACTGGTTAAGGTGGCATACTGGTACATTTATCCACCTACACTTTATATCTCTTGCAAATGGTTTGAACTGGCATATTCCCACAAAGTTTCATGTTTTTGCTTGGCTTATTTGGAAAAACTAACTCTACTCTGTTTTTGTAGTGAATAAAAGAAGGTTTGGAGTGGCCTAGGAGCTTTCCCTAATCATAAAATCATATAAGGGGGTCATTATTCATCAATACTAAGGTAAATTTATAGTGGGGATAAAAAATGATGAAGGAAAGTGGTGCTACAGGGTTTCCATAGGTGGCTCCTACAGGAGCCCTGTATTGCTATAGGAAGGCTTTTAATGCTACAGGAGGGCTTCCGAGTGGCTTTTGAAGGTGACAATTATGTATTGAGGGTATGGATAGGTGGATGGAGGTTGAAGAAAATTAAGGGAGGTTGGGTTAAGCCCATATCCAATTTCAGGGCCTCTTATAAGTATTGCTTGCACTAGGATGAGTGTTCATGGTGTACCTAGGAAATATGTCTTATGAAACAAAGTTTTGGGAAAATATTTGGAGGTGAAAAGAGAAGTTGAAGGAGCTCAAGATGGAAGTGTTAAATATTCCCTTTCCTAAATATCAACACATCCCCAAAATTTATCACATGCATGCATCCATTTATCATAGAAAAAATGAGATAAATTGTGATGGAAAATATGAGTTGAATTTAAATAACATATAGTTTATGCCATAACTATGATCTAATCACTAAAATGAATTCTAAGCTACATAAAGAAAATTTAGAATAGGAAAACTAACACTAATATACTTCCAATAAATCATAATCATAACACTTTTGGATTGTGGTTGTGAATCCTTCCACTCAATTCTCCCACAAGAGAGGTGATATAGAGGCTACAACCACAATTTTTGATAGATTAATCTCTACTAAAGTGCAAGAAACAAAGAAATAATTCAAGATAAGAGAAACAAAAATACACAAGAGGGACCTAAGTGACTAGGTTGGGCCAAAACCCAAGGGTATCATCTCTCTGAAGCGACCTCACATGCAACTTAATAACCAACTTCTCATTATCATATTATACACCAGATAAAAGGAAAAATGACAATTCCAAGCTCTTGAGCTCAATCGATACACCTAGATGAAAACATACTTCGAATTTTAATGAGATGTTCTTCTTTCTTATTTATAAAAAAAGGGCAGCTGCAATAGCTCCCTTGAAACTAGGTGTGATTTCCTCATCCATCTCGAAAATGGTGGATATTTTCCTCCTTTAGCTTCACTTCCACTAGTAGTGGCTTGGCTTCCTATGGACTCGAATTGATGAGAGAGAGTGCTATGATCCCTAGCTTATTTAGAGAGTTGAGGAGGTGAAAAAACCCCTATATTCTCTCCTTGTTGTCTCCTTCGAGCCCCTGCATAATAATTATCTAAAAAAAGCTCCATTTACTTGCAATTAAACCACATTAAGCCACATACTAGGAAAAACACATTTTACACTTCTCACTAACCATAATATAACAAAAAATGTGAATAAATGCGAGAAAAAGATAGTTTTAATGCCAGAGGATGGCATCATGACCCTCATAATGTACTTATTGATAGGCATCATCACCACCCCCTATTGAAGGTGTTACTCACCCTTTGAGAAACTGAGTCATCCATGTGAAGCTCTCTCAAGGCCCTAGTGGCATCTCCGACATCCCAAGGCCTCTCCGATCGTGTGCCTTATTCTGGGTGAAATACTGCATTTTTCTCTATCTCAGTCAATTTCTGTTGCTCTTATGTTTTTCCCTTTCCTTCATACAATCCTAGTAGCAAAGGTGGAATGATACTTAGTCCTATCCATTGGATTTTCATTCTTTAAATGAATATCTTGTATAATGGTGTTTTTTCCAAGGCATTTCTTATCATTTCAGGTGAGTGGTATTCCTTGACTTGTATACTGTGGGGTAAGGCATGAAATTTTTTTTGGCAAGCTAGTAGGCTTTCTGTTCCCAATAGTCTAAGTGTATTATCAAAGTGTAGGATGGGTTGTTCCTGGTTTGTAATATATTTGGGTGCCAAATTTGCATCAGAAGAGATAAGGTTATGATTAGTAATTTTTGAGAGTTTTAATTGATGAATTAAATCTCTTAATATTTCACTGTCAATCTAGGAG
The DNA here is from genome assembly GCA_034641835.2 of Pinus albicaulis. Taxonomy (NCBI): domain Eukaryota; kingdom Viridiplantae; phylum Streptophyta; class Pinopsida; order Pinales; family Pinaceae; genus Pinus; species Pinus albicaulis. The sequence goes on from CM076570.1 coordinate 67,799,335, forward strand.
TCGTAAACATGAGTTGTACTGCATGTTGGTTCAGCTGAATGGTTAGAGTATATAAATTTCCTTAATAATGGTTGTTAAGTACATAATAAAAACACTCCTCTATCATTTAAGTGAACTAGCACTCATATCACTCCCATAAAATAATTCTTCACTCTAACATAAGCAATCAATTTAACTCAACACAAATTATTCTAAATTTATACATTCGAAAGACAAACCTGCTGAAATCAAAGGCTTGATGAAAACCAATTTAAGTACAATTCTTGAAATAAAACATTTTCAAAGCAGGAAATTCAAACTCTAATTATTCAAAAGGTGGAGATAAGTGATCATCAAAACCTAATATCTAATAAAAGAAAATGTAATGCTTCATCTTGGGATTAAAACCAAAATTAATCCTTAAACTATCATACCCATTCATTCTAACTGATCTATTCTTGCTCAGAAACAAAATGTATTAAAAACCACACTTAAACTACCACAAAACTAGTTTTGGAAGTAATGAAAATCGATATGTCAATGTCTAAAAGAGAACGAAATCTATAACAGAATCATACTATATTTTTAAACAAAATTGAATTTCTGTCACAGTGCTATCAATCCCTATGCTATTATACTTGGAATGGAAATCAAAATTACTCTATTTGTTCAGGAATAAAAACTAGATTCTTTTACGATATCTTAATGTCTCAAATTAAATCGTACTAATGATGCCTAAAATTAATGAAAATCACTCTGAGATGCTGGAAATGAATATTTAAATTGAAATCACCGATATCCTTTAAATGGAACCATGCATTGATCAACTCAATCAATGGAAAATTTCCGACATTAAATCACCCTACCTAAATGCAGGAAACAAACCATATTGTTTGATATCAAACCCACACAGCTTTGGATAAGATCACAATGTTTTTATAAAAATATCAAGCAATACACACACATGATCTATTACTACCACTCACAAGCACAATGAATCTATATATATGTATATCAACAAAACTCACTCATCCAACCATACTTCGAATTGAAAATTAACCATTGAATATGATTTTGTTCAAACTCTTGTTATGTGTTATGATCTCATCTCAGAGTGCGCTTCATAATGGATCGCTGAACACCCCAGTGATGATTAGATGGATTCAAATTTTCCAAAGGAAATAGAGCATGGATCTGCGCATAATTTATGTGATTAATAGCAACATATAAATTCATAACTAGTTTGTTAATTGATGAGTGCAATTCTTACAATGATAAAAACGCCTGGAAATCAATTATATAGATCACGCAATGACATGGAGTAAACTTGCATTAACTAAATAAAAAGGTTGATTCTATGAATTGATCGCACATCTATATATTTTAACTAATAATGAATCTTGATCCCAGATGGTGGTGGGCCCTACCACACCTGGGCAAGCTTAAAACTACTTACAGTAAATAAAGGATTAAAATACTTAAATCAAAGACTCACAGTGAACCATAACTCACAATGATCTTAATCAAAGCATACCCATACTCTATTACTGGAACAGAGTCTTCAAAATACATAGTAAACTTCTTATAATTATATTCCACAATAGATAATCTCCAATGCAATCCCTAAATCAATGTACAACAATCACTTTTATAGTAGAAATGCTACCCAGATTAAGATGGATCGACTGTGTAGATAATTTAGCATTATGGTTAATAAAAATTAGTTAAAATCAGAACATAATATTTTCTTTCCTATTTGAGTTGATGTGATCTTGAATTCTGGAAGAATTTTGACCATCACATAGTTGGAAAGCTCACTTCGCAAGCCTCTCCATAATATTCCATGCACTATTGGGAACCAAGGATCACCCCAACCCTCTACCTTTACATTATTTACAAACCATTTTAGAGTGTAAACAATATTGAGACAACTAAAATCCCATACATGAACCTTGCGCAAACCCATGTAAGACTCTATCATACTGTCCATTGCGATTATGGAATTCTTTTGAATGAAGAGCATGTGTTACACCCTTAGCTTGCTCCTCTTAGGCTTCGGAGCTGGCTGCTGCAAGCTCATCTGCATCATCATTGGTAATTAAAATCATAAAAAAACAAGAAAACCTTTACGGAATTCTCACCGACTACCACCAAAACACATGCCTTGACCTGCTTCTAATATTTTTTTTTAAAGGAAACTTGACCATTCCTTGTGCTAATGTCCCATGCAAGTTGATGTTTGGGTGTGAGAGAAGCGAGTAATGAGAAAATACGAGGCGTATAACGGGGCCTATCGTTATCCTTACGCACCTAAATGCATTCTTAGTTAGCGTCGATGCAGACACCCACTATGCCTTCCTCTATCAAATTCGTTCCATTTTCTGCAACGTAAAAGTCTTTCAGTATTCACACAAAGTACAACTGCGAAAACCAAGACAAATCTAAGAATTGCATGGAGATTTATAGATGCATTGTGTTTCTGCAGAGGACCGTGATTACTCTCCATCCTTGTTTGGAGATCATTATCTATCGTGTTTATCCCACGTTCAGTTCCAGCAATCAAAGATAGCTTCCCAACTAGTCTACCGCCCATTTGACTCGTTTCCTTCACCATGGTTCAAACAACTCAAATGCCTTCATTACTTTCTCTTCTTTGTAAAAGAACTTGAAAACATGTTCTCGCTTCTATTTAAAATGTTTGATGACCATTTTCTTCACAGGTTGCACTGTTGGTACATGAATTTGAGCTAATGGAACAAGAAGTGGACTAGTGGAACAAGAATTGTACACATGTTGTCTTGTTTCAGGTAACTCCTTGTCTCATTGTTAACTACTTCACTTTCAAATGAAACCATACTCAAATTCATTTCAGGAATCATTCTCACACTGCTAGTGCTGGACTTATTCACCTTCCACTAAGAAAGAATTTATTAATGGAATTTACACAGGAATACTCTTCAAATTAACTAATAAGAAGAACTCATAAATTAATATCTATTGTCTCTAAATGCCTCTAATCATCAACTTAAAAGGAAAAAAACACCAGGTATAAGCATATAATTATATGATAAATATCGAGAAAATTTGGGCAAAAATATAGATCAACGGTAATGAAAACTTTAGCTCTCACCAATTCTTCCCTGATGTACAAAGGTTCTTTCTCCTCTTGTATCATTTCCTTTTTCTCCTCCTCAACCCTTTTCTCTTCATGAAATTAAAAAGATGCTAAATCCATGAGCTGCATGTCTCTCAATCTATAATTGGTGTCCCAGAAATTCAGATCAGGCAAAATGAATTTATGCATGTAGAATTCAACTTCCTTTTCCATGTATTCCATACTAGTTTGTTTGCAAAACTCAATAAAATTCATGTAGTCTTGGAAAGGCAGAGAGCCATATTGTGCTAGTGTCTTAATCTGGTACTGTTGTTAACACTGGAAAATTGTACAAGAAGAAGATGACATTATTTAATGTCAGGGAGAAGGATTTACAGGGCTGAAAGACATTATAGAATATGGAAAGTATTTAAAAATCTCTAAGGTCTGAGGAAAAATCAAATTTGAGCAAGTCATAAAGGTTTTCACGTGCATAATCCTTCGAGAAGAGGGCCTTTGCATGCCTTTTAACCTGAAATGCGTGCAATATTGGGAGTGGCGAAAGTCACTTTCCAGGACCACAAAAAGCACACTCCAGGACAGTGATTTCACACTTGAAGTTGCCTAAGGACAACCACCAAAGCCTCCTTAGACATCAAGGGAGCACACAATGGAATATTTGTGGCACACAATGGAATCATCCCCCTCTCTTGGGTCACCATCCACAGTGTACCAAGGGAGGGAAGGAGGTTTTGAATACTCCTATATAAGGCCACCAAGAGATGAAGGATGTGAGAGCACAATGTTATGCTGGCCAGAATTTCCCCAAGAAATACCAGCAATGTGTGATCTGGAGCTGAGATAGAGGGGACTCAATTTTTGGCCATCCAACAAGTTCATCCCACCACAGTAGAGAGAGGAAGAATTTTCACTGAGGTAAGCTTGGAAGTAAAGACATCCTTGCATCGGGACTTAGAACCTAAGTTCTAAGGTCCCTTTTGCAATAGGGTTAAAGTTTCATCCTCATTTCCTACCAGCACTCAATAAGAGGGGCCAAAAGAGCCACCGTTCATATTATTGTAGTTGTTTGAATCTATTTAGATATTTTGTTTATTTTTTTTAGTTTTTAGTTTAGTTTTAGTTTGAATATGCATGCTATTTCTCTATCTAGTATGTTTATGTTCTAGCATGTTCCACTAACTTTCTTGTCTCCACTTCTTTTTATGCCTGTGACCAATAATTTAAGAGGGTAAACCAAACCCCTTAATTTGATGTGATTTCGTACATGCGTGCACTAAACACACTAACATAGGATTTGCGACTCCACTAACATTTATTTCCAATTTTATGTGGTTGTGCATTTTTTTGCAGAGACCTCCATCTGTGCTGTGGATTGGAGCTGAATTTCCCAATTTTTCTCTTGCAATCCCTAGTTCATCCCAAGCGACAGAATGAAGTAGAACAACTTCAAAAATTACTTTTATAGGAATTTTCATGCTTTTTCCTCCCACAGACGCGCCCAGGGCACGCATTCAGAGCTAACTTGCACACAGACATTGCGCATGTTGCAGCCTTTTGCGCGCAAAAGACAGAATGAGAAATTTCTCCCACATTTCTATATTTTCCTACTTGTAAAGTCCTTGGTAGCCCATAATACATCTGCCAACACTTGTTGAGGTAGCCCACAGCTTGGCAAAGCTCACTCTTAGCTGCTTTTTGTAGGCTTAGTGTCAGTTTAATTTCAAGTTGATTTTTGCAAAGTTCACACATAGTTTAAGTAGGGGGGAAAATTAACTTGCATTCTGAAAAAAAAATTATGTTTTGAAAATTTAGGTACCAACACCTAGATAATTAGCCAAATTAAATGGCCCAAGTCCACACATGCTTAACTAGTTTCTTTTTCCTAGTGTAAAATTTATTAGTTTAATTCAATTTTTACACTAGCATTTTGGGACTAGGATCAAATTGTTGATATAAGAGCAAGTAATATCCGCTGAATTTGCACCCTTCGGTGATCCTCGGCAAGCATATGAAAACTTTCTATTCACAAATCACCATATCCATTTAGTTGATCACATAGATTAACTAGGAAAAATAGAAAGCGGCCCATATCTGCACATATTTTTCTTTTGAGTAAGGAACAATACAACATAGTTTAATAGGGGATTTTGAAAAGAATAATCGCATATCTACACGTTCATACTATGTGCTTGTTCACTTTTTTCTCACACACATCCACACACTAAGAAAATCAAATACACCTAAAACTAAATTAACAAAATTCACTAAATTATCCCCACAGGGGCCACAAAATAATTTATAGTTTAAGTTAGGATCAATGAGGTAAGCATCCAATAAGCTTCCTTGATAATTATTCATCTTAAAACATATAATTTGACTGTTTAGGGAGCTTTAAATCCACCTATCAGCCCATGGAAAAGAAAACTCGAGTGTGGTAGAGACCCGTTTCAGAGGGGGTTAGGCTTAGGCGAAGTGCAGGCAGGTATCAGTCAGGGCTACCTGACTTGGTTGATACTCGATACTATTAGCTAAATTACCAAGAAGCCCAAGACTCGAACGCTCACGTGGGATAGTGGTACTTAGTGGCCAAAACTAGTGCATCCTTTCCCTATAGGTGATGATGCAGGCAAGCGCTCGATCCTCTACCCTTACCTTGGTGGATTTTCTTCGGCTAACTAGGGGCGCGCTAGCTCTTACGAGACGTTGTTCTAGGAATCGCAAGATATCTTCTCAAGGCCCAGTTAAATTTGAGTGTGTGAGGAAAAATAAGTCTTCTAGGATTTGAGTATCATACGCAAACAAACAAAAACCAATTTTTTGATTGACTGATCACATAGGATTAATTTAAAGGGAAAATCCATTTTATTTTTGCTTTGTTTTATGTATGCGATCAGAATTTTGTTGCGATCATATTATCTATCCTCTAAAATGTTTCCAAATCTAGATCTATTCGACACTAGAATGAACCCAATGAGACCTTGTCGATCTAGGCATCTTTTGGACCTCCCCCCATTGTCAAGAGGGGTTCCAGATCTTTCACTGTTTAGGCGTCAAAGAAAGAATGTTGCCACCATTATTGGTTCATCCTTTATTGGGGCATCCTTAGTTGGGAGCCCTAGTCGGTCTCCCAATGCCACACCACTCACCACTCCTCCTAAAACCCCCAGAGGGTAGAGGAGTGCGACCCATTCGGGAAGCCAGTCGAATACACAGCAAGGTACGTCGCAGACTAACCCTCTTCCTAACCAGAACATTGTGTTTTCGCAAGTTACAATGGCGTCAACCTCCCAATCACCTTTCATAGCTTCGTTGAATCTACGAGATTTAACCAAGCTAACAAATGACCCCATTGTACACAACCCTACATGGCCCCCCATGCCCACAAATCTCCCTTTAGATATTCTAAAATTTGAAGGAAAGAAAGCGGAAGACCCAGGTAATCATGTCATGCCCTTCCACCTGTGGTGCTCATCGAACAATATTATTGACGACACTATCCAATTGAGACTATTTAAACACACTTCGATAGGAGTAGCTGCGAAGTGGTATGTGGAGCAGCCCTTTGCTACACATGGAACCTTTAGCTCCCTCACCACTGTGTTCCTAACATATTTTCAGTTACCCATTCACCATGATTCCAGAATTAAATTACTGAAACACTTTAGAAAAACCCTCACTGTCCATATCTCGGACCATCTCCATGAATGGAGGTAGCATCATAGTTTATGTAAAGCTAAAATCGATGATCAGGTACTCTTAGACCTTTTTCTGAAGAATCTCACAACATAGATTTCAAAGGATGTGGCGCAAAAAAGGCCCACATACGAAGAGGACACCATCAACAAAGCCCATCAACTTGAGCTGATTTATACATAGTCATGATATATTTACAATATCCTGTCGAACGCCCCATGCTTGCAAACTTATCAAGAATTTCCATGCACGTCGAACTCTACAGACGATCTCATTGGGTCATTGACCCAAAGTTTTCCTAGGCAGCAGCAGTCAAAACCCTGGTTACACGTATGGTTCTACCCAGAATGTATCACAACCCAATTTTCAAAGTCATCATATGCCTCAGCAAAATTTCACCAATAGAGTGCCAACGTATCACCATGGAGGGCCCTATCCTCCGACTCAAGGGACCCAGTACACAAAAATAAATACTGACGGAAGATCTCCCCCCCAATATCTAGGTGCAAACCAGGGACCGCATTATGCTCAATCCCTAGCACAAGACCTGCCTATGCAGACCAATGCACACGTGAAATTTTTGCAGCCTTACCAAAACCAACCACACCAATATAACTAGGATAAATATCATCCTAACGTGGTGAAGAAAAAAGGAAAAAACAAGCCCAAAGGGAACCCCAGACAAGGGGGCACCAGCCAGCAATGTCCCCCATGATCCCAGGCTAGAGGAAGCTCCAACCAAAATTAGAACCAGGAGTCAGGAAATGCCCAACGACAGAGAAAAAGGCCATCTCTTTGAACAAACCACTCTTGTTCGATATGTGGTGAGTACGAAAATTATACTCACCACTGTCCCGATATCCCTGAGCTGAAGAAGCTTTAGAGTAACCAAGGAGAAGGAGGATCTTCCCAAAAAATAGCTGTGATGAAGGAACCTTTCCCCCATCAAGGGATGGTAAGTGCTCAGCAGCAAAATCCAGATGACTTCGAGAAAAATAGCTAAAAAATATACATGACTGGTGATGAGATGTTTTTCCAAACACGGAATCGCAATTACGACACCCCACTAGACACCAACACGTTAGGGGCTAGTACCAGCACACCAAATGCACCTTTGACCATTTCAAAGATGCCTATTGAACCATATCCAAAGATGGCGAAGGGACCAAATAGGAAAGCAGGAAAATACTCTAAAGAGGCCCATAATTATAGAATCATGGATGATTTATCCCAATCCCTTGCTGCTATGTCAGATTTGGAAGTATTGCAGTCATGCCCAAAGCAATGGAAAGCCTTTCTTTTTGTGTTAGGCACTATCGGCCCTGCCGGTACGTGCTTAATGGCTTTTGACTTAGATAAATCCACCCCTAGGCTTCCTTCGATGGTTTCCTTTCAGATACCAGTGTCAGTCCAGAATATCACCATTCACTGATGTGTCATTGACGAGGGTGCATCCACCTACATCATGTCAAAAAAAATTTGGCAGAAATGAGGGTCTCCCGAACTAAAACCATCAGTCATCATGCTTAGAGCATACAATGGTCGTCCCTCAAACCCCGTCGGTCTCTACCAAAACATCTTAGTCTTCTTAGCCAAAACAACGGTCCATATCGACATCGAAGTCTTGGATACTCACTTGGAATATAATATACTCCTTGGTCGAAGTTATATGTACGCCATGTCAGCCATAGCCTCCTTCGTCTTCCGCATTATGATGTTCCCCCTTGAGGACTGCATCATTACCATTGACCAACTAACGCATAGTGAGAAACGACCCCTACAAACACCAATGTAATTCTACCCTATGTAGACACATCCTCGGACATGCTTTCATGGTACCAATAATTTGGCCTTGGCCAGTTCAAACCATCTTCTGTTTTAGGATCATTCCTAGGAGATCCCCCCATTATACCTAAGTCATCACCTGATGTCGCAGGAGCTTTAGTGTGCATGATGTCCACATCAAGCTCCGAAGATAGTCAGGACATAGACACAAGAAGTAATGACACTGAGTTTGCGGCCATGGTAGCCTCTCTAGCCTACACCGCTTCCCAAACCCCTTTCTTCTATCCCTTAGCTTCTTTCATCTCCCAGAAGGTTTTGGAAATAGTGGTGTTACCAAACATATTTTTTGCTATACCATTTTCGTATCTTATTACCCATTCAGAGACATGAGCCACACACATCACCGCCACAAGGTTAAAGCCCCTCAGTCCCAAGGAGACCCCACCCAATCAAGAAACAGTCGAAACCATCCCTGCAAAGGAAATTCCCATTGAAAAATTTATGGTTTCAGCTAAGAAAACTGAGAAGAGAGGGAAGAATATGGAGACTCCTGCCATACAAAGGGAATCACTAGTTTGTGCCATATGTGATGTAATATATCACCCTACCCATATCTTCCCAAAGCTTAATGAATTAACACCACTCCTTGGCTCTGAGGCAGACATCATGACACCGCGTTCCCACAAAAAGGAACCTACCACCAAAAGTAAAGGAAAAGCATTGCATACCAATCACACATGCGCCATTTGCAGCAATTATGGGCACTATAATCATAATTTCCCAGAGATCTTGTGATATAGGGATGCCCTTCATGCCATCGAGCAATCCTATCAAGAGGATCCCTCCAACTAGTCCGCGGGAGATGAACCCCATGTCATCCTGTACCTACAGGAGGAATGACAGTCACCTGAAAGACTCCCTGCCATACCCCCTCCCCCAATCGAAAGATGCATACTTTGTGATGAACTTGACCATTTCATCATTAATTTCCTAGCATTGGAAATGTTCCAATGATGGTACCTTGTCCATATAGTGTATCGTGCCGACATGGACATCCAATATTCATGCCAGATATGTGGTGAAAACCACCTAGTACGTCGTTGTCATTACATACCGAGATTTCGCTTAGCACTATCCTGCATGTGATCAACAATAGTTTGCCTCTCTCAAGAATATGGCACAGACTCGGAATCCATGAACAATTTGACAACCCAAGAGGATGTGACGAGCAGATCCATCCTATTCTTTTCAGTTGAGGAGAAAACAATAGGAGAGATTCTTCCCCCACCCAACGCCGACGACACGATACACCATATATGATTCATATATCATGTATCGGAACTATGACTCAAGTTATTTTATCATCTACCATAGGTGTCGAGTCAGCTACAACTACGAGAGTAGTTGTATCTATGACAGTGCAGACCCAATCTATCTGCACTCTGTCGACCGCGTCCGGTTCCACCACATTGAAAATGGAATCCTTCTCGTGTCTCTCAACTAGCTCCATGCAGATTGAACCTATTTAGCATAACCTTGTGCAGGATCAATCCCCCTTAGGGTCTCTATTTCATTCAGATGAAGATGTTAGTGTCCCGTGATTTAGAAGATTGGCAGACCAAATGCACAAGGTAACATCAGACCAATATTTGGAGTCGTAGGACCTAGCCTTGCTGGACTCAGAGAGGGCTCTCTCTATATTGTGCAAAGGATGTGAAATTTTTTGCTTTTAGGGTTTGATTTTAAGCTAGTTGTTAAGTTTAGGGTTAGTTAGTTTGTTTGGGTTGGGTAGATGATCAAGTAGAATAGATGGAATGAGAGATTTTCAAGTCATTGGGCTATGGAGTCTACAAAAAGTCATGGAAGGTTCAAAAATGGATCAGGGATCATCACAGGGAAAATATATCATGGTCAGATGGATCCTCAAGGTTTGGTGAAATGAAATGAACATCAAGTTTGTAAAAAAAGTAGGGAAAAGGGTGTTATAGGTCAATTTGCGCACCATTCCCAATGACTTGGTTAACTGGACATCATCTCCAGGACCAATGAATAGGGTCCATCATCCCCTATCATTTCAGTTGCTACATGCCCTAAGACAAAAAAAAAGACAAATCAATCAAAGACTTTCATCTGCAAAGGTTTCCAAAGTTTGAAGTTTATAATATATCATATGACAGCTCACCAATGATTCCTCTAAAGGGACTAAGTGTGTTGCATATGTAGGTAGCCCCACGTTACACATTATTTTGTCACCATGACATTTTGATGTCTATATGGGTTCATCAATACCTATATAATTCTCCCTTAGAAGTCTCCAATCCTAAAGTTCCTAAAACAAGTTCTGAATTTGGAGAAAAGCTTGTAAAAATCATAAAAATACTTGTACCTCACTTTTCCTTAGTCTTACCTGCGACACCACACTCTTTTGCTCCAGAAATTGCGGAGCCGACCACACATTTTCTTCATTAAAGGTGCGGATCCCTGTCAAAGGTAAATTGAAGGCGAAAGTAATTCTAGAAGCCCAGCTGGTCGAATATTCTCCCAGCTAGAAGCTTCTAGAAGGTGTTATCTAGTCGAAGCCTCACTCCCTCCATTCATGAACATTCATCCCTTCATAAAAGGAGCCTATTCCTTGGTCTTTGGAACTTAATACCCTAATAAGAGGAATCTATCCCTTCCATTTTGGAGTTGTAACCACTTTCCTTCTCCTATAAATTGAAGCTTTGGTTCAGTCTCAAGGGTACATGCTCACATATGTAAAACTTCTCTATGCATTTTGTATACACTTAGTACTTGCTTTGTACTTGGTAGCTACGATAGAGAAGGGAATTGCTGAAGAAACATACTCTTTGCTAGCTACGAGAACGATTACATACTCATAGTTAGGTTGTTTGGAAGAGTGGAAGGGCTTTTCAGACCTAAGGAAAACGCTTGTTCCAGACCCCCGGAAGGACCTGTACGACATCAAGGCGAACGCAGTTGTAAGACTCCTTATTTTATTTGAATATAATACAATTGGATCCTGTTTTCTCAATAAGTTGTTTATGTGCTTACTTGAATGACTTATTTATTAAATTCCTTGATCATTAAGATAGATTTGTGATTTCTGAATTAGTATATGTTGCAGGTGCTGCTGATCCTCTTCTATGTCTTTTTTTGTAGATCTTAAGAGGTGACTTCTTGGTGCAACGGGAAAGAAGAAATCAACTAGCATTGGATCACAGGTAGGTCCTTTCTTCATCATAGAAAATTATAAATCATATGCAATCTAGAGAAAATAGTTTACCAATTGTCTTGTTTGTTTCTAGCTATCCTTGTGATACTAGGGAGATCCTTCTTGTCTGCAAGAACAATTTATCCGCCTAACAAAATGGCGACCATACTGGGGAGATTTGTTTTGAACTTAGTTTTCTTAGAGTTTGACTTTTGAAACCATTTTTTCTGATTTTGATTAGTCTGTACTAGTTTGGGAAAATTAACCTTAGAATCCCTGAAAAGTAGATTTAGAAATTTTTTATTTTTCTATAAGTTTTCTAGTCTCCGCATTTTTTCTTTCAAAACAGTGCGGTCACCTCCGCAGTTTCTTAGTGTGAACAGTGCGACACCACACCTTTGTACTCTGTAACCTGTGGACCCTGAGAATTTTTTTTGAAAAACTCAAAATTCTCTTTTCTGGTACTAGCTTACAAGATTCTTTGTGATTACCGAGACTTGTATTCACTGTCAAAAGCCTCTTGTAAAAGTTTCTTATAGCATTTCTAAGTTTTGAGTGATTTTCTAAGTATTTTCATTTTACAAGTGATTTTTGTTTTGTATTTGTGTTTCTCCAAGATCAGAAACTTTGAGATACCTTAGATCACTGGTATTTCATTGTTTTTTTAATGAGATTTTGACTTTATGGCAAAATTTTCTTCTATAAAAAATTAGAATTATTTTTTATTTGCAAATCTTAAGAGACTTTTAGTTTAATAAGCCTTGAATCTCATTTCAAAACCACCATTGGATGATTTTGATTCCTTGCTCGGATAAGCAAAGAATTTCTTGGTTAGATTACAAACTGAGCAAAACATCCTTAAATTTTTTAGAGTTTTTAGTCTTAAAATTTAGTTTTTTAGAGTTTTAAAAGTTCAAAATTAGTGTTTTTAATTTTGAATTTTGTTTTTAAGTAATCATACTTTTCTTTTGGAAACTATTTTATTTGTAGTTTCAAACTTGAACGATAAAAAGGATTTCTTTTTGAGCAATTAATCATTGATTTCTCATAGAGAAATATTTCTTTTCATATATTCTTGTTTTTAAAAATAAGGATTGAAGTTTTAAAGCAATTTCATTTCTCAACTCTTTCTTTTATATAGATTTCATTGAAAAGAAACGAATTTTTTCTCATATAGATGCGTTTTAGTGCTTTTTGGAGTCGGCTCATTATACACCATTCAATTTTCACTTTCATACCCATTGTCCTAAGAAGCAGCCAATTAAAATTAACGCTTAATTAAAATCAACCTAGCAATTTTTATTTTTCTAGGGCTCTTTCCACCAATTTAGCTTACGCTAGTGTCTTGGATTAGGTTTTAGTTAACTCTCCAAGGTAGTAAAAACAAACAAGTAGTCAATCTTGCAGTAGGGAAATTCCAATAGTAGCATGTATGCTCTGGGAAGCTCCTCTTAAAGGAGTCAAGCACGAGATCATATCTGAACCAGTGAGGTAATCAATCCTTCCTCATTGGGAACGATAGAAGATATACACGTATTAACAACGGTAAACCTCAGATTGACCATTGTCTAGGAGCCTGGGGTCACTTGTCGGTAAGCCTTGGATTATGTCAAGGAGCCTTCAAGGGGATTGAGCTTTGTTACTCTGCCCTTGCGTGTGTATCAGATCGTAGACTGTTCCCCTAGTTATATTTGTGACCTTAGTGGCCATAAACTCTAGGATTCTTTCCCAAGGTGACGGTGGAGAGAAGATCCCACTGTACCTGGAACAGACGTCGGCTAGACTCACTTGGAATCTCTAGAGGTTTATCTTCACTCGAGATGGTTTAAGTGGAGAAAATTGCACCGGTCTGTTTCATTAAGCAGTTTTTCGGGGTAACTATTCCAACTTCCATTTCTGCATTAAAATTATACTATGTTGGATTTCATCACCAAATAGTGTTTTTAGTGTGGGAATCTACTATTTGTGTGTGGTTTGATTCCTATATTTGATAGCACATGTTCATTTGTTTGTTTTTACTTTTAGAGACCATAGGTGTGAATTGTGAATTTTATTGTTAGGTGTGAATTGTGAATCGTTAATTTTAGTTTTAAATTGTTAATAAAATTCACTGAAGTTGAATATAATGGGAATTGTTCCGGAATTTACCAACCAAGGAACCCCTCTTACTGAGACTCATTTTCACTTTGGAAATGTTGGTCCTCCTTATATGGCTATATTGTCATTACCTAGATTACAATAGGTTTACCAATATGGTTACTCCTGACAGTTGTTGTCTGAATACTCCAATTATTGCATATAATGGTATTTCACCTCATGAGTTCACCATCTCAACATTAGCAATCACCAGCCTCATGTTGAGCCTTTACCTTCTTCTGTGTTCTTCCTCATTTCTTCCTCTTCGCTTGGTAAAGCCTTAGAAAGCACTAGTAACCGGGTGGCTAAGAAGAAGAAGATAAGGAAGAAGAATAAGAAGAAGAAAGATAAGAAAGAAGTCAACCAACCAACCATAGATGTAAGTGTTAGTTGTGTTGAGGAAACCTCCAACATGCATCGTAAACCCAAATACCCTTGCAGGCTTTGTAAGGGTGACCACTTCCTTATCAATTGTCCCAGTATTCCAAAGGTCTTGGAAGTATGGTAAGAAAAATCTCATCAACTTTCCGTTGATCCATCAACCAGTGATAGTCAGGTTCCCGGGAAAAAGGGTAAATTTAGGTTTCCTTGTAAGTTATGCAAAGGGAGTCATCAAACTCACATTTTCCCTCACATGGATGAAACCTCAAAATTGGTAGGCTATATTCTGACAGCAACTTCTGGCAGTTCTGTCTGACATCTCCCAACCTACCGTCAACTGACGGAGTGATTGATCTAATTTCAAGTACGGTCAATCCCACTCTTCCATTGGAGAGTGAAACTCATATCGCTCAAGTTGATGATCCATTAGTTGATCAAGTGGTCGATTCGATTTCACATTCAGTCGATCCCATTCTCCCTGTAGAGAGTGAACTTCATACCACTCAAGTTCTTCTTGTTACATCAGATTCTTCTATGCCCGGGGGCATTTCACCTTTTTCTACAACACCCCCTCCAAGTACAGAGGTATTTTCCTTTGATTGGAATAGACTGACAGAACCTCGCCTTCCTTCCTCATCCCTTTCCAAATCATTGTGAAGGCTTGTGGTACGAATGTACGCTGCACACTTGTAGATGAAGGTGCTTCTGTTAGTATTTTATCCTCAACTGCTTGGAAAGCTTTGGGTTCCCCTCGGCTTGTGTCTATTACACAAACTCTATCAGCTTTTAACAAAACCATTAGTGAACCTTTAGGGATCCTTCCTAAGTTTTTTATTACTTTGGAAGGTAAAAGCTGTCTGTGTCAGAATACTATATTTAGTGAGGCCCTTGCTTCAGGTACTCCTTGAAATTCTGTCTATGCAATGAAAGCTGTCGTATCGACACTCTTTTGCGTGATGTATTTCCCTCACAATGGAAACATTGTGACTGTAGACGAGCTTTATTTAACTATTCTTGATTAAACTACCAATAATCCGACGCCCCTGAATGTTCCTTTTAAGGAAGTGGTATCTACCCTGCCATGGGTTAATTATGTGGCAACCAGTTGCATGTTTTTAGTTACCGATGCAAGTGAGCCTCTCATTGTTTCTCAACTTCCTTTGACTTAGATCTAGTAATTGACATGGAAAAATCTATGGGATTATATGAATGCGAATTTCCTATCCCTTTTGAGTCCCTTGACATGTGTTCCTTCTAGAGAATTGTTCTTCCATCTGATGAAGAAATTTTGGAAGCCATGATCGAGGAGTGTCCACTGAAACGTATATATTGGTTAGAAGCTCTTAATAAAGTCACTTAAGAGGAAATTTCCTTTTCTTGTGTCAACTGATTAAAATAATGAATCGATTGTTTCCAAGGAAAGTTCCTTTTACGCTGTCAACCTCGTTAAAAAATGAATCGGTGAGTCATGAGGATAGTTCCCTTTTACTTTGTCAACCTCATTAAAAATTGGATGTTCATCATGAGGAATGTTAGCACTCTTTGTGTAAACATATTAAAAAATGGCTCATCGGGTGAGGATAATTCCTTTTCTTGTGTCAACCTCGTTAAAAAATAGATAAGTTCATCATGAGGATAGTTCCTTTCATGTGCAACCTCGTTAAAAAATGAAACATAGTTAAGGTTATTTCTGATACATAGCATATATTTCAAGTTAAAAAATGAAACAGACCCATGAGGACAATTTTTTTTCTGTTTCAACCTCATTAAAAAATGAATTAGTAGGTTATATAGGTATATTGTAGAGAGTAGATTGATAGATTCCAAGAGGATGGTTATTCTTTCGTGTCAACCTCGTTGTTGAACTAAAAAATGTCACCTTGACATTCTGCTGATTCTATGAGCTCATTAAAACTCATACATGCCTCCTCTGCAAGTCTTACAACCTTTACTCCTCATTTCAAGCCCTAAAAAAGGAGGAAAAACACTAAAAACTCAAAAATCCTTGGGTACGCAGGTAACATGAAGCCTACCTGTGTTCCTTGCTTGGGTACGCAAGTAATACACTACTTACTTGCGTTCCAGAATGCATTTTTCCTTTGCAATGCCTGCGTACCCTCCTCAAAGTAAAAAAAACGAGAAATTAAAGTCAAAAAACTGACTTGAGGTCAATTCTAGAAGGTTCTAGATGAGAATTTTTGGGGATGAGTACGCTTTAGTAAGGTGCATGTATCCCACACCTTAAGGAACTAATCCCTTGATGTGAGGAACCTATCCCTTTGAAGGCGGATTCTATCCCTTCAAAGGTGGAACCTTAACCTCATCATCTACTCTATAAAAGGAAGCATTGGGTAGCCTGAAAGGGAGTTCAAGATTTATGGGTGATTGAGTTGAAGTGCTGTTGAGATTTAGACTTCTTTCTGCTGAGATTTTGAGAGGAAAGATCACATACCTCTATGTGCTCCTGGAGGAAGAGTGCAAGACTTATCAAAGTAGAGGAGACTCCTGTTTTAGACCCCGGGAAGGCCTTTTCAAACATCAAGGCTAAGGTTGTAAGGTTCTTTTGTTATTTTAAGATTAATACAATCAAGTTTTGTTTTTCTCAATAAATTTTCGTTCAATTGTTTATTTCAATAAGCTATCATTTGATCGTTTATTTCATATATTCCTTGATAAATATGATAGGTATGTTTTATAATTATTTTTTATACAGGTGCTATTTAATATTTTCTTGTTTGTGATTGCAGGTTGACAAAAGGCAACACTTTGTTGCGACAAAATACAACACTTTGTTGTGACGAAAGACGACACTTTATTGCAACGAAAGAACTCTTGTTGCGACGAAATAACTCTTGTTGCGGCGGAAGGATTATTGTTGCGACAGAAGAACTTGTTGAAAATGAAGCAAGATGATGGAGCTTAGTGAAATGAAGTCGCCTTCACTAAGTGGGCCTGCAGGCAAATTCTGGCGCAAAGTCTATTTTTAGACTATGTCTATTTTTAGACATATGGAGCATGGTCCGGGGATTGCAGTATGTTATTCTTGGAGTATTGGTCATGTTGGTAAAAATAGATGGACCTCTATTTTTTGACCTATAGGTCGATAGGTCGATGTCTATTTTTAGACTGCCTATCCTAAAAATAGGGAAGTCAAATATTATTTACCCTTAATAATATTTGGACTCTAAACAGCAGTTTACTCTCTTGAAGCACTTCAGTTCGAGCTACAGAAGTGGCTCATGCATCTGAAAGAGGAATTACACTATTCCCTAGGGTTTTATGGCATCATGCATGGTTGAATTCAGTTAGGACTTCAGTGGCAGAAGTTTGGTGGAGTTAATGAGACAGCTAGTGGAGTTGTGTTCTGTTTATTTTAGTTGAACTGGTTGAGATTAGTCTAACTAGATAATCAATTAGTTATGAGTGGAGTGAATTAAATATTATTTAATTCATTAATTAGTAACTCATTATTCAACTCAAGAACACATCGGTTCATCACAGCAGCATGGATGTGGGGTCAGTTGGAGACCAGCAAGAGGTAGATGAAAAGGGCAGCACAACCACTGCTTGGGACATCGCTGGGGCATGAGATTTGCACCATTATTCTGGAGGAAATTGCCCATGATGATTGCGCTGTCAAGCCAAGGAGATTTCGAACCTCGGATCTCTATCAGGACAAAGCACAGCAATAGAGTGTGTACGAGACGTGTTTTGAACCCGTGACTTGTTCAAAACCAAGCTAGTTTGTGTGTAACTTCATGAGATAGTACTGAGTACTTGTGAGGAGTATTGTACTGAGTTGTTACATTTTTTCTCCATTATAATATACACAATAGATGCGGGGTTTTCAGCAATAATATTTCCCCATACATACTGTGTTAATGTATATGATGAATTGATGTGTTATCGCTTGTTTTATTTCTGCATGTGTGATGATCTGAGTGGAAGAGATTATGTGTTGCATATGAATTCGAATTGATATGTGATCAGGATAGTCTCGGTGGATAATTGATCATTATTCAGCAAATTTCTACATGGTATCGGAGCTATTGAAGCAGAGATTTATCATCACAGTGATTACAAACTTATTTCGGTAGACAGAGTCTGCATGCGGGCCACGTAGCCTCTGGATCCATCCTTTCTTTGAAAGGTGATATATCCAGTAAACGCCCCTTGCAGTCAATCTATGTGCTAGAAATAATTTGTTCTCACAGATATAGAGCGATTGAGCTTTGAGGTGGAATTCGAATTTTGTAGCAGTTTTGTTTTCTTGGTGCCGGTGTTGAAAATGTCTTTCAACGGTTTGCGTAATTAATATGCTCTTGAAGGCAGTTCGAACTATGTTGCACGGAAGGATCGAATGGAAGCAGTGTTAGAAGATAATGGTCTGAAGGAGTTCGTGGATGCGGATGTCCCAAAGCCCACTGATGCAGCTTTGGTCGATGCATGGCAAAAGAAGATCGCGAAATGTCGAAGGATCCTGTTGGAGGGCGTCAAGGATCATATCGTATCCAGCCTTCATGGAAAGGCTTATCCATATTTAATGTGGAAAGCTTTGATGGATCTATTCCAGAGTAAGAGCGAATAAAGGAAGATGGCGCTCAAAGATAAGCTCAGAAACATCAAGATGGAGAAAGGCAACAGTATCGCCAAATACCTCACGAAGTTCACTCAATGTAGAGATGAGCTGGGAAGTGTGGGGGTAACTGTCGAAGAAAAGGATATGGTGGACCTAGCTCTCCTTGGTCTTCCGAAGGCTTGGAATTCATATCAAGATAGTGTCAATGGTCGGGAGAAGTTGCTGGGATGGGAGCGCCTTTGGGCGGATCTCATGCAGGAGGAGATACAGAGGACTACTAGTATTTATCTTCATCAAAGGGAGCTGATGAAGAAAATTGTGCTTTGGCTGCCAAAGAAAAGAAGGGGAAGGGTAAGAAAACTTCTCATTCCAGTGCAAAGGGCAAGAAGCAAGACATGGCAAAAGTGAAGTGTTTTCACTGCCATGATCACGGACATTATGCCACAAATTGTCCGAAGAAGAAGAAAAACAAACAAGCGGGAAGATCTGCAGATGGAGAGGCTTTGGCTTCGCAGTTCGAGCTTGAATTTTCACTGATCGCATGCTTGGTTTCAAGTGTGATGGGATTAGTATGGTTCTTGGACAGTGGTGTGTCATTTCACATTACGGGAGATCGGGATTTGTTCTCAGATCTGGAGGACAAAGATCTGGGCGTGCACATCGAGATGGGCAATGATGGTAGATACACTGCGACTAGTATCGGTACCATATCCTTTCAGAGGGATTCTGGTAAACCCTTCGTGTTGAAGGATGTCATGCATGTACCGGGATTGAAGAAGAACTTGATCTCTGTGGCGATGTTGGAAGATAAGGGGTATGATGTGGTCTTCAGCGAAGGAAAGGCCTTCCTGCATAGTAAGACTACTGGAGAGACCCGGAAGATAGGGGTTCGAACCAAGAACCTTTATCAATTGCAAGTAGATGGATGCGCAACAATGGCATGCAAGGTAGGAGAAGTGGTGAGCCGGGATGATGAGGGCGAACTGTGGCACAGGAGATTAGGCCATCTTCACCATGGCGCTTTGAAAATTTTGCAGCAGATTTCTACCGGGCTTCCCAAAGGTACACTTGCGCAGTCAGATCAGTGCAAGGGATGTACTTTGGGAAAATTTGTGAAAGCCACCTTTCATGAGAAGGATAGTCGCGCCATGATGATCCTTGAGAGAATTCACACAGACGTGTGTGGACCTTTCTCAGTAGCTTCGACAACAAAGCACAAGTACTACGTCATCTTTGTTGATGATTTATCTCGAAAGTGCTGGATCTTCTTCATGCAGAAGAAGAGCGATACATTCATGAAGTTCTATGAGTTTAAAGCACTGGTTGAGAAGGAGTCGGTGAAGAAGGTGATTGCTCTAAGGAGCGACAATGGTGGTGAATTCATCTCGGCTGAATTCAAGGAGTTCAAAGTCTGGAAGGGATTCGAGAGAGAGCTCATCGCACCCCACAACCCGCGCAGAACTGGGCCCAGCCAAGAACAGAACGATCGTGGGTGCTGCACGGGCGATGTGGCATGATCAGGGCCTACCCCTTCACTTGTGGGCCGAGGCATGCAATACAACAGTGTATGTGCAGAAATGTTGTCCTCACAAGGTTCTTGGCATGAGTACACTCGAGGAGGCTTATTCTGGCAAGAGGCCTGATATTTCCCATTTGCGGATCTTTGGCTCTCCTGTCTACATGCATGTGACGAAGGATGCAAGAAGGAAGTTGGATCCGACCACAGAGGTTGGAATATTTGTGGGGTACACTGATACACCCCACAACTATTGGGTGTATTTTTCAGACAGTCACAAGACTGTTGTGCGATGGGATATCAAGTTTCAGGAGGAGAAAGCCATGCAGTGTTCGCTTGAGAGGGAGCTACACTTGCATGCAGATGAGGAGTCGTTAGTTCCTAAGGAGGAGCTTCCCGATGTGGATCAGCCACAAGAGGAAGTTCGTAAGGTGGAAGAAACCACCCATGCAGCACCAACCATCAGAGGGCGCATGCGCACTACAGAAGCTGAGCGACTGGCTCGAGATGCAGAGAAGGTTGTAGGACCACCTACAGCACAACACAGACAGAGGCAGTCACCGGATCGATACAATGGATACATGGCTCTTGTGAGTCAATGTGTCGTGATGGAGCCATCCTCTTTTGAGGAAGCTGTGGAGGAACCTGCATGGGTTGATGCCATGATCGAAGAATATGATTCAAACGTCAGAAACAGTGCATGGGAGATTGTCCCAAGACCGGAGGGGAAATCAGTGGTGGGTTTGCGATGGATCTACAAAGTGAAGCAGGCGGCTAACTGGAGTGTGGAGAAGTACAAGGTGAGATTTTTCGCCCGTGGCTTCTCGCGTCGAGGGATTGATTATGAGGAGACGCAGGACCGAAGATACTCGACTCTTCCACACGGAACATCCTCGCGCCGTCACAGAGGTTGGCACATTCATCAAATGGATGTGAAGACCGCGTTCCTTAATGGGACCATTGAGGAAGAAGTGTACATTGAGTAGCCTGAAGGCTCTCGTATCTTTCAGCAGCGGAGGTCGGGCGGTGCGCCGACTCCCCGAAGAGAGCACCGCATTTCCAAGGAAGTAAGCACCCCTGCATTGGTACACTCGCAGACAGACAAGCCATTTATCGGACTTGGATTCTTCAAGAGTGAGGCGGATCCTAACCTATACCAGATTGTGGTGGAGGGTAAGTTGCTGATCATTGTACTTTATGTAGATGATTTGATTTTGACAGGTGATGAACTGTTGATACACTCATGCAAGGCTGATCTTGCAAAGGAGTTTGAGATGAAGGACTTTGGCCTCCTTCATTATTTCTTGGGATTGGAAATTTGGCAACAAGAAGGGAGGACCGTTTATTTCGCAGCAAGTATGTTCGGGGAGATTCCGGGAGAGGTTCAACATGCAAGGCTGCAAGCCTGTTGACACTCCTCTTCCTGGTGGTTGGAGGAAGGAGGATGCTACTTCAGCGAAGGTAGTGGATGCCACTGTCTATCGACAGTTGGTGGGGTCGCTTATGTATCTCGTCAATACACGACCCGATATATGCTATTCTGTTAACCAGCTTTCGCAAGCTATGGTTAAGCCTACCAAGCTCTTCTGGAAGGCAGGCAAGCATGTATTGCGTTATCTTAGTGGCACATCGGGATATGGTCTCTGGTACAGACAGGAGGATGGAGCAAAGCTTTGCGGCTTCATTGATGCAGATTGGGCAGGGAGCCCAACGGACCGAAAGAGCACATCTGGAGGAGTCTTCAGTATCGGGTCAACAAAGCAGATCGGCACAAAGAAAAAGCAAGTAGATTCGTGGCACTCAACAACAGGTTTAGTACATATGGCAGCAAGCTTGGCTGTATGCGAGGCTATTTGGATGAGGAAGATCCTCGTTGGATTGTTCGGGTTGCATTTGGAGCCTACAGTGATTTATTGTGATAACCAGATTTGCGTTAAACTCTCGACTAATCTAGTATTTCATGATAGATCCAAACACATCGACATCAGGTACCATCATATCAGAGATTGTGTTCAGCGGAGAATCATGATGCTTTCATATGTTCCCACGGAGGATCAGGATGCCGACATCCTGACGAAGGCGCTCACTAGGAGCAAGTTCGAATTCCACAGAGGCAGGATAGGGATTGCAGATAATCCATATCTTGCTGAGAGGGAGTGTTGAGAATGCAGCAAGATGATGGAGCTTAGTGAAATGAAGTCGCCTTCACTAAGTGGGCCCGCAGGCAAATTCTAGCGCAAAGTCTATTTTTAGACTATGTCTATTTTTAGACATATGGAGCATGGTCCAGGGGTTGAAGTATGTTATTCTTGGAGTATTGGTCATGTTGGTAAAAATATATGGACCTCTATTTTTGGACCTATAGGTTGAAGTCTATTTTTAGACTGCCTATCCTAAAAATAGGGAAGTCAAATATTATTTACCCTTAATAATATTTGGACTCTAAACTTCAATTTACTCTCTTGGAGCACTTCAGTTCGAGCTACAGAAGTGGCTCATGCATATGAAAGAGGAATTACGCTATTCCTAGGGGTTTGGTGAGCTCATGCATGGTTGAATTTAGTTAGGACTTCAGTGGCAGAAGTTTGGTGGAGTTGATGAGACAGTTGGTGGAGTTGTGTTCGGTTTAACTTAGTTGAACTAGTTGAGATTAGTTTAACTAGCTAATCAACTAGTAATGAGTGGAGTGAATTAAATATTATTTAATTCATTAATTAGTAACTCATTATTCAACTCAAGAACACATCAGTTCACTACGGTGCATGGACAGTTCAGTGGAGACCAGTGAAAGAGGTAGATGAAAGGGTGGAGTTAGCTATCAGTGGCGACATCAGTTGTGCATGAGATTTGCACCACACTTGGAGGAATTGCCCATGATGATTGCGCTGTCAAGCCAAGGAGATTCGAACCTTGGATCTCTATATAGACAGGCCATGATTGCGCAATAGAGGCAAGGCAATTGGCGGTGAGTTTTGAACCAGTAACCTGTTCAAAACCAAGCTAGTTTGTGTGTAACTTTACGAGAAAGTACTGAGTACTTGTAAGGAGTATTGTACTGATTTTGTTACATGATTTCTCCATTATAATATACACAATAGCTGCGGGGTTTTCAGCTATAATATTTCCCCATACATACTGTGTTAATGTGTATGATGATTTGATGTGCTATCGCTTGTTTTATTTCCGCATGTGTGATGATCTGAGTGGAAGAGATTATGTGTTGCATATGAATTCGAATTGATATGTGATCAGGATAGTCTCGGTGGATAATTAGTCATTATTCAGCAAATTTATACAGAACTCTTGTTGTGATGGAAGGATTCTTATTACAACGGGAGGATTCTTGTTGCGATGGAAGGATTGTTGATGCGACGGAAGCACTACGACCGCAAATAAGCATTTGGATCTAAGGTAGGATCGACACCTTCATAGCATTTATTTGTAAAATGAATATATTTAGAGAAAGACAAACTTAGTTGTTTGTTTGTTTCTAGATTGTCTTCTGACACTAGGGAGATTGATCTTGTCTGCAAGATTGATTTATCTGGCCAAAAAATTGGTGATCTTCACTGTTACTAGACTGTACAGGAATGCAACATTACGTGTTGCCAATAAATTTGAACTTAGGACGGATAATAGCTTTGATATCTATCCGTTTATCCTTGGGGTCAACTCAACCATTGCAAAACTCTGCTTTGAGACTAGCAACAGACTGGGCACCTGGTCTAGTCTCGAATAGAGAAAAGTGTCTGCCCCTCTTGGACAAACCAGTAAAAAAATATATGTCCTCCAGTTCGACTTCGAGCCGGTGGCCAAAAATCAAGAAACACTGGTCCTGTGTGTTCCACCTATTCACTAGCCATATCAGGAGATTGACTTGGGCCCTCATATGGTCCATAATTTATACAGGTTTCTTGGAGCTGACGGTTTCTGATTCCGACAAACGGATTTTCCAGAAGCTT
The DNA here is from genome assembly GCA_034641835.2 of Pinus albicaulis. Taxonomy (NCBI): domain Eukaryota; kingdom Viridiplantae; phylum Streptophyta; class Pinopsida; order Pinales; family Pinaceae; genus Pinus; species Pinus albicaulis. The sequence continues at coordinate 67,823,695 of CM076570.1, forward strand.
CACAAGAAGTTTTTCTTATCCAAAAACCCTTACTTTTTCACTCTGAATTCAAATAGTAAAAATGAAGTTAGAAAAGTCCTTTTTATAATTTTTTTCGAATAAATGAATTTTTAATTTGTTTGTTTTTCACTTTAAAAAGTTTATTTTTGAAAGCATTTTTATTTATCTTAAACAGATATGTGTAAAGTTTCGAGTTTTTGTGTAGAATATTGGATTTTTCAGTAAAACTGATCAGTTTTCAACAAAGAGCATACTTTTATCACTTTTTCGGACTCTTTCAAAATTTACGAAAAAGCAAAACATTGGAGTCCTCTTTTAAGCCCTTTTCAGACTCTCTAAACATGAAAATATTGCCGAGCACTTGATTATTCGAACTCGTTAAAGTAAATGAATGATCGTTCCTTCAGTATAAGTTTACCCCTTTTACGGACTGAAATGGAATATTTACGAAAAAGGTATACATTGACTAATTACAGTCTATATAGTTCTCTCCCACATTATTTTATCCTTTTTCGGGCTCGAGAGACTAAATTTATGAAAAAATACACCCACAAAATTTTCTTAAGTTTTTCTTCTGACTCCCTAAAATTGAAAAACACCAAATTTCTCCTATACTAGACTCGTTAAAACTTAACAGTAAAGGACCTGTTCAATTTTAAACAAGAACAAACCACTCCTTCTTAGGGTTCAAATATTAAACTAAGTTGGACTCATTCGAAGGATGAGCTTATAAACAAGGAAATGTTATCCTCCTCAAGCGTGTCAAAAATAAAGAGGTACTTGCCAGAAATGGTGGGGGAAAAGAGAGAAAAATGAACCTGTTTGTTACATTTTGATTATTCAGAAAACTATTAACCACTCTTGAACATGACAATTTTGTTCACCTGGGTTGGGAAAATCCTTTTCTTAACAGTTAATCAAACCATATTGAAAGTCTTCAGCCTGTTTCTGGGTATTAGCTTTGGGTCAATTATCACCAAACCATCTGTAGTTTCGTCATGTATTCAAGAGGACAGTTCAAACAAACCATTCATTTGTGAAATTTTTGTCTTCCATTTTGACCATCCCTGAGTTAGTCCTTGCCAATATATTTCTTCAAAACTTGATCTATGATTTCGTGTTGTGGGCTTGCCTACGATGGATCGCTTTCTATCGACGACAGCTCATTATCGAGTAAGTTGATCTAGAAATCATCAGTACCTTGGAATCCGCATGCCTCAATGGCAGGTTTCTTGCTTTCGATGACAAGTTGCATCATTGACCTTCGATCGAATGATTCCGTGACATGTTCGACTTCAACTCATTCATTCACATTTCATGGATTGTACTGAGTACTTTGAGAGCCATTGACATTACTGGTGGTTACTCTCACACTTGTTAACAGTTTACATTATTGACTGGTAATCAAGTGGTTTCTACCATGTTCGACTTTGACACATTCATTCACATGGATAGAATCGTACTGGTTCGAGAAGCGGAAATCAAGACCCTGGATCTAGTTTCCACCATCCAGGGTACGAAGAATTTTTTTTATTCATTTATAAAGTGGACTATTTATAAACAGATGGATGTGTCCATGCTGTGTCTACATATGTCTATACTGTTGATATATTGAAAATCATTCTTGTATCAGAACAATTTAAATCAATTTTCTAGTTAGTTTTGATCTGAGTATGGGAATGCCTACCTCAGGGATGATATGATTACATATATATATTTTGCATTGAATGTTTTTACAGGTTCTAACCAGGGTGTCCACAAGATGATCCTTGAAATGATAAAGTAATTCACTCTTCATATATGACAGACTTCATCTTCATCTATTCCAGACTTCGCACTTTAGAGGCCAATCTATTGCACTAAAAACTATCACCTTGACATTCTGTTGACTATATGAGCTCATTAACACTCATACATGCCTCCTATGCAAGTCTCACAACCTTTTTTCCTCATTCCAAGCCATAAAACTGGAGGAAAAACCTTAAAAACTCAAAAAGCGTTGGGTACGCAGGTAACATGAAGCCTGCCTATGTTCCTAGCTTGGGTACGTAGGTAATACACTGCTTACCTGCATTCCAGAATGAAATTTTCCCTTGTAATGCCTGCATACCCTTCTCAAAGTAAAAAAAGCGAGAAAGTAAAGTTAAAAAGCTGATTTGAGGTCAATTCTAGAATGTTCTAGATGAGATTTTATGGGGATGAGTATGCTTTAGTAAGGTTCATGCATCCCTCACCTTAAGGAATTAATCCCTTGATGTGAGGAGCCTATCCATTTGAAATAGGATTCTGTCCCTTCAAAGATGGAACCCTAACCTCCTCATCTGCTCTATAAAAAGAGGCATTGGGTAGCCTCAAAGGGAGTTCAAACTTTATGGGTGACTGAGTTGAAGTGTTGTTGAGATTTAGACTTCTTTCTGCTGAGATTTTGAGAGGAAAAATCACATACCTCTATGTGCTCCTGGAGGAAGAGTGCAAGACTTATCAAAGTAGAGGAGACTCCTGCTTCGGACCCCGGGAAGGCCTTTTCAAACATCAAGGCTAAGGTTGTAAGGTTATTTTATAAAATTAAGATTAATACAATCAAGTTTTGTTTTTCTCAATAAATTTTCGTTCGATTGTTTATTTCAATAAGCTGTCGTTTGATCGTTTCTTTCATAGATTACTTGATCACTATGATAGGTATGTTTTATAATTATTTGTTATATAGGTGCTATTTAATATTTTCTTGTTTGTGATTGCAGGTCGACAAAAGGTGACACTTTTTTGCGACAAAAGACGACATTTTGTTGTGACGAAAGATGACACTTTCTTGCGATGAAAGAAATCTTGCTGTGACGGAAGGATTATTGTTGTGATGGAAGAACTCTTGTTGCGATGGAAGGATTCTTGTTATGACAGAAAGATTCTTGTTGCGACGAAAGGATTATTGATGTGACGGAAGCACTATGACTGCAAATAAGCTTTTGGATCTAAGGTAGGATCGACACCTTCATAGAATTTATTTGTAAAATGAATATGTTTAGAGAAAGACAAACTTAGTTGTTCGTTTGTTGCTAGATTTTCTTCTGACACTCGGGAGATCGATCTTGTCCGCAAGATCGATTTATCCAGCCAACACTCGTTAAAAAATGAAACAGATCCTTTTGAGCATAATTCCTTTTCTTGTGTCGAGCTCATTAAAAAATGAAACAAGATTCCCATGAGGATGGTTCTTTTACTGTGTAAACCTCGTTAAAAAATGAAACAGGTCACCATGAGGATGGTTCTTTTCCTGTGTCAACCTCGTTAAAAAATGAAACAAATCCTCTCCTAGTAAATTCGAGTCTTTCATATGATCTCGTAAATGAACCTTCATTCCATCCACCTATTAGTAACAAGTAGTCTACTTAGTTGAATGAAATGAAGCTTGGGGGCATGCGCTCTAGTAAGTTACGCTTGGGGGGCATTAAAAAACCACTCTCAAGCATAGTTTTCCTACGTTTCAAGCTTGTGTAAAAATGAAACCACTCTTAAGCATAGTTTTCCTACATTTCAAGCTTATGTAAAAATGAGACCACTCTCAAGCACCCTTTTCGCTGTTTCAAGCTTGTGTAAAAATGAAACAAACCTATCTAAAGCATAGTTTTTCTCTGTTTCAAGATTTTGTAAAAATGAAACCTATCTTGAGTCGATTTCGGTTATTATTTTCAAGACTCGTTAAACTCATGAAAATCCTGAGATTATTTTGCTATCTTTCATTCTTGTAAAACACATGAAAATTTCGAGTTATTTCCGTCTTTTCATGCTCGTAAATTAAATTTAAAGTCGGCCATATGAGTACAATTTTTATCACTTTTTAGAACTCGTTAAAGCTTACAAAAAAGCGAAAACCATGATTACATTTTTATCACTTTTTCGAACTAGTTAAAACTTACAGAAAAAAAGTGAAACCCTGGAGTTCTCTTTTAAGCCCTTTTCAAACTCTTTAAATATGAAAAGATTGCCGAGTACTTGACTATTTGTACTCGTTAAAGAAAATGAACAGTCGTCCTTTCATTATAAGTTTACTCCTTTTTCGGGCTGAAATGGACTATTTACGAAAAAGGTATATGTTGAATAAACATGGTCAATAGAGTTCTCTCCCGTATTATTTTATCCTTTTTCGGGCTTGAGAGACTAAATTTACGAAAAAGTACCCCCACGGAGTTTCCTTAAGTTTTTCTTCTGACTCCCTAAAATTGAAAAACACCGAGTTTCTCCTATACCAGACTCATTAAAATTTAAACAATAAAGGACCTGTAAATTACAAACAGGAACGAACCACTCCATCTTAGGGTTTGATTTTTAAACTAAGTTGGACTCATCTGAAGGATGAGCTTATATAACAAGCAAATGTTATCCTCCTCAAGCTTGTCAAAAATAAAGAGGTACATGCCAGAAATGGTGGGGGAAAAGAGAGAAAATGGATCCAGTTGTCATACTTTGTTTAAAATCAGTATACCACTCTTGAACATGACACTTTTTGTCACACTTCCACTTGGGTTGGGAAAATCCTTTGCCTATCAGTTAATCAAACCATATTGAAAGTCTTCAGCCAGTTTTTGGGTATTATCTTTAGGTAAATTGTTACCAAACCATTTGCAGTGTCATTATGTGTTCAAGAGGACAATTCAAACAAACCATTCATCTGCAAACATGTGTCTCCATTCACGTTGACCATCCCTGAGTCAGTGATTGCAAAATGTTTCTACAAAACTTGATCTAATGGTTTCGTGTCGAGGGATTTCCTAGGACAGATCAATTTCTATCGATGACAACATATCATCTAGGAAATTGATCTAGAATCCTTCAGTACCTTTGAATCTGCATGCCTTAATGGCAGGTTTCTCGCCTTCAACGACATATTGCATCATTAATCTTCGATCGAATGATTTCCTGAAGTGTTCGAATTCAAATAATTTATTCACACTTCATGGATTGTGCTAATTACTTTGAGAGCCATTGTCATTATTGGTGGTTTCTCTCACACTTGTTAACAATTCACATCATTGACTAGTAATCAAGTGGTTTCTACCACGTTCGACTTCGACACAATCAATCACATGGATAGAATCGTACTAGTTTGGGTAGCAGAAATCAAGACCCTGGATCTAGTTTCCACCATCTAGGCTGCGAGGAGTTTTATTATTCATTATGCAGTAGACTATTCATGACAGATGGCTGCGTCCATACTGTGTCTACTATTGATGTAGTATTAGAATAATTTCTATACATTTTAGTTAAAATTTGATTTAGTTATTTTTTTCTCTGAGTATGGGAATTCCTACCTCAGCGATGATATATATATACATATATGTTTGAATTGAATGTTTTTATAGGTTCCAACCAGCGTCCAAAAGAAAATCCTTGGAATGATAAAGCACTTCACTCTTCGAATTATCTTATATTTCGTGCTTTAGGGGGAAATATGTTACACATTATTTTGTCACCATGAAATTTTGATGTCTATATGGGTTCATAAATACCTATATAATTCTCCCTTAGAAGTCACCAACCCTAAATTTCCTAAAAAAAGTTCTGAATTTGTAGAAAAGCTTGTAAAAATCATAAAAATACTTGTACAACACTTTTCCTTAGTCTTACCTGTGGCACCGCACTCTTCTGCTCCAGAAATTGCGGAGCCGATCGCACGTTTTCTTCATTAACGGTGCGGACCCTTGCCAAAGGTAAATTGAAGGAGAAAGTAAATTCTAGAAGCCCAGCTGGTCGAATATTATCCCAGCTAGAAGCTTCTAGAAGGCATTATCCAGTCGAAGCCTCCCTCCCTCCATTCATGAACATTCATCCCTTCATAAAAGGGGCTTATTCCTTTGTCTTTGGAACTTAATCCCTTGATAAGAGGACTCTATCCCTTCCATTTTGGAGCTGTAACCACTTTCCTTCTCCTATAAATTGAAGCTTTAGTTCAGTCTCAAGGGTACATGCTCACATATGTAAAACTTCTCTATGCATTTTGTATACACTTAGTACTTGATTTGTACTTGGTAGCTACGATAGAGAAGGGAATTACTGAAGAAACATACTCTTTTCTAGCTGCGAGAATGATTACATACTCATAGTTAGGCTGGTTTGAAGAGTGGAAGGTCTTGTCAGACCTAAGGAAAACGCTTGTTCCGGACCCCTGAAAGGACCTGTACAACATCAAGGCGAACGCAGTTGTAAGACTCCTTATTTTATTTAAAGATAATACAATTGGATCCTGTTTTCTCAATAAGTTGTTTATGTGTTTACTTGAATGACTTATTTCTTAAATTCCTTGATCATTAAGATAGATTTGTGATTTATGAATTAGTATATGTTGCAGGTGCTGTTGATTCTCTTCTATGTCTTTGTTTGCAGATCTTAAGAGGTGACTTCTTGGAGCAATGGAAAAGAAGAAATAAACTGGCATTGGATCATAGGTAGGTCCTTTCTTCATCATAGAAAATTCTTAATAATATGTAATCTAGAGAAAATAGTTTACAAATTGTCCTGTTTGCTTCTAGCTATCCTTTTGATACTAGGGAGATCTTTCTTGTCTGCAAGAACGATTTATCTGCCTAACACCCCATGCAAGGCTGCTCTGCAAAGCACTTCCCGACATTCATAGGTGTGTTGGTCACATTGGGAGCGAAATTCTCATTGTTCCAGAATCTCCAATTGGCCAGTGCTTTCTAGAAGAGTTCACATGTGTCAAACTTCAAATATGTGTGTCCATTTGACATCTACAAGATTGGGAACATGTCTTGCCTATTATTGGAAATTCATTGATTGTAAAACTACCTTCGGCTCCTCTATAAATTGAGCACAGATCTTAGTGTTTGATAAGGAAGAATTTGTGTAGAGAAATGTTGGTGGAATTTCAATTGAGGAGATTGATTTGAGTGATACATTATTGGAGATATCTACATTGTGATGAGGCTGGGATGCTACTAGAGATGGTGACACTAAATCAATCACTAGGTTGTAACCTCCCCTTCTATCATCTATAAAGATTACTACTTATTTTTCCCCATATGCATCTGTATAAGCTTTTATTTTCAATATCATGATTTATTAGTTGATATATATGGTTTATGCTTTATTGATTTAGCTAAGTAACTTGAATAGACATTTGTATTATTGCTATCTCTTACTGTTTAGTGTTCATTCTTGCAGGAAATATTTTTCACAGCTGGCTGGAATTTGATGTTACAGCAAAAGTGACAGAAGGATACTTTCTAAGCGCTTGGTTCCCAAGTAAGCTTCTTATTTCATTCGTTGTGTCTATTTACAGTTAGGAAAGATAGTCATAAAGTCTTTGACCTGTTATTATAGATTAGCACCTGTCTAGGGAAGAATAAATTATCCGTAATTCATAATTCCGCATAACAAATTGGCGACTCCACTAGGTTGATTACTCTTTATCATAGTTGTTTTAGCCTTTGATTTTATCTGTTTATTCACCCAGTAGTTGTTACTCGCAAATATTAGTCTTTTTAAGATCCAAATTTGCAAAAGAAGTGTGTTAAAATGCTCTGTTTTTCCTTATACACTGCGCCCAACGTACTCTTGGATAGGACACAGTGCTTTGCATAACACTGTCTCCCTTTCAAGTCTATGTTGCAAAGAAATTTCTCTCTTTAGAGACTGTGTTGCCTCTTGAAACCATCCAAATTCCCTTGAATTTGTCTTTGCAATTTGTTTCAGTTTGTTTGCTGTTGTGTTTTGAAAAGTTTGAGCCTCATATTGACCAGTGAATTCATCTACCTCTTCCTCCTTTGAAAGAAATTTGTTCAATGTTTGTTTAAAGCATTTTTCTTTATCATTGGAAAATTAATTTCAAAGTATTTTCATTGTCGCATTAGATCCATTTGCTTTTGAAAAAGGAAATTGTCGTAAATTCTTCGTTTCATGATAGGAGAAATTGTTGTTTCATTCCTCATTTTTCCTTCAAAAGAGAAATTGTTGTTTATATTCCTCATTTCTCAAAAGTAAAAGGCATTTGTTTTTTTTGATTTAGTGCACTTAGCTTATTTTCTGCATTCATAACATTAAAGGAACTGAAAAGAAAAATCTACATTTGCATGTAGTGGTTTCTGTGTTTTGCAAAAGGAACAATTAGGAAATATACATTTATTTTTTGTTCTTTGATTTGTTTGCTCGCAAATTGTTTTCTCTTTCCCTCTAGTAGCTAGGATTTTCATTGAAAAAACTAAAAGTGAAAGATTTCTTATCATTCTTAGTTTGCATTTTAGGAATTTCCAATACATCATCGTGGTGAACCTTTGAAAGGAAAATTGTTAAACAAGATCAACATAAAATTTATGTCAATTTACCTAACAAAGAATTGTAACCATAACGATAACATTTAGAAGGTCTAGGCTAGAGACGTGTTCGGGTGTCATAAAACATAGCAGTTGTCATTAACTTGTCTGTGATACATTCCGAGTGTGATACCTCACTCCACGTACATAAGTATATCATAGCTCGTTCACGTACTTTCAGGTATGTCGGGCAGTGTTACAGTACGATAAGTATAAAGGGGTGCTCTCACTCTGCAGTTTCACATCAGACATCGCTAATGGACTGGGGCCTCCACGTACCTTCGAGTATATTTGAGAGGAAAAATTTTAGGTGGTATATATCCATAGTGAACCGAGTCAACCACCTTGTAAATTGTGATACACCGAACACAACATTCGGGGAGATTTCTCACCCGTACTTCTTGGTTCACCAGGAGGTATTCTGCAGTTCATAGTTTCTTGGTAAACCCTTTTACCTAGCATTACCCTTTTATTTTGTTTATTTGTTTTGGGTTAAAATAATTCAGTAATCGTGTAAGAACAAAATCCTTTCCCCTGTCGTTCGCATAGATTAGCTTTAAAACCACCTTTACCACTAGAAGTTACTTCTAGTAGGTGAAGGCGATCATGATCTGCCGAATCAAGTACAATTCGTACCTTTGGTGAAACATCATCTTCCCATAAACTAGAGTTAGCTCAAGTTGTTTCTACACATCTCGGTTCATCTACTGTTGTTGAAACGGAGTCTTCATAGCTACCCGTGGTCACGATCCATCTAATCAGTGAGACCATACCTCTTGGACCCGACGTTGTTCAACCAGAAATTGATCTGAACCCTATCTCTTCTTTGCCAAAACATCTAAATCTTGAAGTCGAACAGCTAGAAATTGTTCCTAACTTTGTCATCCCATAAATTTTTGTAGCTATTGAATCTCCAATATCACATATTCAACCACCTGAAATATACTTTGGGCCTAATGGTGAAATACTTCCACCTGGTTTAATTACGATTGAAGAAATACCACAAGACGAGACACCTTTAAATCCAACCCATTTTTGGGAGGACCTTTACCTGTATGAGTCTTTTCCTCAATCGACACCATCTGCTTGTGTTGATCCTATTCCTATTCAAACTCCTGTCAATTCAAAAGGGTATACATTTGGTCAAGTAACCATGCCTGAACCAACATCTTCGACTTGGCCATCTGTTCCAATTATGTTAGCTCCTACCCTCGCTACCCCGTCGATGTTCACAACTTCACCAGAGTCATATTTTCATGCTGGCCCTATGGTCCCATCAGGTTACAAATCATTATCTGGAATTTTCTCTGGTGTATCTTCAAATCCATGGAATTTACCTATGTCATCATCTGGTATTTTAACTGATAATCCTATAGTAAGTACTGAAAGGCTTGATTCTTTATACACATCATCAGGGCAATATCAAGCTGGTCCTTTTGGGTATATTCCTTCAATTACCATATCAACTGGATTCCCAGCATTTGGAGAGCAATATTTTCCGTCTTAATAATCTCCTCATGTTGGGGGGCAACCTTTGGTCACCCAATATGACACTACTCTGTCACTTTTTGGTCAACAGAATCCTCAAGCGTTTGCTTATCAAAACAACCCCTATCTGGGTTACCAGCGACAGATTCCTTATGCTGGTGCTCAAAGGCCTGTTTCTCAAGAAATTCCATCTTATCCTGGCTATGCTCAACCTGACATTAATAGATATTTTCCCTTTGTTACAACTTTAGAGTTACAAGATTTGAATCGGCTAACCAATGATCCAATTAACTATGTTCCTTGGTGGCTGGTGATACCTCACAAATTACCCTTGGATATTACTAAGTTCAATGGAAACCTTGGAGAAGATCTGTTGACTCATGTAATGACTTATCATTTATGGTGTTCATCAAACTCCCTGAATTATGATTTTGTTTGACTACGTCTTTTCCAACATACACTCACAAGTCCGGCTGCAAAATGGTATATTGAATTACCTAGAGCTTCTTTTGATAATTTCACTGCCCTAGCTATTGTATTTTTGACTCATTTCCAGTTACCCATCTGGTATGAAACTGGAATGGAACTCTTGACCAATTTCAAACAGACTAATGTTACTCACATTTCTGATCATATTCATGAGTGGTGTCGTCGTCGTAGAATGGTTAAGACATTTGTTCCAGATCAAATCCTTGCTGAATGGTTGATTAATTCCTTGTTACCATCTATAACTGAGGATGTGGCTAAGGGTGGTGTCATCATAGAAGAGAAATTTATTGCTCATGCCCAATATTTAGACTTGATTTACACTCATTTTGGCACGCTCTATGAAAAATTTCCTAACGCGTCGAGATCTAATTTTACAGTTCCTCCTCAATTAAAGGACTCTCATGCCGGAGACGACTTGATTGGCATTGCAAGCACACATCACACTACTGCATCTGATCCTACACCTTCTTCCAAAATTAATGCCATGTCGTTTGACAAGGGAAAAAGTGACAAGCACCCCGGAAGTAAGAAAAAGGGGAAATCTAAGAAAAAGAAAACTTCTAACATGTAGGAAAGATCATCTGATCAATCGTCTGGACCTATGAAACCTCGTTATCCATGCATAATATGTAATGAGGAACACTTTGTTATGGATTTTCCTCACCGTGCTGAAGTCTCAAAAATCATCAAGACTTCTCATGCGTCAGCTGTGTTGACAGACCCATTTCCAAATCCAGACACAAATATGGTTGCTATGGATCCAGCCCCTAGTTCCAAAGTGTTAATGTTATCTGTCACAAAACCTTCAACATATATTTTGGTGTCAATGCGTAATAAATATTATGGTAGTCAGGCCACTGATCAACCTACTACCTCGATAAAAAATACATCTACAGAATCAGTACCGCCTACTGCTATTCCTGAATTGACAATCAAGCCACCAAAGGGAGTAATTCAAAAATTGACATATAATCCTCGAGGAAGAGTTGCACAAAATTATGATATAGTTGAATATTTTTCTCAATCCCCTTCAGCTATGTCTTCTCTTGAGGTATTACAAAAATTTCCCTCCCAAAAACAGGCTTTATTGTCGGCTATTGGTGGAATTGCTCCGACTGATTCTAATCTTGTTGTCTTTAATCATATGGGCTATGTGCCCTCACTACTAGCAGAATTGGCATTCTCCATACAAGTAAATGTTCTCGATCACCTTGTTCATCACACTATTATTGGTGAGGGAGCATCTACATGCATTATGTCTCTAAATTTTTGGAAGTCACTTGGCTTGCCACGCTTATCACAATCATCAATGACATTGAAGGCATTTGATGGAAGTACATATAAACCTTGTGGTATTATTAATAACCTGCATGTTGAACTAGGGGGAAAAATAGTGAATGTTGATGTTGAGGTTGTTGATGGACCCCTTGACTATAATATTCTACTTGGAAGGCCATGGGTATATGCAATTACTGCAATTGTTTCTACATATTTTAGAATGATTTCCTTTCCACATAAAGGTACTATCACCGTCATTAATCAGCTATCCTTCTTTGCCTTCACTTCACAGGTAACTGGAAGCGTTTCGTTCATTCACATACCCCAACTAGAACTTCAGAACATTGGTGTAGGAATCTTAAGGATTCCACTCTCATGGGAACCTTTGCATTATCGTCGCCTGCGATGTCGACATAAATTACAAATATAGAGAACTGCTACATGATCTCTTCCACTCTATCTGGCTTAAGGGAGAGTACGGGTGATTCTGAAACTACTACATTGGATGTGTTTCTGCCACCCAGCCCTATTTAGCTGGCATAGCAATCAATCTATCTGGCTTGGGCAGAAAATCCGAAATCAACGTCGCCGAATGTTTGGGTTGATCATTCCTTAGATTTTGGTACTTTCTTTGATCCATTTTCCTCAATGTTCTTGATAGATGAGAATATTTTGGAAGCCATGATGTCATAAGGAGAACCATGGGAATATTATCATCATTGTTCCCATCTTCCTGATTATGAAGAAAACTATCTTAGTGACCTATATCACCCAACAATCAAAAATTTATTTTCGAATTCGTTACCAATTAATGCAATCGATTCCGAGTGAAATATGTCAAATATTGAAGAAACCATTTCTATTGATATTTCAACCAAACCTAGCGTTGTAGAAAATATTCATGTTAGTGTATCTTGTTCTCCATCAGAACTCGAATCATATCGCTCTCTATTTCGTGAATTTTGTGATGTATTTTCTTGGTCTTATGAGGAAATGCCAGGCATAGATACTATTATTGTTAAACACTCTATTAATATGTATCCTGATGTCAAACCGGTGCGGCAATGGCTTCGTCATGTTCATTCGAAGAAAGCCACTGCCATCAAAGAAGAAGTTGAAAAAATTTTGCATGCTGGTTTCATATACCCTGTTCCGCTAACTGAGTGGGTTTCCAATATCGTTCCTGTCATGAAAAAGCAAGGAACCATTAGAGTGTGCATCGATTATCGTGATGTCAATCTTGATTTTCCAAAAGACAACTATCCTACTCCCTTTATTGACCAAATTATTGATGATTGTGCTGGATGTGAAATATTTTCGTTCATGGATGGATTTTCCACCTACAATCAAATCAATATCTACCTAGGGGATCAACATAAGACAACATTAATCTGTCCCTAGGGAAAATTTGCTTATAGAAAACTACCATTTGGTTTAAAGAACGCTGGGGCAACTTTTCAGAGAGTCATGGACTATGCTTTCAATGACATCAACCACATTGTTCAACCTTATCTAGATGATTTACCAGCACATTCATGAAATCAGACTGATCAACTAATGCACTTGAGAGCCATTTTCTTACGCTGATGACACTACAAAATATGCCGCAATCCACATAAATGTGTGTTTTGTATTGGTTCTGGTCATTTTCTTGGATTCATAGTCTCAAAATAAGGATTTCGAATCGACCCATTGAAGTTTTAGGCCATTCTTTATTTTCCTGTGCCACCAAACTTACTTCAGATATAGAAACTTCAAGGAAAGGATAACTTCCTAAGAAGGTTCATTCCAAACTACGCCGAAATGGCTAAAGGATTTAATCGACTCTTGAAAAATGGGTTTCCCTTCCATTGGGACCAAGTTGCGCAAGCTTCTTTTGATGTTGTCAAGGATACTCTTGTCCCAGCGTCATTAATGTATCCCCCCAATTATCAAAATTATTATTTCCTATATATCGTCACGGCTGAAATGACCATTGCTATGGTTTGGTCCAAGTAGAAGATGGAATTGAACATCCGATCTATTATTTGAGTCGTAATCTCAATGATATGGAAGTTAAGTATTCTTACATAGAAAATCTTGCCTTGGCAGCTGTTCAAGTTGTCCAAAGATTTCGCTATTATATCCTGCTTCGAAAAACCACTATCGTTTTGGATTGCAAGCCTATGACTCATATCTTATCATGTCAATTGCTAGGGGGAAAATATTCAAAATGGATTGTTAATTTGTAGGAATTTGATTTGGAATTCATCAAATCCAAGTCAAAGAAGTATTTAATTTTTGTTGAGCTTCTCTATGACCTTCCCTCTGATAGTACTGAAACTACATTGGAACCATCAATTCCTGACGAGTATCTATTTCTGATCGGATCATCTAATCCTTGGTATGGGGATTTCATAATTTATCTCCAAACTCAAACTTTTCGACCTGATACCTCTCACTCTGAACAACGACGTATTTGATACCAAGCCAAATATTATCTGATCGTCGGCGATACACTTTATCATCATGGTGTTGATACCATTTTAATGAGGTGCCTCACTCATGAGGAGGTTGAAAAAGTGTTAAATGATTGTCATGTTGGGGCTTGTGGTGGAAATTTATCTAGATATGCTACCGCGCAGAAGATACTCCACGCTGGTTACTTTTGGCCTATTATTTTTCAAGACTGCATCCTTGCGATCAGAAGTTGTCATGCGTGCCAGATTTTTCATCGTAAAATCTGCAAACTTCCAGTGCCAATGCATTTTGTTGTCTTTGTGGGACCATTTTTGAAATGGGGTATTGACTTCATGACTTGTAACCCTCGTTCGTCTGGGGGGCACAGTTATATTATTGTCGTAGTCGACTACTTTACAAAATGGGCCGAAGCGATGCCTACATTCAACAACATAGGATAGACAACTGCATTGTTTTTATTTAATCATGTTATTCCACGGTTTGGGGTCCCACAAGCTATAGTTACATATCATGGAAAACGATCACAATTAGCAGCTGAAGTTCGGGGAAAAAAATCAGGTTCAGAGCTCCAAAATCCAAATGAATAGTAAAACTACTTTTAATAGTCATTTAATTGTTTGAAAATTATATTTATTTCTATGACTATGGTTTTATTATGTTTTTATCATGAAACAGGTATTTTTAATCCATTTGATGTTGTTCTGAATAGGTCTTACAACTGATGAACATATTAGTTGTGCAGATTTATTTCAAGAATGATTTGACCACAAAGCATAATTTTCCTCCTTATTTTTCAAGCTTTGTTAAAAACAAAAAAGGATTTGAAGTGCACTTTTATCTCTTTTTAGAGCATCGATAACAGTGAAAAGGGAACCCATGGAGTCTTCTTTTAGCTCTTTTCAGACTCCGATAATGTGAAATGATTGCCGAGAACCTGTATTTTCGAGCTCGTAAAAGTAAATGAATTGATATCTACTCAGTATAAGTTTAAAATTTTTCCGGATTGAGATAGATTATTTACAAAAAAGGAATACCTTGGTCAAACATGACTAAAGAGGTTCTCTCATATATTATTTTACACTGAGCGACAACTTTATGAAAAATTACTTATGGAGTTTTCTTTCGTCCTCTTTTTCAAACTCTCTAAATATGAAAAAGGACCAGGCTATCACTGTTGTTAAGCTCGTTAAAACATAAAATAGTGACGATCTTGTCAATCATGGCAAGAATCTAGTTTCATTCATCGCTAGACTCGTTAAATTATTAAATATGATACATTATTTGCTCGAAGGGTTGAATTAGAGATCAAGAAAATGTTATCCTCCTCAAGCTTGTGAAAACATAAAGAGGTACTAGTCGACAAATGACCAGGGAAAATTTGAGAAAAGTGAGCAGAATTCTTTATGGTAGCAACTTGCTGTTGAACATGACACTTCATTCACTCCATGTCCGTGATTTTTTGGGTTGGGTAATCATCTTGACGGTTCATTCACACCTATGGTTCATCATATCTTCACTTCGGTTTTGGGTCAATGCTGCCAACTCATCTCAGTGTTTCCGATATGTTAAAGAGAAGTCATCCAGTGAATACTCATCCTTCTGCAATACTCATAAACCTTCATTCTCATGATCGTCATCCCTGAAAATTTCTATATAAAGTCATACCTTTGTCTCCGAAATCAGTAACTCCCATTTCATAATAAGGTGGATTTCTATCGATGAAAAATCATTATCCAGGAAGTTCACTTAGAAACATCAGATTCCAGTACCATGAGGCTTGTTACAACATTGACAAGATCCTCACTTCTGGACTTTCGAATGAAATATTTTGTTTGGCGTTTGACATCAAATCATCTATTCATGCCTTACAATATGCACTATAGTACCTTGAGGGCCATTGACATTAATGGTGGTTCTCTCATGTTTGTTAATAGCTCACATCATTGGCTGGTAATCAAACGATGTCTTTTCATGTTTGACTACAAATCATATATTCGCATGGCTATACTTGTACCCAAAGGATCGAGTGAATGAGATAAGAAGACCCCGGATCTAGTTTTAGCCATCCAGGCTACGATTTTAGGATTTTTGTAAACATCATCTGTACCATGACCTTACATACAGATCATCATCCAAACATGGGCCTATATCTGTAGGCATGTCTGTATTGGGAAGCATTCCAATGTAGCTGACTTTCTGAATTATGTACATGTTATTAGATTGTTTATGTGCTGAACATGGGAATGCCTACCCTCAGTAATTATGATCAAGAGGGTATATCATGATGTAATGTGTTGTAAGATTGATGCAGGTCACCACTCCGCTTCATCTCCAGCCCATTACAATGTAAAGCATTTCAATCAAAATATTGTTATTATTATTCTGACTTCATGCTTTAGGGGTCAATTTCTATAGGTCAACTTGGGCACCATTCCAAATGACCTGGTTAACAATACATCATCTCCAGGACCAATGAAAAGGGTCTATCATCCCCTATCATTTTAGTTGCTACATGCCCTAAGACAAAGAACAAGACAAATCAATCAAAGAATTTCATCTACAAAGGTTTCCAAAGTTTGAAGTTTATAATATATCATATGAGAGCTCACCAACGATGCCTCTAAAGGGACAAAGTGCACTGCATATGCAGGTATCCCCATGCAAGGATGCTCTGCAAAGCACTTCCTGATATTCATAGGTGCGTTGGTCACATTGGGAGTGAAATTCTCATTGTTTCGGACTCTCCACTTGGCCAGTGCCTTCTAGAAGAGTTCACAGGTGTCAAACTTCGAATCTATGTGTCCATTTGACATCTACAATATTGGGAACATGTAGTGCCTATTATTGGAAAGTCATTGATTGTAAAACTACCTTCAGCTCCTATATAAATTGAGCACAGATCTTAGGGTTTGATAAGGAAGAACTTGTGTAGAGAAATGTTGGTGGAATTTAAATTGAGGAGATTGATTTGAGTGAAGTATTTTTGGAGATATCTGCATTGTGATGAGGCTAGGATGTTGCTAGAGATGGTGACACTACATCAATCACTAGTTTGTAACATCCCCTTCTATCATCAATAAAGATTACTGCTTATTTTTCCCTATATGCATCTGTATAAGCTTTGATTTTCAATATCATGATTTCTTAGTTGATGTATATGGTTTATGCTTTATTGATTTAGCTAAATAACTTGAATAGACATCTGTATTATTTCTATCTCTTGTTGTTTAGTGTTCATTCTTGCACGAAATATTTTGCACAATCGGCTGGAATTTGAAGCTATAGCAAAAGCGACAGAAGGAGACTTTGGAAGCGCTTGGATCCCAAGTAAGCTTCTTATTTGATTCTGTGTGTTTTTTTATAGTTAGGAAAGATAGTCGTAAAGTATTTGACTAGTTGTTCTAGATTATCACCTTTCTAGGGAAGAATGATTTATCCGTAATTCATAATTCCGCATAACAAAGGGAAATCAAGAATCATTTGTCAAATACTTAAAAAAAGAAGGGTCTTCAACATTTTTTAGCATAAAGAAGTAATAAATAGACAGGGAATACCAATAACTCTTTGATTCAACTCAAGCAAGTAAGCATTTCAGATAA
This sequence comes from Pinus albicaulis, assembly GCA_034641835.2. Classification (NCBI taxonomy): domain Eukaryota; kingdom Viridiplantae; phylum Streptophyta; class Pinopsida; order Pinales; family Pinaceae; genus Pinus; species Pinus albicaulis. The sequence continues at coordinate 67,841,333 of CM076570.1, forward strand.
ACAATCCAATGAAATATAGAAGGTGAGAAACTCATTTAACTTCTAGTAATTTCACATTCAAGGTTACAAAACAGTTAAGATTAACACATAACTTTAATCAAGGAAGAGGGCACTCCTTGACATCATTGATCAGAGCTATAAATATCTTTGAAACAATTTTTCAAGCATGGAAAAAGGGTATGATTGAAACATAGCCTCTTTGGCAAACCTAAACAATCGTACTTCAAAGAGAGACCTAAAAAAAGTGTTTTAGTGATATCAAACAAGAAGGGATTACCATAAATCATCTATGATATCTATTGTATTAAACCACTCATGAGATAAAAAATCTTGGGTGGGTCTAGAGAGCAACTAAAAATTCTCTAAACTGACCTAGCAGAGGAAAACATAGGAGCAATAAAGGATAAACAGAACTAAGGTGCCTCTAAACAACATTTCTTAGTCTAAATATTTTTTCCTACTACATTATAGAAGGATGAAACACAATGGTACAAAAGAAAACAATAAATAAATAGAAGCACATCACCATTAACCAAGATTAGGGATCCTGCAAGAAAGTCGTCTCCATCAATAAGAAAAACAAGCCATTCACAAGCTCGACAACACCAATTTCTCTTCAAGCTCCAAAGACTATGTATTACTCACAAGAGTCATAACAAAAACCATAAAAAAATAATCCTAAATGCTCTATTTAACAAGCAAGGAGGAGAAAAACCTAATAGAGTCTCTAGAAGCCTATTGGCTAATCAGAAATGTCACTATTGTCCTTGAGACCTTGTAAGGCCCAAGGCACAAAATATCTAAAACTAAATATATTTTCGGGCATTTTTAGTAAAGAAATTGAAATTTGGGCTCTGCCAAGCCTCCTAAAACTTTCCAAGTGTACATTGTTGACTTTTACTCTGTTAAGGGTAAAACATTGAGTTTTAGGATTAATTTCTGCGCTAAGGGCTAGAACTAGAGCAGGAAAACTGGGTCAACTTGTAGCAATGTTTTGAAGGCCTTCCCGATGTCGGAAAACTTGTTGAGTCTAATTTCAAGAACTACCCTTAGTTCTCTGATTGGACCTCTGAAACTTGTTCAAAAAGAAAAAATTCCAAGTCTATTAAAGGCGCAACATATGTCTTGAAAACTAGGAAGAAAGGTGAAAATTAGGGTGTGTTTTACCCTTTTGGAGGACCAAAACAACTCAAATTGACCTGAAACTTTGTGATCATGCTATACCTGGGCTGAGGATTCCATAAATGTAAGCCTTTCCTCCTAAGGATTCTCTGATAAAAAGTGTATCACCATGGGTGCTACCCCCTTGGCCCTCCAAATTAGAAAAAAACCAAAATTTGTCAAAATTCTCTCAAATTTGGTGGATGTGTGCCTCATGGGTTTTGAGAGACCTATAGAGAAGATTGTGCCAATATTCAAAGGTTAGCTTGGCATTTTCCCTCTTTTAGTGCTTGGATATTGGTTTAGGCCTTTTTCAGTTTAGCCCTTGCAATTTGGTTTCTCTGGGCATAATTTTTAGTCATCCTTCTTTGGAGGTCAAGATTCTAATTCGCTTTCTTCAATTTAGCCTCCAAATGTATGTTGGCTCTTTCCAACCAAGGCTATAGATCATGTGCTATATCCATGGCCAAAATCTCATCTAGAGGGAGTTTTTCTACTAGGGTTGATTCTTTTTCTCTTTGCTTTTCCAATGCCTTCTTCAACCCCATGGTTCTAGGTCTCGTCCTAGATTGTCCTTCTTCATCCTCAATCTCTTCATAAGTGCCCATGAACTCTTCTAGTTTCACCTATGCCTTTTGGGCTTCTTTTTGGGACTTGGTGGCTCTAGCCTCATAAATAGCAATTTTCCCTCCCAACTGCCTGTTCTCCAAGTCAAGGGAAACATTCACACTCTTGGCCTTATTCAAATGTGCTTGGAGGTCTTCAATTTGTGCATTCTGGAGGAGAAAATTTGTGATCCTTGCATCATTATTCTCATCACTGCCCACCTGAATGATCTCAAACTCCCTCTCAACCTCATGATATTCTTCTTCTTCCTTTACCTTTTGTTTCCCTTTTTCTAGTCGCTGAGCTGAGGTGGATGGAATGGTCCCTTTCCTTTTGGAGGCAGAAAACACAAGCCTTGGCCCATTTTGATATGTGAGAGGGAAAAACTAAAATTTATCTACTAGAATTCCCTCACCATGGATTATCTCAAGACTGTTTTTCTTTTCATCAATGATCTCTTCATTTATGTCTTCTGCACTGTGTTCTTGACTGCCCTCTTGAGACTCACTTTCATTTTCCTCCATGCTAACATTACTGTGGTGATCCTCACCACTGTCATCAACCTCTTGGCTTCTTTTTTGGTTCATAGTGTCACTGTTGTCATCATTATTAGGGATATTAGTCATCATGGTTTCTTCTTCATCATTGTCCTTTGTATTTAAAACATTATCATGGCCATTATCATTTTCTGTTTGGTCACTGTTAGAGGTGTCTTTATCAGTTTCTTCATTACTGTTTTGTGCATTTTCATCTTCATTTTCCTCAACCTCTTCACTATCCTCTGTATTGTCCTCACTATTTTTATTTTCATCTATGCTGCCTTTAGCTTCTACACTTTCATCAATGTTTTCATATTTATCATTGTCATCCTCTTCCATACCTTCTGCATTTCCATCCTCTTCTTCAATTCTAGCCTCTTTGTCACTGTTCTTTTCATCACTGCCCTGTTCAATGCCTTCTTCTTGATCATTTTATGTCTCTGTATCTTCATCATCATCATCATCAATTTCCTCTTCTTCATCATCCTTTTTCTTTTCATCATTTTCATTTTTCTAAACTATTGTCTTTATCATTGGCTTGCTCACTGCCCTTTTCTTTATTATCTATCTCTTCTTCCTCATCATCATTCCCTTCCTCTTCATTATTTGTTTCTTCATCATCATCAATTTCCTCTTCATCATTGTCATTTTCATTTTCCTCATCATCTGCCTCTTCATCATTTGTCCCTTCTTCCTCATCATCATTCTCTGCCTCTTCATCATCATTCTCTTCTTGATCTGATGCTTTAGGAGAAGTGAGGGAGGGAGTTTTTCTTGAGGAGAGGATTCATGTGTAGATGATGAATCATGGTTAATGGGGGTGATGGAGGAGTGGAGGGAGGTGGATGAGATGATGAGGGTAAATTTGGCTGATGAGGAGGCTGTGGGTTTGCGAAAACTTCATGGGAGATGAACACTTCCCATGGGATACCCTGTTGTGAAACCAACTCCAAAAATAGAAGAAAAGAGATATCAACAGCTTAGAAATAAGCCACTTCAAGGGGGAAACCTCCAATACATTACATGAATGAACAATTCTTGTATGATACAAATTAAAAAACCTCCTTTCTATATATAGGAGTCCACGAGGCTACAATGTAATCCTAGTGGGGCCACAATGTAATCCTAGCCGACCTAACAATAATAATTTAAGGGCACAATAATAACAATATGGGGGTTACAAGGGTACAATAATAACAATAAGGGGGTTACACTAACAACAATAAGGGACTATACTAGTAACATAGGGACCTAACATGCCCCTCTCCTTCAAAAAAGTGTTGTCCTCAACACTTGAGTAGCTCTGGGTGCTTCTGTATAAAATTCTCATCCTCCCATGTAGAATCTTCAGTGGGTAAGTTCTTCCACTTCATGAGATACTCTGAAATTGATCGATTCCGTAGTTGTCGAGTTCTTGTTTCCATGACTGCTTCTGGTTCCAATATGATTTTTCCTTCCTCATCAAGTTCTGGCAATATTGTTTGAATTGGAATATTTTCACCTATAACCTTCTTTAAGCATGAAACATGGAAAACTGGATGTACTCGCGAAGAAGCAGGAAGCTCCAATTTGTATGCCATAGTACCAATCTTTTGCAACACCTTGTAAGGACCATAGTACTTTGGCGATAATTTAATATCCTTCTTAGCTTGCTTGAGGGACATTTGTTTGTATGGTTGTAGCCATAAAAATACCCAGTCTCCTACATCAAAACTTCTCTCGCTGCGATGTTGATCTACCTGTTGTTTCATTCGATTTTGTGCCAAATTCAGGTTGTCCTTTAAGAGTTGGAGAACTTCTTGTTGATGCTCGAGGTGATCTTCCACTGCTTGAACCTTTGGATTTTCTATTAAAGATGATGTGATGGATGGTGGATGATATCCATAAAGTGCCATAAATGGGGTCATTTTTGTTGCAGTATGGAAGGAAGTGTTATACCACCATTCAGCGAGAGGTAACCACTTGACCCATTGTGTTTATTTATCATATACAAAACAACAAAGATATCCCACCAAAAATTTATTTACTATCTCAGTTTGACCATTGGATTGAGGATGATAAGATGAGCTATGAGCTAATTGAGAACCCAAACAAGAAAATAACTCCGTCCAAAAATTTCCTGTAAAAATGGGATCTTTGTCACTCACAATAACCCTTGGGTTTCCATGTAGCTTTTGAATTGTGTCCATAAATGTAGTAGCAACTGTACTTGCTTTAAATGGATGAGATAATGCACAAAAATGTGCATACTTGGTAAGTCTATCAACTACCACCACGATGACACTCTTTCCTTCATACTTAGGTAAACCTATGATAAAATCCATTGAAATATCCTCCCAACGTTGACTTGGAATGGGTAAATGTTGTAGAAGACCCAGGGTCTTAATTGTCTCAACTTTATCCTGCTGGAAAACCAAACATTCCGCCACAAACTTTTGAATATCAGATTTAAGGTCATCCCAAAAAAATTCTTTCTTCACCCTGTGGTAAGTTTTTAAAAATCCTGAGTGTCCTCCTAAAGGAGAAGTGTGCAATTCCAAAAGAATATTTTGTTTTAGTTTGCAATTCTTACAAATATATAAGCGATCTTTGTACCATAAGGAATCATTTTTCCAACTAAATGTATCAGATGTACTAGTATCTTGCTGCAACTTTTGAATGAGTGTCCACACTTCTTCATCCTTATTCCATTCATCTCTTGCTTTGGTTATCCAATCTGGTTGGATAATAGAAATGGCACAAAGCAATGCTTCCACCTCTTCATTCTTTCTTGAGAGTGCATTTGCAACAACATTTAGCTTCCCTTTTTGTATATTATTTCAAAGTCATAACCCAACATCTTTGTGACCCATTTTTGCTGCTCTTCTGAAGATAGTCTTTGTTCCAAAAAGTGTTTAAGACTATCATGATCAGTTTTTATCTTGAAGTGTCTTCCCATTAGGTAAGTTCTCCATTTCTTTAGTACATGCAGTATTGCTAACATTTCCTTCTCATAAATAGGTTTCTGTAAATACTTTCCTTTGATTGGACAACTTTCAAAAGCAATGGATCTTCCTTCTTGCATTAAAACTACACCAATTCCATTTCCTGAGGCATCACATTCCATAATAAAGGCTTTTGTGAAGTCTAGCGTAGCTAAGACCGGTGCTAGGCACATTGCCTCTTTAAGATGTTCAAAGGCCTTAGTTGCTTCAGGAGTCAATGAAAATGCATATTTCTTCAATAACGTTGTTAGAGGTGCTGCTATTCTCCCATAATTCTTAAAAAACTTGTGATAATACCTTGTTAACCCGAGAAATCCTCACAACTACTTTATGGTTGTGGGGACTTTCCATTCCTTAATGGCTTTAATTTTGTTAGGGTCTACCTTAACACCCTTGTGAGATACAATATGACCCAGATATTCCACCTCTTGTACTCCAAAGAAACATTTGGATGTCTTTGCATATAATTGTTTCTCCTACAATAGTTTGAGCACCCTGTCAACATGTTCAACATGATCCTTCCAAGACCTGTTGTAGATTAGTATATCATCAAAAAATACTAGCACAAATTTTCTAAGGAAGGGTTTGAAAATGGAATTCATCAACCGTTGAAATGTAGAAGGTGCATTGGTAAGGCCAAAAGGCATGACCAAAAATTCATAATGACCCTCATGAGTTCGAAATGCTGTTTTTGGAATATCTTCAGTCTTCATTCTAATTTGATGATATCCTCAACGAAGATCCAACTTGGTAAAATAAATTGCTCCATGTAATTCATCCAATAATTCATCAATCACAGGAATGGGAAATTTATCTTTAATGGTGAGCTTATTGAGCTCCCTATAATCCGGACACATTCGCCATGATCCATCCTTCGTGTGTACCAATACTACAGGAGCAGAGAAAGAACTTTGACTAGGTTGAATTATACCCGCCTCTAACATTTCTGCAATCATACGTTCAATTTCGCTCTTTTGGAAGTAAGGATATCTATAAGGCCCGATGTTTGGAGGAACACTTCCTGGAATAAAATGAATAGCATGATCATGATCACGAATAGGTGGGAGTCCTTTGGGAGTTTCAAACACCTTGGAATGATTGTCCAAGACTTGTTGGAGATCTGCAGAAATAGATGATTTTGATGTTGGAAATTTTAGTGAGCATAATTGTGCAATTACGCCTCGTTGTTCTTTCTTTAGAAGCTTTGTCATGACATTAGAGCTTATTATCCTTCCTGGCTTCCCCGCAATACCCTGTAATTCGACTTCCTTTCCTTCTGAAAAAAATTTCAAGAAAAGTTCTTGAAAATTAAAAGCTACCGTCCCCAAAGATTGTAACCATTGTACTCCTAGTACAACATCAGCACCTCCCATAGGAATGGAAAGCATTGGACTATTCAATACATATTTCCCCATGGTTAGCTTGATATTATGGCATTTTCCAGAGCAATTTATAGTTCCTCCATTTGCAACCATCACTTGACATTCTGGTGTTGGGTATAGGAAACAATTCAATTCCTTGGCTACCTTACAATGAATAAAATTATGGGTAGTACCTGAATCAATCAACACTGTTACCTTTTTCTTCTTGATATGTCCTTACATGATATGGTCAGACTCATTTCTTCCTCTTCTAGGGTAGGTTCCTGGTGTATATCCTCTTCTTTTTCATTTTCTTCTTCCTCTTCACAATCTATGTAAAATAATTTCTTCTCATCACACTTATGACCTTTAGTGTATTTGCTATCACAACTATAGAAAAGCCCTTTTGCTCTTTTTTCTTCCAATGGTTGTGGTGTCAATCTTGTAGGTTGTTGAAATCTAGGAGTAGCAACACTTCCCTGTTTATAGAATTGAGTGGTAGGCTTCCTTGTCACCATAATTTTACATTCAATTTTTCTTGCCAACCTGAATTCCTTCTCCAATGAATCAGGTTCCAAAACACGAAATTCATGTTGGATGTTATCCTTTAAAGTACCTATGAAGAGATCAATCCTGTGTTCCTCTAGAATATTAGTTACCCTTATATTCAATTTTTGGAAGTCCTCAATGTGCTCCCCCACTAAACCCTTTTGTTTGAGATTTATCAATTGGCTAAAGAAGGTGTTGCTCTTTGTATCCTCATAATGTGCTATCATTTCCTCCGTAAAAATTGACCAAGTGACAATTTTTTTATGGGAGCAATGCCATCGATACCATACAAATGTATTTTGTTCTAAATGTAAAGTTGCAATGCGTACCTTTTGTGTGTTTTTCACATTATTGAGATCAAAATATTGCTCCATCTTTAGTATCCAAGTTACAGGATATTTTCCATCAAACTTTATCATATCCATTTTTGGAATATGGTGGTTCTTCCCACCAACATTAGAGTTTATGAAATCATGATTAGCATTTATTTTGTTCTCATCATGAGTTTCCTCTACTATATTTTCACCATTAGGAAACATTTTTTGTATCAACTTTCTCAAACCTTCCATCTCTTCTTTTAGATCATTCTTCATGTTTTCCATCTTAGATTCCATGCCAGCTTCCATGCCATCTATCTTAGCTTCCATGCCATCTATATTAGCTTCCATGCCATTCTTCAAACCATACATATTAGATTCCACACATTTCTTCAAACCATCCATCTTAGTTTCCACGCCTTTATTCAAAACTTCCATGTCATTTTTTGTTTCTCTTTGCAAGAGCGAAATTTGTTGCAGTTGCTCTTCTAAATTTGATATGTCATGTTGCCATTATTCGTCTTCATGAGTCATAGTAGAGCCTTCTAAAGGCTTAATGGGTGTTGAATTCTTTTTAGGGGCCATTTTAGCATCTAATACTGATATATATTCTACAATATGCCCTTGGAATCAATTCAACTTGATTCTTCAAACAAGACTTATGCAATTCGGGGAAAAAAATATACACACCTTTTACTTGCTTTTGAGGAGCTCTATATTGAAATTTAATTATATCTATAATTGTAGATCCTCAATATCTAAAATTTTTCCTTATAGTATCCCTTTTAATCTTCTTTCAAATGTCACAGGTCTGACATGATTTGGATTCTTCAAGGCGAAGTTATGTCCAATTTCCCACAATGACCCAATTATGGACTAGTTCAGTAGAGCGAACTTGTATGACTTGCCACATGTCACTGTTTCCTCCTTTGGCTCTAAAATTTATAGATAAGAAACTACAGTCTGCGTACTTACGGTAACTTTTTACATCATTCCAATCTGATGCTTAGAGAGAGAGTTATGAATATTTTCCCACGATAACCTCTTTGAGAGGAAATTCAGGAGCCTGAAAAATACCTAACTTCCACAGATCATATCTCTAACAATATTGCGAACCAAGCTCTGAAATTTTGCGACCATGTTTCTCAGGATTTTGGCTTCACTCTCTAAAAATTTCAGCTTCTGAAACTTCGTAGAAAAAAATTTTATAGCGCAAATTCCGCGATGACCTGTTTAGGTTAAATTCAGGAGCCTGCAAAAAGCCCTAACTTCCATAGATCATATATCCGAAAATATTGTGAAGCAAGCTCTGAAATGTTTTCGCACTCTAAATTTTTTCTCTTTTGAACCTTCATAGAAAAAAATTTATAGCGAAAATTCCACGATGACTGGTTTGGAGCAGCGAAAACCCTAGAATCCAAAGCTTTGATACCAAATGTTGTGAAACCAGCTCCAAAAATAGAATAAAAGAGATATCAACACCTTAGAAATAAGCCACTTTGAGGGGGAAACCTCCAATACATTACATGAATGAACAATTCTTGGATGATACAAATTACAAAACCTCCTTTCTATATATAGGAGTCCATGGGGCCACAATGTAATCCTAGCCGACCTAACAATAATAATTTAAGGGCACAATAATAACAATATGGGGGTTACAAGGGTACAATAATAACAATAAGGGGGTTACACTAACAACAACAAGGGACTGTACTAGTAATATAGGGACCTAACATACCCTGTTGCTCTAATTGATGCAGCACAATCATCTTGATAAGAGAATGGTGAAAAAGACTTTGCATTTGTTGTGAAGGAGGTCTCTTTTGCATAATTTATGAAATCTTATCAATACTTCTATAAAGATAATAGGGAAAATGTAGCATTTTGGCCTTAGTGAAGTGCATGAGCAGTCTTATATGGTAGGAATAAAGCCTAGAAAACCTACCCTCACAGGTGAAGTATTTCATGACGATTCTCATTAATGGCGCATATCTCTCCAGTGGATGTGAAAATGGAAAAACAGATTTGCTGTCAGCTTGGTATCTGGGTTTCAAGAAGATTTGATAATAGATCAAGTCCAATTTTTCCTGTTTGAATCACTTTTCTCCCATACTAGGTATCCCGGTGGCCATAGAAATGGTATTGATGGATATCTCAAAGTTCACTCCTGCTAAATTTACTTGATGGTAATGGAGGTTAAGGATGAAATTACTGGTCAACTCAGGATGACTCTAGACATGTTGTACCCTTTCACAAAAGTAAAAAAAACCCACCTCTTGGAAATATGCAGCTGTCATAGGAGAGGCCATCAATTCCTTGGTATTCAGTGGCTCAAATCTATTTACCATTCCACCATTTTTATGTTGTCTTCTAGGCCCTTGGCCTCCCTCACCACTGCCACTATTAGTTTCCCTGAAATTTTTCTCTTTTACTCTTGCCTTTGAAAATCAAAACCCCAAATCTTCTTGTGAAATGATACAGAGAGGGCAAGTGAGATGGTGATGAGAAAGGACGTGTTTTGCAAGTGAAGGTGAATGATAAGTGAAGAAGAGAAATTTGGGAAAAATAAGAAGGTTGGGTAATTCTGAATGCAAAACCATTGATATTCCAGAACCTGTTGTGAAAGTACCTTAGTAATGACAACAACCTGAGAGGGTGAGGAAAAGTAATGTCAAGGCTTGGCAATGTGGAGGCTAATTTTGAAAATGGAGATATTATTTTGGTAGATGAGAAAATTCTTAGCAAAGCAGTCTCAGTTTGTCTTTATCATGTAGACGGATGAGTGTCTTTTAAACAGTAGTGTTGTTAGCATGAAGACTAAGTTTTTCTCTTCCCTTAGGGTTTTTTACATTTCTCTCTAAGTTCACCCTTTAAAACAGCATGAGAGGGGGCAAGGTATCTACATACCTCTTATAAAAACCTTTAGGAGGTACCTAGCAGAAAATTGGAGGATTTTTGAGGTTTTTAGAAGCTTGCACAGGCATAGAGGGCTTCTTGGCTAAATGCGTAGCACAGGAGAGTAACACTGGGCCAGTCGGGTCTCTGCACGAGCTGTTGGGTCGGCTTCTGAAGAATGCGTAGCGTGGGCATGCAGCATCGGGCTAGTCGGGTGGCTACACGGGCCTGTCGGGCCACTGCGTGTAGATTCAAACGCTGCCGCACCTGTCAGGCCTCTTCTGAACGTACTATGTGCGTAACGCTCGGGCCTGTTGGGTTAGCTCTGCATGCTGGTGAAAGTGTTCTAGTGCATGGACACTTTTGCCAATTCTGCACACTGGTAAACGTGTAACACTGGGTCATAGGCGTGAAACACTCGGTGTATTTCACAAGGCAGACAAGCTCCAGGAGCGTAGCAGGGGTTTACAGGCGCGCAACATAGGGAAGATTTTTCCCGAATTTTGCCAGAAATTCCAAAAATTTTCTTTGAAAGCCTTTCAATATCTTTTACAGATGAAAAATGAGCTTGAGTGATAAAAAAGATGCCTTTATACCCTTGGAAAACATAAATTAAAATTAGAAACCCACTTTTGCTAAGGTTTTCTGTTTTTATTGTCACTTTATCACTGATATTCTTTTTACCTTTTGCAGGAGGTGACTTAAAACACAAAAATTGATCTCTTTTCCTCTAAACCATTTCTCTTTGTTGTTATTCAGGTATTTGATATGATGGATTTTGGCTCTCTTTGGCCTATTGATGCTTTAACACTATGTTCTTACACATTCTGTCACATCAAAACCTTAAAACTTTCCTTCTCTGTTATTTGAAACCTAACACATCTCTTTAGCTCATTTAGTAAGGGTAAGTTCTTTAAAACATGTTTGAGGGACCTGCCCTTACCCTAACAGTGTCAAAACGTTTCTTGCCTGCATTGTGAAGTTTGGAACTCATGTTTTTACCCCCTTTGAGATATCTAAGTGTGGGTGATCTGAAAACATGGTTTCTTCCCCTCTCACTGATTTTACATAGGTATAATAAATCTATCTTGTATAGTCACCACAGTCTTTACAATCATGTTTGTCATTATCTCCCTTTGGCCACTTCCTCTCCTTTTGAGACAGTGAAGCATTATCACCTTGGTAGACCCTCGAGGTCACCTTCAAGAGCCTATTCAAACTATCTTCCTGCTATTATCATGAAGGCTTCTCATCTTCATTTCTAGTTTCAACAAATCTTCAATTCATGCTCAGTTGTGCTGATGTACATCTGTCCTTGTGGCTTTATGCATTGGCTTCTTTCTTGGCACATTGTTGGTCTAATCAATCCTAAAAACCCTGATTTTATTTGAACATAGGCTGTCTCCTCTACCATTTTATTGAGTGTACCTTCCAATGAGGGGCAGGCCTCTTACCTTACCTAATTTTCTGCTGAAAGCCACCTTGACAGTCCTGCAAAAATGTCAAAATGGGCAGCTGCTCTTTGCAGAATTTGTGCTTGATGAAGGAGGTCTTCTTTGAAGGTTTTCCTGATATTTCTTGGAACAATAGATGCTTACCTTATTTTCCATTTGATTCACCTTCTTAGCACATGAAAAACACTGATTTAGAACATCAAAGAAAATCCTTCAACCTATGAAAACCATAATGACCTAGTGGAAGGCTCTTTATACTAGTCCTTTACTGAAATTAGGCTTGGGATCTCAATAGTGTAAAATAGAGCTTTTTGATCAATAGGTGTATTTGAGTATATATAAATGGATGCACTTGATTGATCTAAAGAGTTCATAAAGGTAATTTGATACCATCAATGCTTAAGATATTTGGTGAACATGGGAAAAAAGTAGGTCGGTTGGTGATGCTAGATGGCAAGTGGAAAAGTGAGGCAAGGTAAAATAGAGTACTGAGGTCATGGGTGGAAAAATAGGGTAAAGATGAATGGCATGAGCCCATGAGGGGTCCTCTAGAAGTGGTAAGCTAACCATTACATGACAGAATAGTGAAACAGTAAAAAATTTATCCTAAGGATAATGAAGGCAGTGAGATTTCCAAAACTCACAATATTCATGAATCTTGTTTTTGGAAATATAGGACTAAAATTTAGTCATCTTCAAATAGTAAAAAAATACTGATGACTAACAGTGGCTCCACTTGTGGAGGGCAGCTCCTTTTTAGGAGTTGTCCAGAACTTCAGATATCAAATCTCTGATTTTATGAAGACCAGTGCCTTATCCATTGGGAAGATTTTTCTTTTTTCATTTGCTAATATTTCTCTTTGAATTTATGATCTCAAGAATCTAAAAAACATGATTACTTCAACCTCATCTCTACTTACCCATCCTACTTTGCCTAGCATTTTTTCTTCCTTGGGTGCACTTAAACTATCAAACCCTTAACGTTCCTTTTCTTTTGAAAGCAAACTAAACTAACTACTCGTATCCTTATTACTTCCAACAGTTCAGATTATGCTACTGAACTCTTTTTATTCTCTACCTAGATTATTTGACTATCAAGATTAAACTGTATGATAGAATTCATTCTCTAAGCTATTGAAATTAAATTTAAAACATGATTTGAACCAGGATTAAGCAATCTGATTCAACATGGGCTGTGGCATTGGGACAAGCTGCACACAAACATTATTTTTGTACAAAAAAAACTAGAAAGTATGAGGGTTGTGTTTCATAATTTTTTAATCATCCTTATCTTTCTCCTTGGTTCATATTTGAGCATTGAGAACCAAAATATTTTTCTCCTAATCTATTTCTACTGACAAGTCAAGTTTTTAGGTGTTTTGACAAGTTCTTTTTCACAAACCTATCAACAACAAGTTGAAAACATGTTCCGCCATGATTAGGCTAGATGACTGAACAAGACTCTTTTTGAACAAGTAGTGGCATTTAGACTTGCTCACTTTCAACGGTACTCTTTTTTGGGTTTGGGGCTATACCTTTTCTTTAAATCTACCCTCTTTTCCTTTTTTTTTGTGTTTTTTTTTTTTTTTTGTGATCTCTTATCATGGAATGTTATGTACAATGGATGAAAGTTTCAAACTAAGACTCTTGAAAAAAATAGTGCTTGAGCATCCTGCCACTGACAGGACCTCCGAACATTTCTACTCCATTCAGCTCTTGTAAACATAAAACCTTGTTACCTTCATTTGAGTGCATGGTGTAAGGATATTTCCAAAAAATTTCTAACAAGCCATGTTATCCTTTGTATTTCCTCTTTGAATCTTGTTTCCAAACCTTGCTTCTGTCAAAGATCCTTCTTAGGTTGAAAATGTATTCTTCATTAGTTTCAAAACAGACAATGATGTCATCAATGTATAACATAGTGAAATAACTTAAATAGGAGCCATGGCTTTTTGGAAAGTAGCTTCTGCATTCTCTAACTCAGAAGGCATTTGATCAAACATGTAGGTTCCCCAAGATGCTTTGAAAGTGGCTTTATGCTGATTAGTTGGAAGTATTATCACCTGATTGTAATTTGAAACACTATTAAACAATGACATATTGTTATAAACTTCTACCCCTTGCAGCATATGATTTTGGTTAAGAAAAGGGTGTTTTTTTTTCAGGGAGGTTTGATCTAGGCCTCTGAAGTCTACACATAGCCTATATCCCTTTTCTTTCTTTCCTAGTGACACAATATGCTCCAAATATTTGTGGTTTTTCTTGAAAGGGATCATACTTAAAGAATTGTTTGTGTCAAAAGGTTTCAAGCTCTCATGATCATATGTAAAGGCATCTTCCAACTCTTTGCACAGTCTTATGTATTTATGTTTTGTGTGAGGTGACAAATTCTTGGATAACCTGATCATTTTGGGTTTTTCTAGGTTTTGTATGTTGTATTCTTCTATGTCAGCCTCAGTAGGTACCACTTTAGGCTTATTGACACCATCTTTGGCATAAAACCACTTTTATAAAGTGACAAAACCTTTTGGTGATGAGTTGTCTTTGTATGGCAAGACCTTAAGATTCTTTTGATATAGGTTCCTATAAAACTCTGGTATATGAAAGTATTCCAACATTTTTACATTGGCAGAAGGGACTGGTTCTGTTTTTTATGCTTTTTTTTCATTGGAGTGGCATTTTTTAGACTCTAAATTGGTTTTTGGTTTTGCAATTTCATTTTCAGTTTGCAGAAAATTAAGTTCAGCTTTGCCATCATATTTTTGTTTCAGACTGCTAGAGCTTTGGCTACTGAGTTCTTCATGAATTGTCTAGTTTGACTGTTGTGGTATGTCTAGATTTGTCTCAATTTCACTTACCTGCTCATAATTTTCCTCTTCATTACACAAAATGAATGAATCTAGATCTGAATGGATGGAATAAAGAGGTGTGTTGTTTGGTCTTTCTTGGCTGCTAACCATATACTTCATGTGCGATTCTTGGTATAACCTCCTCGTTTGGTTAAAAAAAAGGATGGTAGCATATGAAATGTCTAGTTGAAGGTTCCCTTGAAGTTTGGCTCCCCAAGATCTAGATAAAATCATGCCATACTTGGGGGGAATGTCGGCTGCTACTATGTCCATGACCAAAACCTTAGCAGGAATTTGTGCTAGATTGACACATAGATCCTTGATTAAACCTGTTAGCACTCAAATCTACCTCAGGCTGAAATGAAGTAAAACTCAAGGCTACATCAAACCACGCTCAGCCTCGTAGCTAGCCCTACGAGGACAGGAGAGGGCTCTCTCCGTCAATCTCGAGAAAATAAGCAAGTAGGATGCGAGATGACTTACAATAAGAACTGATTTTAGGCTAGTAAAGAGATAAGAATGTTTGTTTTTTGGTTTTTTGGGTTTTCGCTGGAGTAATGGGAAAACAAATTTTGGGTCCGGGGATAAGGTCAGACCTTTGCAGAGTTCAAGCTGGGGCGAGGTAGGTGATGATCTTGATGCTTTAAATTGGATTTATGGATAGATTAGACCGACGAGGAGCTGAAGAGGGCAAAGAAGAACTTGGATCCTCTCCAAACAGCTGAAAACATATAGAACTAACTGAATTCAAAGGCCAAGCACTGTAAACAATGGATTCAACCTTATTCACTCATTCAATTTAGTTCAGAAGCATAATGAAAGGATGGCATACATTAAACATGAAGAAACTTATAGTAAACAAAGAAGAAACACCATCAAGAACAGAACACCACAAGGATCCCAACAAGTGCCGCAAAACCCCTGATCTTTCCTTAGCCAAAATATGAAAAGTATGTACAATAGTATCAAAAGTATCCCAAGAGTCCAACCCGTAGAATGCCTCAGAAATTACAATATATAGATCACTCTAACACCTTTCCCCACCTCTAGGGGTCGAATTCCCTCTTCAGGGATCAGTTTCAACCAATTCTAATCATGGAACTACAATCTAGGCAGCTAACCACTTGCCTCTAAAAGAGTGGAAACTGATCCATTACATGATTTTTTACTCATTTGAGAGTGAATCTTCTAGAAGAGATAAAACAAGCCAAAGTTACATATCAAACATGAATTTACATCATAAAAACCACATTAACTCGCATCTTGTTAGCGCTCAAATCTACCTGAAAATTTGAAATAAGGTAAAACTTAAGGCAACATCAAACCAAGCTTAGCCTCATAGCTAGCCCTACGAGGACAGGAGAGGGCTCTCTCCAGTCAATCTCGATAAAATGAGCAATAGGGTGCGAGATGACTTAAAATGGGAACTGATTTTAGGCTAGTAAAGAGATAGGTATGTTTGATTTGGATTTTTTGGGTTTTCGTTGGAGAAATGGGAAAAACAAATTTTGGGTCCGGGGATAAGGTCAGATCTTTGCAGATTTCGAGTTGGGGCGAGGTAGGCGATTGTCTTGATGCTTTTGATTGGATAAATGGACGGATTAGAACGACAAGGAGCTGAAGAGGGCAAAGAAGAACTTGGATCCTCTCCAAACAGTTGAAAACATGTAAAACTAAATGAATTCAAAGGCAGAGCACTGTAAACAATGGATTCAACCTCATCTACTTATTCATTTTAGTTTCAGAAGCATATGAAAGGAATGGCATACATTAAACATGAAGAACTTACAATAAACAGAGAGAAAACACCATCAAGAACAGAACACCACAAGAATCCCAACAGGTGCCGCAAAACCTCTGATCTTTCCTTAGCCAAAATATGAAAAAATATGTACAATGGTGCCAAAAGTTTCCCAAGAGTCCAACCTATCCAACCTCTGAAAAGGATTGAGAAATTACATCATATAGAGCATCCTAACCCCCTCCCATGCCTCTAGGGGTCGAATTCCTTCTTCAGGGATCAGTTTCAACCAAATTCTAATCAAGGAACTAGAATCTAGGCAGCTAACAACTTGCCTCTAAAAGAGTGGAAACTGATTCATTTACATGATTTTCACTTTTTTGAGAGTGAATCTTCTAGAATAGGTAAAAATGAGCCAAATTTACATGTCAACCATCAATTTACATCATGAAAACCCAAAAATTTCATCCACAAGAAAAACTGGTCCCAACTGGCCGAAATTCTGAGCTGGAAGTTGAAAATTCAGCCAAAAATCTAAGTGGGTAGCGCCCCTGAGCTGAGTGGGTAGCGCGCCTTTCAGCCTGATTTTGAGGCACTTTCCGGCATCCAAATTGAGATCATGATAGCTCGTTGGAAAGCCCTGGATGTTGGCTATCCAACCCAA
Source organism: Pinus albicaulis (assembly GCA_034641835.2). Classification (NCBI taxonomy): domain Eukaryota; kingdom Viridiplantae; phylum Streptophyta; class Pinopsida; order Pinales; family Pinaceae; genus Pinus; species Pinus albicaulis. Next base: position 67,858,456 of record CM076570.1, read on the forward strand.
GTGGAATTTCTCAATTTGGAGCTCATTTTCCCCTCAAAAACTTCATTCTCCCAGAAGTACTTCCTGCTGGTGCAAAAGGTGGCAGCAAGGTGGTTTTCATGGTGTTTTTGAGCTTTTTGACCATCCAGAATCTGATGAAATGCTTCGGAAATGCCTGAGGATGCATAAATTACCATGAAAAATCCAAAAATGCAAAGATTTCCTTCAGCAAGTGTCCCAAAAAAAAGTGAGCATATGGGCGCGCTACCCGCTTAACTGAAAAACCTGTTTTTAGACCAAAATATTTCAAAATGACAAAAATTTTCCCGAATTTGCTCAAATTCGGAGCGAAGACCCTCCATCATGTATCATGCCCAGCCAATGAAGCCTCGGCCAAAATCCGGAGTGGATCAGGCCTTTTCCACCGTTTTAGTGCTTCGCTCAACCTCCTCTTCAGAATCTTCATTCTCGCTTTGCAGACATGCATGCGAGCCCAATAATGGTTTACCACCTTTGCCACCTCTGTGAGGCCTCCGTGGCACATTACCCTCTGTTGTGGAATCACTATCCGACCCCTGCTCATAAACTGACTCTTTCTCTGACATGGCTTTGAACAAGATATTTGCAATATTGGATGCTGATATAGGTGCAGTAAAGGCAAAGTTTAATGTATTTTCAAAACCCAATAAATGTCACCCACGTACCAAAGTATCACAGGAAAACAAAATTACAATGAGGATGGCCCTGCTTTAGTGGCATGAAAACTATCACTGTTTTGACCATAAGTGAGTTTCACAAATGAGTGCCAACTGCAAAGTATGGTGCAAGCTTTTGGTAATGATGGGAAAAATTTTTCAAAGAAGCAAACAAGTATAGGACTGTGTTTATGAACTGGAGAATAGGGAGAACATGACAATAACCATAGTGACACAAATTACTATCACAGTGGTAATAGAATGATAACAACAGCAATGGTGATATTATGGTAATGAGGGCTATAGACTAGTCGACATAAGACTGTGCAAAAATATGAAAGGGCATGAACAGCAGTGATAAGATGATAACTGAGGGCGAGAGGATCATCTATACAACATGCCAGGGTGTGAACATATCTACCATTCAAAGGTTTTCAAATTTTTCATAAAACTGCCCATACAATTTCAAAACCCTTATGGAATTAACTTGCATGTGAATGAAGGATTCATATATTTCTCTCCAAGCATGGCTTGTTTCCCCAACATTAATAACATCACAATCATATTTAAAAACTACTGAGCAATGTTTAAAACCTGTTTGCAAGCTTTTGGAGTCGACTTGAATCGAATCTGGGCGCAAAACACGAATTTTCTGGGCTCTGTTTTAAGTGGGTAGCGCACCTGTTTAAGTGGGTAGCGCCCGTGTAAATTTGCACTGGCTGTGGAGGTTAAGTGGGTAGCGCCCCTCAAGTGGGTAGCGCCCCTCCTGTATGGGTAGCGCGCACTTTTCTATGAGTAGCTACATAGTGCATTTTGTAGGAAGCTTTTGGAGGCCTTCCCGGTGTCAAAATTAGGCGTGTGATAGCTCGTTGGAAAGCTCTTGGAGTATAATTTCCAACCCAAGTAGAATTTTTCAATTTTGATTTCATTTACCCTGTCAAAAGTCAAATCTCCCAAGACTGGTCAAAATGAGCAGAATGAGGCTGCCTCAAGGCAGAGTGCTGTTTCAGCCAATGTTTGAAGGTCTTCCTCAACTCCAAATTGAGCTCATGATAGCTCATTGGAAAGATAGTTTTGTCTAGTTATCATTTGACTCATCATGCAAGTAATTTGGCCAACCATGCTAGGAGAAATATTGATTTTCCCAAGGTCACTTCAGAGGTGCATTCAATTCTCCTGAGGCAACGATATTTTTGACATTTCTCTAAAACCATGATACCTTTGTAAAAAGTGAAAAAGGTTTTTCTTCCTTGGGATTTTTTGGACAAAAAACTCTCTCATTTTTCCAAAATTCATCTTTTATTTCTCTGAAACATCTTTTGAGTGAAACTTATCCCGATGTGTGAAACAAGGGATTTTGTCGAAATGAAGCGAAATGAAGGGGATAAAGGGCTTCTAAATTCTTGGGGAAATTTTTGGAAGTAGGGAGGGATGTTAGGAAGTAGGGGAAAGTGGAATCTCTGAGATTGAGTGAGGGGAAGGGGTCCAAAAGGGCAAAACACAGGCCTAGCCTAGAAAATTGCCAAGTTGTGGCAAGAAACTAGGGTTTGTGCAAAAATGAGGAATTTTGGGGATCTCAGTGATGGGAAGTATTTAATAAGGTATGTTAAGGATAGGGGAAGGTGTGTGAACATCAGGATACAAGTTTTTCCGATGATTTGACCATCCAAGAGGAATTACCTCCAAAACCCTAGGAGAGGGAAATGGACCTTACCTAGGCACAACTGAAGCATGAACAAGCTGTAAAATGACCCAATGGAACTTGACATGATGATGAAAACCCTCTGAATGATGGTACACTCAGCTGAATGGTGACATGGACCGACATTTGGACAAATTTGAAAAGATTGAAAACAAACCCTAGACCTATTGCCTAGTGACCAAATTTTGCTTGAAGACTCATTGAAATGACAAAATTTGACCTTGACACCTTAAAATCACTTTGTAAGAGCATGTTTGATCACTGAAGGAAAGCTTAAAAGGCTGATACTAACACATACCATGGAACTTAAGCTCTTCCATAGATATATGATTTTTTGGATTAGAGCTGTAACCGTCTGGCACCTTTAACATGAAAAGAACATGACATAGGGTCTGTTTCTCTTTCTTTGAAAGAGTATGTGGTGCAGGTGGAAGGAATATTTTCTGTCCTTTAACTTCTGGCCATAGTGATTTCCTCAATCCCATTTTTTGCAAGTCATCACGTGATTTTTTCCCATCTTTGGACTTCCCTTTTATATCCAGAAGGGTTCCAAAAATGCTTTCACACACATTCTTCTCCACATGCATTACATCTAAATTGTGGCATATTAGGAGTTTCTGCATTCCAACACATCAAGAATATTAGAACAATATTTAATATGAACAAAAAGATAAACAGTCAATTCAACCAAGACATCTAATCACAATGAGGTCAACTAAGCAAGTTGTGTCCAATAATTAGGCATGGTTGATCATGGGTCTACATACCTCCCAATATGGTAGATTGAATAGAATTGATTGTTTCTTCCACACCATAACATCAATTTTTTCACCTGTTTTACTGTTTCTTTTCCTTTTATTTGATTCAATCTTCCCCCATATTGCTTCCTTTCCCTTTGTTTCCTTAAAAATATCTGACACTTTTACAAATGGAGGGGCATAACGATGCTCCTCCTTCCCATTAAATGGTTCCTTTTGTGAGCGAAAATTATGATGTTGAGGAAGAAATCTCCTATGTCCCATGTACACACATTTCCTGCTACAACTGAGGTACTCTAATTCTGTGTTCCTCCCACATATGGGACATGCATTATAGCCTTTTGTTGTGCAACCAGCCATATTCCCATAAGCAGGAAAATCATGGATCACCCACATAAGAATTGCCTTCATGTTAAATGATGTCTTACTATAAGCATCATATGTCCATACCCCTTGGTCCCATAATTCCTTTAGTTCATCTACCAAGGGTTCCAAATACACATCAATGTCATTTCCTGGTTGCTTGGGACCAGGTATTAACAATGTTAGCATACAAAAATTCCTTTTTGTGCAAAACCATGGTGGAAGGTTGTATGTAACTAACACTAAAGGCCAAACACTGTATGTGCTGCTCAATTCTCCAAAAGGATTAAATCCATCTACTGCCATTGCAGGTCATACATTGCGAGGTTCGCTAGAAAAACTAGGCCATTTGTCATCAATAGTTTTCCATGCTGGGCTATCAACAGGGTGGCGCATTTGACCATCATTGCTTGCATTCTCATGATGCCACCTCATTTTTTGTGACATATCTGTAGAGCTATAATGAAAAAAAAAAAATTCATTTATATAAAGTATTATCATATAATAACACTATGACAAATGGTAAAGATAATACAAGAAGGGGAAAACTTGAATAAAATTATAGTGTTCAAGATCATACCTAAACATTCTTTTTAGCCTTGGTGCTATGGGAAAATATCTTAACACCTTGGCTGGAACACCTTTCCGCACCTTTTGAGATTGAGCATCCACCTTCCATCGAGATTTTCCACATGTTGGGCATTGATCTTTACTTTCATAACTTCCTCAATATAAAATGCAATCATTTGGACATGCGTGTATCATATCATAGTTTAACCCCAATGATTTTATCAACTTTTTTGCAGCATATGCAGAATTTGGAAATGTGTTATCTTTAGGAAGCACCTTTTTTTGCAATTTTAACATTTGGTCAAAACTTGTATCAGACCATCCACTCTTCACTTTCAGATTGTAGAATTCTACAGTGGCTGACAATTTTGTGAAGTCAACACAACCTGGGTACAATGGCCTCTTGGCATCTTCAATAAGCTTCTTATATTAATTAACTTCATTTAGTACATTTGTTGATGCCAACCCCTCATTATCACAACTCTCATTGATGTTTTGATTAAGACATCGATTGGCATCATTCACTATTTCAAGCATTTGATCACCGACAATGGTTGCATCATCATCATCATCAATTAAAGGTTCACTATCGTTCCTAAACAATGTTTCATGCTCATCACCTTGATTATCATAATCATGTTCCACAACATGTTCATAACCCTATTAATAAGAAAATCAAAATTTATGTTAATAATTTTATGGTTTTTATGAAAATTAGAATCAATAGCATTTGGTCAACCTAGTCAAATAGGATAGCAAGCTAATATGAATTATCTTTGATTCTGAGAGACAGAAATATTTTCAAAGAGAACTTCATGTGGCTCATTTACAGAATGTTTTATTAATCAAG